>CM064502.1:26065875-26428459 GCA_032716605.1 Paralithodes platypus
CAGTTTCAATAGCATTGGCAAGCTTTTACGTCTTGGATTCTTAGAACAAAAACAAACTGTGCCCTCGGTGGCGTGGGTTGTTAATTATTTAATTTATCTGTTCATGCAGAAACATTTATCTGAAAGTGATTTATGTGGGCAGGGTTTAAACTCCGCCACCTCCCCGTCAGCTCAGGCCTACATGGTCTCTGGACAAAGCATCGTCGTTATTCTCGTTCCCGTATGTACCAAAGACTGCAGATTTTACAAAAGGGCAGTATTCCTTATGGCTTTGGCTACCGGGAACAGAGTATCTGAGCTGGCGGCGATGAGCAACACACCTAATTGCCTCAGGTTTGATAGGCTTCATGAGTGTATTCATCATTGCACCTTCCCCAGGATTCATAGCCAAGAATGAGCACAGTGAACACGTGTTTTCAGAGTTCACGGTGCCAGGCATTAAAAAGGGGAAAGGTGCACCATCTTTTTTGCCCAGTTGCAAGCTCTAACCAAATATTTAAGAGTGGCACCTCTAAATCACCAGGGTGCTTTATGGGTCGCAAGTCCGGGTGAACGCTTGATGGAGCGTACACTGGCTTCTCTCTTGGTCAAGGACTTTAAAGAGAAGAATCCCGGCGTTGTGGGTAAGACCCACGATTTACGCAAGGGGACAGCCTCTTTACGTTTCCTTAATAATCTTTCGGTGGAAGTTATTAAGTCCACACAGTTGTGGGCCTCTAATCAGGAGTTTTTGACTCGATACCTTTCAGTAGCTCTGGACAAACCTTCCTTGCCATGTATAGCTTTACGGCAGAGGGTCTAGGTGGCCCTTTTAGTCACGTTTTGTTTAATTTCAAGAAAAAGAGGGGGTAGGGTGCACTCAGTGTGTCATAGGACACCCTAGACCCCTCCGGAGTATGTGTTCGGAACATACGAGCTGTGATACTGTTTGTAGGCATTGTATTATAAAATTTCTCTGTAGTATTCATTGCAGGAAATTGTGCTAAAGGCCAATAGTAGTGTTACAACAATTCTTGTTGTAAGTAGCTTTGGCTGTGAAGCAATAGATTTTGAGAAATCTCGGTAATTGCAACTACGACTTTTACTTTTGAAGTAATTACTTCTGCATAAGTACACGAGTTCAGTACTTCTACGAATGTACAAGAATTCATTTATGTTTGGTTATATTTTTAGGAATATATCCACTAGTTAATGGGGTTTATATGTGCACATGTAAACTTATAAGTTTTTAGTTTTCACCACTTACTTTAAGTGGGGTGCCTTCTTATCTAGCAGATCTGTGTACAGAGTCTCAGAGTTAACCCTTTTTCAAGCAGGCTTCTTTGAAGCACGCTCCTGCTTGTACCCCTTTTTGAAGATTTAGGCTGTATAAAGTTTATGCACCCGAATATCTCTTTTTTACTAAAGTAAGAATACTATGTGGTTGTTTGATTATCTGCTTTTCTAGAGTTATGATATGATTACGAATGTCCCCCTCCAGTCTTAGAAATCAGGCATGTTCGTCAATGATGGAGGGCCACTAATAAATTATAGGTTTGACTCCTGTAAGGAGATAAAGAAAACCTAATATTTAGTAGTGGTCCCGTAATCATTGACGACTGGGGCCCTCCCGACCATCCCCTTCCCATTCGTTGATGTATTAAGGATTTTGGTTTACTTGATATGTCAGTGAAGGAAGAATGACGCCTGCAGTAGCGTCTGGTCAAAAGATCCACACAAGTACATCCACGATATGATGGAAAGCTTATTGAATAGTTATTCTTATTTTCTTTTTCTTTTTATTTTTTACGAAGTTTTTTCGTAGTGAGAACCCAATTCATTATGACTGAAGCCATGAGTGAGGTCGCGTGCGCTCATGATGAAGGCTCCTCAAATTTTAAATGCTCTGCGCGGTAGATTCAAACTACGGCGGATGAGTATTTGAAGAGGGTGCCTTATGTAATAGGCATGTTCGTCAATTATTACGGGGCCACTACTAAATATTAGGTTTTCTTTATCTCCTTACAGGAGTCAAACCTATATTATATCTCAGAGAGTGGGCTACCAATAGTCCTCAACTGCGTGATCTTCAACAGATGGATGGTATTGCTGCCAAAAATCAAGAAAGAGTGTAGACATAAGGAATCTTGTGGTTACCCGACTCTGATCTGTTGACATTCAACGCTAGTCTCCCAGAGACCAGTAAGTCTACAAAGAGAGAGTGCTTAATAGTGTCGGCACAATTCTTCGATCCACTCGGCGTACTACTGCCTGTAACAAAAAGGTCCAGAATCTTTTAACAACATTTATGGAGACTAACACTAAATTGGGACGATCCGCTACCGAATGGTCTAAAATTTCTAAGGATCTGTGCCTCTGCTGTGACTCTTCTTATACTAGGAGGACGGTATTTGCTGATTCGGTAGAGCTTCATGCACTTAGCGATGCCAGTGGTGTAGCCTACGGCACCGCGATATATTTCGTGAGCCCGGAACATAGCAGTCTGGTCATCGCTAAATCAAAGGTAACACCCATAAGGTCCATAACTATACCAAGACTAGAGCTAACTGCTGCTTTGCTAGCCGCCAGATTAATCAAATTTGTGGAGGAAGCCTATCATAACATTATAAAGGTCAACAAAATTGTATTATGTTGCGACAGTCAGGTTACATTGCATTGGTTGCACAGCATGAAGGTGCTACCGGTGTACGTCGCGAACTGAGTTGACAAAATAAAATCCCTTCTTCCGACTGTAGAATTCCGGTACGTGTCCTCTAAAGAAAACCCTAGTGATTTGCTGTCAAGAGGTGTTTCGGCAAAACATCTGAAATATTCTGCGTTTGGTGGGAGGGGCCCACGTGGCTCTGAAACAAAGACGAGTGGCCAGAAGATATATTACCAGATGACCCAACGCCACAAGTAACTAGCCAAGTCATTGGGACCAATGATGAACAGGACACAGTTATGGAACTGGGAAAAATATGGCAGTTATGATAAATTAATTCGGGTAGTTACATGGACTATTCGATACAAGAGTAATTTGAAGGCATACAATGAGGAACGTCTCCCACAGACGGTAGTACTCTCCTCAGCATTAAGACACTAAAAGTAGCAGAAAAGATTCTAGCTCAAAGATGCCAGCAGGAATGCTTCCCAGAGGAGTACGAGATGCTGTCTGGTGACAAGGGTACTCGCAATAATTTGATAAACCAAATAGAACTTGTCATGAAAGGAGGTTTAATTGTATGTGAAGGTAAATTGAAGTTAGCGGCTCTTCTGGATTCAATGAAATAATCGATACTAGTGCTTTCCAAACCCCCTTTCACTACCATACTCATCAATATTTGCCATCGTGTCTGTTGTCACTATGGAGTCAATCACATGGTCACATATATACGGCAAAGATGGTGGATTCCTAAGATAAGACAAGCTGTAAAACAAGCGACCAGTAAGTGTATAACCTGTCGTAAAATACAGGGTAATACCTACGCGACAGCTAAAGTACCTCCCCTGCCAGACATCAGGACTACTCCTAGAGATCCTTTCGAGGTCACAGGGGTCAATTATTCAAGAGCAATTCATGTCCGGGACTTAGACAACAACAAGGCTTATATGCTATTATTTACGTGCGCTACTACCAGAGCTATTGAAGTAGTTAGCAACATGACCTGTGACAGTTTTATCCATGCGTTCCAGAGATTTTGTAGTAGGCAGGGATATCCACAGATAATGCTAAGCGACAATGCTGCTACATTTGTAGGAGCTTCCAGACACCTGGAAGGCATTCAAAGTTATCATAGTCTTCAGGCTCATCTTACCGAAATCCGATGTGAATGGCGATTTATTCCAGCACGTGCGCCTTGGTTCGGAGCCATTAGAGAGAGAGCCATAGGTATTGTGAAGGATGGGTATAAAAAGGTACTAGGTCGTGCTCTAGTCTCCTTTGAGGAACTAACTACTGTCATATTGGACCAGGAGTCTACCGTGAATGATCATCTTTTAACATATGTCTTGGGTAATCTGGAGGACCCTTGTCCTATTACTCCATATATGCTGGTTAAAGGTCGTAGACTTCGTGAATTCCCGAAAGACGTGATTCAGCTAGATGAGCTGCAGGATCCTAGTTACGATAGTAAAGCCGCAATACACAGCAGGTACAATTACATCAACAAATTAATCAGGGACCTATGGAAGTGTTGGTCTAGTGCAGCGTTTCCCAACCTTGGGGGCACGCCCCCCTGGGGGGGGGGGGGATTTGACAATGCTAGGGGGGCGTGGGGTAATCAAAGTTCAAAATAGGGCTAGGCCATTCAAATGCATATAGGCCGTTAATCCCAAAGATATGCATAAATAAGAAACTTTGATAGGAAATTTCACAACCGTCATTCCGTGCTACCACATGTAGTGTTGACATAAAACAATTAATCTGTTTTAATTCTTACTACATGCATATGGGGGGGGGGGGGGGGGCATTATGAATACAGTCCTGACCAATGGGGAGTGCGGTGCTATAAAGGTTGGGAACCCCTGGTCTAGTTAATACTTGGCACCATTACGAGAAGCCTATAAAATAAAAGGAGGCTCATCAAGCAGTGTATGGCCAAAAGCAAATGAAATCGTTCTTATACATGACGAGGGACCTCTTGTCCTTTGGAAACTTGGTAGGGTAGTCAAACTCTATCCGGGACGAGATGATCTAGTTAGAGTGGCCCAGATTAGGACAAAAACCGGCCTGACCACTCGACCCATCGTCAAGTTGTATCCATTGGAACAGGATGTCGAAATGTTTTCGATGCCTCAGCCGGCGGTCGCTAATGATGGTGTTTGCTCTCACGACTCCACCCCTATGTCAGCAGCGGTTGCTAGACCATCCGCCGGTAACGATCCAATTTGAAAACTATTTCTTCGCCGAGCCGCTGTTAGTTCTTCACAGCTTTGGAGATCTAACATCGCTGCGGGACTTCGGTGAGACTTTTTCTATTGCACTAGACATATCGAAAGCCTTCGATAGAGTCTGGCATAAATCTTTAATTTCTAAACTACCCTCCTTCGGTTTCTATCCCTCCATCTGTGCCTTTGTCTCTAATTTCCTTTCCGGCCGTTCCATAGCCGCGGTTGTGGACGGCCATTGTTCACTTCCTCACTCTATAAACTCCGGTGTTCCTCAGGGCTCTGTCCTATCTCCTATTCTCTTTCTAATTTTTATAAATGATCTCCTTAACTGTACCTTAATTCCCATCCATTCATACGCAGACGACTCACCCTTGCACTACTCCATTAGTTTTTCAGAATGCCCCAGCCAGCAATCCCTCAACGACAAACGTAATGAAGCCATAGAACTCTTAAATTCTGATCTAAATACTATTTCCAATTGGGGCAGAGAAAACCTGTTAACTTTAATGCTTCCAAAAACCCAATTTCTCCATCTATCTACCCGTCAGGATCTCCCAGCGGACTATCCCTTATTCTTCAACAATACAAAAATCAACCCTTCATCTTCTCTCAATATTCTTGGTGTCTCTTTTTCTTCTGCTCTCATTTGGAAGGACCATATTACCAGTCTTGCTAAGGCAGCATCCCAGAAGCTGGGTGTGCTCAACCGCCTTAGGGGGTTCTTTTCCCTGCACAGCTTCTTGCTCTGTACAGGGGCATAGTGCGCCCTTGTATTGAGTATTGTTCACATGTGTGGGGAGGTTCCTCTCACACTGCTCCCCTAGACAAAGTTGAAAGGAAGGCCTTTCGTATCATTAACTCCCGTCCACTCACCAACTCTCTGCAATCTCTCTCTCTCCGCCGCAATGTTGCATCTCTCTCGCTATTCTATCGCTACTATAATAATCAGTGTTCCTCAGAAGCTATCCCAGTGCATACCACCTCCTTTACGTAGGGCACGTGGTACCCGTCTTGCAACTCAATCCCACCCCTACTCTGTGCAACTCTCCAACCCAAGAGTGAAACGTTACTCTCAAACTTTCTTCTACTCAACAGCTGAGCTCTGGAACTCTCTCCCAGAATCAGTCTTTCCCTCTTCCTATGACTTAAATTGCTTCAAACTCCGTGTGTCCAGGCATTTTGGCTCGAACGTCCCTTGATTTTGGCCCTGTCACTCTTTCAACTATGGGGGAGGCACTCGCTATAGGCAGTTATGCCTTTTGCCTCCCTCAATCACATAGAAAAAAAAAAAAAAAAAAAAAAAATATATATTGGTGGTGGGAATGTGTCGAGGCTCGTAAGTAACTCGACAATTTAGGATAAGTAGATGTACTAACAGTTTGAATTAAGCACCAGTATTAGATTAAACTATATATCTTTATAAAAGATATGTACTATTTCGTATTAACCCTCGTCTAGCGGGGGTTTTTGGGCTATTTTGGGCATATTCAGGCCCTCCTGAATGATCAATCAAGTATCTGCATGAAAATAAATGTATTCAGCAAAAAACTAGGTGTTACAAGCTTCAAAATGAGACCAGAACGAGCTACGTAGCACTCGTCGTTTTGATGCAGTGGTACCACCAACATGGGAGTTTAGCGTATAGCGGCATATTTTTTCCAGCTATACTCACTACTGGCTACACTGCCGGCCTCTCGAGAACAGAGGGAGCGTGAGTCAGTGGGCGGCGGTAAGCCCTGGGTGTCGGCCGTGTGGCCTGCTGCTCTCCCGGCCATTTGCACTCGATTTTAACCCTTTAAAAACCTTAATAATGCTCCTAACTTGCTGCTTTTTAGATACAGACTTAAGTCGGGCCCCACTCTTTAAGTGATAAGTCTATATGGGTTTATTATCCATAATTATATCGGGTTATTACTATTAATCTGGTATAATATTATAGTTAGCTAAATGACGCATTAATGAATAGATACTGTATATTCACTGCGCATGTGTCATTTTGGAATCTGGCGTTCCCAACCGTGAGAGCTTCAGATCCGCTCTGACGACCGTCTCATTAACACCTCCTTCTATTGCCACTTCTACTACAACCACCTTATTCACGCTAAGTCATCCTAATTCTTAACTCTTAGTGGCCACTATAGTTTCTTCTATTCCTAACTCTATCAATGAGCTATCCATTACTATCAACGTCTAAAGTAAGTTAACACTTATGTAACACGCATGTTTTATACTCAAATATATACATGTAACCCAGACTCAATCACTTATTATGTCACCCTATGTTCCATCAATATTCTAAAAGATCACTGATATATATCTCTCTCTCTATATATATTATAACCCATAATATGTAATCTACTAACCCATTAACCCTTTAATTACTCACATAATCACTACACATTAATATCACCAGTCAATCTCATCACAGAGATATAAATACCTATATTGTTTATACTTACAAAGTATGAGCAAACTTCCTCCCTCTTAGACACCACAGAATGTCACAGTAAGCAATACAAAAGACAACACAGGAAGTAAACAATACACAACTCGAGTCAGCACTTGACCCAGTTAATGAAAGGTGGGTCAGCAAACACACCTTATATATACCAGAGGGTAGTTTAATAGCTCACTCTTCTATACCCACTGACACTGAGAAGTCACTCTTCAACAACCACTGACTAGGACCAGATACTACTCCGCTCTACTCCCTCTCACACCGTGGCTATGGCTAGGCACTGCCCTAAGCCCACTTAAGCAATTATTGTTACACTTGCCGTCTAAACTCAGAGACTCGATCAACCTACGCTTGGTTAAAACTAGACACTCCGCCTAACTCACAAACCACACTATAGTCTACACTATGAGGACTTACCATAACACCATACCTTGAACTCAATACTAATACCTTAACACTTAGTATTATAAAACTGTATTCTATAACTCAATATAATTTATAACACAAACTAGTTATCTTTACACCCCTTTATATATAATATTCAATGAAATATTACACGAGTATAGGCTACCATACAACCCTTGGTATCTTACATGGCGACCTCCCATTAAAAGAACATACACTAGGAATCATAACTAACACTTGGCCTGACCTGACTTGCCTTATCTAGCACAAACAGCAAATCTTTACCAACAACCACGCAACAACACACAAACGAGCCCTGCCTTTCTACACTCAACCAGCCAGTCAAGAAAACATTCAAGCCTACACTTCAAGCAGAAATAAACACTCATAACTCGAGTGTATAGAAAACAACCAAATCAACCTACACTACTGACCGAGTGACCGAGTCATCGCCTCAGCTTATGGTCAAAACACCACCTCAACCTTGACATTGTGTACTCATCGCCCAGGCCGGCTCTCAACACATCACTTCCTATCTACAACCTACACCCGCCCGTCATCACCTACAAGTCTACAGCTAGTACCTGTGTATATCTACCTGTCTCATCACTACAAGTTCCTGTAGGCTATATCAGCTCTACCCTGTCATCACCACCACACCCCACTACACACATTCGTCATCTTCAAACTGTCTCAAGCTGTCAACTCCAGGACTCCTGTCAACTTCTATCACTCAGAGGCATCATCTGCTGTAACAACTGCATCAGGTATACATTCTCTAATCATTAATTTAAACACACACCACACAGTGAACAAAATAAGTGAACACACACACATACACACTATCTCACTACCAAAATCTCGTACCGTAACTCACCCCCTCTCTCCTGTCATACATGGCCTTACTCACAGTCTACCCCTCCTCCCTTAACTCTTATAGTGGGGCAGCTTAGCAGATGGATGTGGAAGTTCCGGACAAAAGCGCCAAATGTTTTCAACATTCTACCCATTGCCTTAGTTTCCCATTTTTGATAGGCACCACTTTCTCCTGATACATTATGGCAGCCATCTTGGATTTTTATGATCGCCATCGTAGAAAAACGTATATCTATCAATATATCAGCTGCTAAGCCACTTAGGATCATGATCTTGGTGTCTAAACACACATTTTCTGGGTCAAGGAATGCAATTATACCATTTAGAAAAGGACTAGCTTGATTTTATTAACACAAAGAAAATGAATAGGCCTACAAGATAATTTACAGTCATCACACCAATGCTTCATGATTGCATTACTTCTGACAATAACAACTGCAGAGTTCAGTGCACTTCCAGTTGGCCTTTCTGCATGCACATCCTTTTGGACTCTTGCATCCACATTTGACTAGTTCACTGCAGGCCTTACAGGCCACAGGTAATGTCGTCCACACAGGAACCCACGACTGGCTGTCCTCACCCAGAGTCCATCCCCAGCCTTCTGGACTCGGTGCATGTTGTACACTATGCTCACTGGTACACCATATTCCACTCTGATAAGCAACTCGCTTACAATGCTGCAGCAGAGCATCCTGGGTTGGGGGGAGGGCCTCCATTGTCTTACCCTTCAGGCAAAACAGCTCCTTTCTGGCATCATCCACATGTTCTAGGTCGCTGGCCTTATCATACAGAATGACTGTGAAGTGTTCCAGCAGCTGGAAATGTTGATCACCAAATGATACATCTGTGTATGGATTACGTGCCATGTGTGTAAAGGCTTCTGTCACATCTTGATAGCAAAGCCATGCCTCCCATGCCGACTTCTTGCCTCTCCCAAAGAATGCAGACGTGGTATCGCATCCTGTGAAACTGTGGAAGACAGGGAGGGCAACAGACTTTTCTGTACCCAAGACTTCACAGATAGCATTGATGTGATGATATGTAAAGTGCCTGCCTGTACCAAAGGCAACCCAAATGTTCACATCTTGGCATAAGGTGATCAAGTGATGAAACTTGCCAATAAGGATCACCACTACATCGGTGTCAACAGTGCGCACCAGACAGTTGGTACAGCCATTCAGAAGGGCATCCTGTAAGTGGATCAGCAGCCTAGTATCCGCTTCTTCATGGTCACACTGTGCCATGGATCGATCAGTTCCTCGGAGGAGAGTAGTGGGACCATATGTGATGATGATTTCCTTGTCTTTAGGGCAATTAACAGTGGCAAGTTTGTTGGAAAGGAATGTAAACAGTTCCCGTTTGTTGGTGGGGTCACGCAAAAAGTTGGCCCAGTTTCCTGGGAGTTTGTTTTTACCTGAAACTTTTCTCCGAATACCCTTTCCTCGCTTTTCTCTAGTGGACTCTTTGATGCTGCTAGGGATGTATTCGTCCCATACAACATCAACTCGTTTTGAGTTTCCTAGTTGTTTTATGATGTGTGGAACAAAGACATGATCAGCATACTCATCAAATGTTATAACGTTGTTAGTGGGGAGCAAGTGCACCACAGCTGCTCCATCAAGAAGCCTCACATCAATGTAATCGGGAGGATCATTCTGGGTGTCATTGGCCAGAATTTTTAGCAGATCAGCTTTCTTTCCAAAGCGCAGTTTTCCACCATCTGATAGTGAAGGGGTAAAGGGGTGGTTCTCATGGCTGAAGAATTTGCTGATGTCACTCATTCTGTGCTGCATTACGATGTACAGGTGAGAAAACAGAGCCACATCATTCTTGAGTAAAGTGATCTTCCCTGCTTGTTTTGTTTTGGCTCTTGGCTGCGGACACCTGAAGAGAGGAAGGGCATTCTTATTAATCGGATCATGAATGGAGCATGTGTGATCAGTTATCACTTGTTTGAAATACTTGTCATATTTATTCTTTCCTAGAGATTGAATTGTTCGCACTGTGTTCACCACAGACTCATCCAGAATAATCCGTGTGTCTAGAGCCAGTAACTCATCACTGTCATCAAGGAAAGGGTTTCCCAATTCTTTGATGACCTGAGTCAGACTCACAGCCTGCTCCTTACAACTTATCTGTGTGGACAGTCCCTCTTCATGATGATAACCACACTGTGGATTTTTTTCTGGGAAGTATTCCTGTTCAAACTCCTTTAGCAGCCTTGCTTGTTCAGGCCCTGAGACCATCCATTTCCTGAAGGCTGAAGGATTTTCAGTCAAACCAACTGCACCCCCAGAATCTTTAACCACTTTGTTATTTTGTTCATGGGCTTGATCGATCGGGATAGCCGAGAATCTGTTGGTGGTTTTGTGGATAACCCAGTGACTGTGCTCCTCAAACTCTTTGAGAATGGGTGCTGGTAGACTCTCCATGTCTCGGATGTGTATTGGGAGCCACCGGGCATAATTGTGGTGGTCTAAAGCAAAAAACCATGGAGCCAAAGCCTTGAGGCATTCAACATACCCTGAAAAATTCCCCTCGTTGTGATCTAATGAAGATGAGGCCCAGGAGTTCCATGTAGAGAACAGTGTCCCAGTACTGAAATGTTGGACTTTTCTGTATAATTTCCTGCCTCCATGCTTTCATAGCTTCATCACTGTGTTCTCCTTCGGTGTGAATGAAAGCGTCCTCATGGAGTTTTGCAAGAGCCAACACAGTCACCTGGTGTGCATGTTTTGTTTTGGTGAGGTGGGTGGCCTTCAAAAAAGAGTTAGCAGTTCCTGATGATGCAATGTCTGCTTGTGTCAGTGTATTGGTCCATCCAGATCCCTCCAAGTAGTCACCATATGTTTTCCACATCGCCATCTCTATGTGGAGTCCACCCAACATTGCTATGATCTTTTCTTCTCCATGCGTGTCAGGCCAGTTCCACTGGGTAAATTTGGCAAGTGCATAGAGTGGTGCATCAAAGGCGATAACTGGTATTTGTCCAGGATTGAGAAATTGTGTTGCCCACTGCAAAACATTAATTCCATGCTTGATCATAGCTGCTGTAGCTGCTTTCTCATAGAAAAGGTGCAAGAGCTGTGTAAGGGTGGTGTGAACATCTACTGATATATCTTGCATGGAGGCATGGAATGCTGACCAGGCTACAGTGTCACCCTGTTCAACTGCATCTTTCTCCAGTAGTTGACAAGCATGCTTCAGCCAGCTCTCCTCCTTCAATTGTGCACTTGCCAGTTGTCCCTGTTTTGGTGCTCTTAAATTTGACAGTTCTGGAACTGACACATTTTCTGTCTTCAGAGCTACAGCTGGTACAGTGGTAAAGCTGTCTGGCAACTGGTGATTCTTCTTGGTATCAGCCAAGCGCAGTTTGATATCCTTCTGCCTCTCCCCCAAGTTAGACAAAGTTGGAAAGTGAAACAGGCTGATGCCCGTGCCATGAAATAAACCCTTAGCAGTTGTACTTGAAGGATTATGGTCCAAGTTGTCAAGCGCACCAACAGTAAAAAGTCCATGTCGCAGTTGAGCAGGAACGACAGCTCCTTTGTACTTAAAGTCGTCACAGACAGCAGTCCCAATCTGGTTCTCAAGCAGAAGAACTCTGTCATAACATACACTGAGGCCCAAGTCATGTACTTGTGTGATGAGCTTTTTAGACCTGGTGTCTGTGTGAATCTTCATTCCAATGTACAATGGCAATGGTGGTTCCCTATCCAAGCAATGTCGAGATGTTGAAAAATGAAGAAGGTGCATGTGTCTTGAAATTGTACAGAATGGTCTGAGAGACTGTGAGGTTAGCCTGTGAATCTGTGAAATCTTGGTCTTTAACCCTTCTTTAGCGGCCTATGCGGTTTATTTATATGTACCGCCCAGCAGGATGTTTTTAGCCAAAATAGGGCTGTTTACGTGATCATTTTTATGCCTAAATAAGACCCAGAACGTAAAACAAGTATCTATCCCTGAAAGGGCATAAACAGAGCTTTCGAATGACACCATAACGATCCTTTTATGATGGCTAGTTTTCTTGCAATAACCGTGCAACGCGAGTGCAAAAAGCAGGTAATTAGCCACTTTCCCGATACAATTCCATATATAGCGAGTGAGAGAGGGAGGAGGGAGCTGAGATTCGTGTCAGTAGGTTCGCCGCGGTGGTCTGGAGCAGTCATACGCTCGCTAGTCTCCTGCCACCACTTGTCTCTCTCTCTCTCAGCAACATTACGTGCTGAAATTGCCACTCGACCTATGTCGAGCGCCGCCACATAGTCCAGCTTTATTAAATACGACTTATATGGTGAGCCGCTTTTTAAGGGTTAAGGTCAGCACCAATCAATAGCATGGACACAAGGGTCTTGAGAGTAGATGGCACTGACTCTTCCTGACAACCAGAAGGAAATTTGCCATCGAAGTGGAAACCTTTATTGCTGACAATATCCTTGCGCTCTAGCTTAGCTGCCTTAGCCAGCAGTAATGCATCACCTTCATAATCACATTCCATGGCCTGTTTCAACATATCTTGCATGCCTTGTTAAAAAACCAGAATCTTATTTTTGCTATCACTTTGTTCTTGAGATGTGGGAAGTATGCTAGAAATTTTTCCTTTAAGTGGGTTCAGTTAGTCTCTGTTTCAACACCAAGGTTCCGCAGTCGCTTTTCATACAGCTGATACAATTCCGAAAATTTGAAGTAGAAGGTCCCAGCTTCCACACAGTTTTCTACATGAGTAAATAGCTCCACAAGTGCTCTTGCTTTCATCCTCTTTTCTTCAGAATTAACTCCAGATGCTTGCCCTTGTTGCCGGATCAGTGATCGATGGCGATTCTGTAGTGTTGTTAAGCACTCCAGATGATATTTAGCTTCAAGTGCTAGGAGATCGCCACCTTCCAATCTAGCCATTAATTGTGTTTCCTGCAGTTCTGTAGCAATCTTTCTTATATTCTCATCAGCTCCAAATGTTCTAAACTCATGGAGGTGTCCATCCTTTCCACAACAAATTATACAGGCCATTTTGTCCATCGACTGACGCCGTGGTCGTTTCTCTCCATAGGTGTTGCTCCCTGTAGCCTCCTCCCTGTCTCGCTTTTTAGTAGCTCTTTCCAGTTTATCTTTACTGAACTTTACATTGCAGGATTTGTGCCATACACCCCGCTTTTGGACCAGTTCATCTGTAGTTATCTCTTCTCCAAACTTCAGTACTGCTGGCAATGCACCTAGGCCTCTAAAAGCATTAACGTTATTTAAGAACTTGCTGTATGCTCCGGACTTGTCCCCGCTCCCTTGTACATTGAGTGGGCATTTCACAGGCTCTGTAGTCTTTTCTTGACAGATCAAGCACAGGCTCCAATCCATCTTGCTAGTTCAACCTGAAAATAGAAAAGAAAAATATTAGGATTATGTTATACCGTAATTATTTTATGTTAATTTCTGACCAAATAACCATTCAACTTTATTATAAATGGTATGAATGTATTCCTTGACCTCGAAATTGTATGTTTTGACATCAAGATCATGATCCTAAGTGGCTTAGCAGCTGAGATATTGATAGATATAGGTTTTTCTATGATGGCGATCATAAAAATCCAAGATGGCTGCCATAATGTATCAGGAGGAAGTGGTGCCTATCAAAAATAGGAAGCTAAGGCACTATGTAGAATGTGAAAAACATTTGGCGCTTTTGTCCGGAATGTCCACATCCATGTCAAATCTTGCCCTAAGCTGCCCTACTATTACCCCCTAGACAACCCACACACACCGCTGTCATGTGCTCTCTGTTTTCACTAAGATCCTAATCACCACTTTCACTTTCTATCACATCAAACCGACACTATAAAACCCTGTTATAACAATTAGATGGGCTCTCAACATTGCCCTTTCGCACCCCCATCTTCAGGGTGTAATTACCCTACCACACAAACTAAGAATAAAACCATTTACAGTCATAGAGACATAAATTCACACCAAAGTATGCCTCACTCTCACTGTCAAGCCGCTACACCGCTACCACTACCACCCTTACACAGATTTCCAGCACCTCCTCCCTCAAACACTGATGGTGAGGAAAAGGCTTTTACTTTGCATGAGCTAAAACATGCATCCTGCCAAACACCCAAACGTAAAACTGTCACAATTTACAGTGTTAATGAAAACACACTCATGTTACCTGCTAGGTGTGGTACTCATGATATAGAACTATCCCTTGACACAGACTCTCCAGTAAACCTCATAAGCCTTGCTAAATTCAAAAGCTTGAAAGACTTGAACCTCGAAGAATCTTACCCTGATATCGAGATTATGTCTGTGAGTGGAAACCACCTAGAAACCTTATCTAAGGTTACCCTTTCTGTGGAATTTACAGCAGAGCACACAGCTAATCTGCCTTTCTATGTAATCTCTAAACTCCCCACAAACCCCGACATGCTTCTAGGTTTAGAAGCTAATGTCAAAAGTGAAACTTATTATCCTACCACACTTGGATCAAGTTCTCATTGGGGGTTTACAAGGAGATATTGTAGAATGTGTACGGAACGGAGTACCCAGGAAAACAGTTCTATACACCAGGATAAATACCACAAACGTAGGACAGAATTCAAAGTAACTCCAAACTCACTTCAAAGCCCAATCATGACACTACTCAGGGAGGGAAATCAAATGTAACTTTCCACACCTCACCCTAGTTGTTTTGAGTAATTAATACTACACTAACTCTTTATTTCAATCTATTCGATCCAAATGGTTGGATATCTAAACTCTCCAATTCACACCCCTTTTTATACAAGGAATCACAAACACTCACTACACATTTGCTAGGATAGCTATAACTAAATTAGATAGGAATAGCATTCCATGAATCTACGTGTTCTACAATCCACACACACAGACACTTGCTACACATCTGATAGGAATAGCATTCCATGAGTCAATTCTATACTCGAAACACGTCTAACTCTTTTACTCAAACTCTTACAAATTACTCTTGATTTACAAACTATATCACACCAGTATTTTAATTACTCAAATTCATCTAAAAACCTAACTATCATCTTAAAGGATTAGTTTTGAATATTTGACTACATTTACCGAACATGTGAACATGTGTTCAATGTGTATTGATAGTCATTTTGAAACTATTCATCCTACTAAATTATTATAATTATAAAACCTGAACCATACATTGTGATGTACAAGAATTTATAATTATAAATTAATTGGTGTTTAACTATAATTCAAATAGTTAACCATTTGAAAAAAAAATCATTCACCCAAAATGTGAAATTGACTGTGTACACGGCTGTACACCCTTTGATATTACAAAGGTAATATTCATTAGGCACTCATTACTTAAATAATTATAAAATCTGAACCATACATTGCCATGTATAAGAATTTATAATTATCATTAATTTGTGTTTAACTATAAACCCTCTCATATATTTAACCATTTGAACAATTTCTCATTCACCCAAAATGTGAAATTGACTGTGTACACATTTTGTACACCCTTTGATATTATAAAGGTAATGCTCATTAGGCACTCATTACTTAACTAATTATGAAACCTGAACCATACATTGACATGTATAATATAAGAATTTATAATTACTCATGCATTTGTGTTTAACTATGTTTAATTAACCAAATGAACAATTTCTCATATACTCAAGTTGTGAAAATTGATGCACCTTCCTAACACATAGGACCCACCAATATAATCTCAATTCTAGAGGAATCAATAAAATGTTGTTGTGGATTAAACATTGGATACACAGATGTTTCAGAATGAAGTAATTTTTAACCTTTTTTGCATCTATACTTCCCTATTTTGCTCTAAACCAGCATTTCCCAACCTGGGGGAAATAATTACATGATTACACTGCGTACTATTACTACTACTACTAGCAATACAAAAAAAAATCTCGGAGATGGATTTTCTCATGCCCCCGAGAGAGAGAGTACAAAGGAGTACAAAGGAAATTAAGCAACAACATATCTAGTGACCCTTCTAGGTTGCTTGTCCTCCAAAACACTGAGGATCAAGTGTCCAAACAGTGGTTTAGAGTGGGTAAGGGAACATTGGAAAGGGAATTACTGCCCTGCAACTAATGTCCGTGGCAGGATTAGGAAGTTAGTAGAGGACAGAGGGGTTAGTAACTGAGGGGGGGATAAAATAAAGTTATTCATTTACAAACGCAGTCAGTCGCGGGTTTGATGAGAGATATTTGTCTAGGCGGAGTTTAAATGAATCAACGGTGATGCAGTCTATAACGTTTCGGGGAAGCCCATTCCACAAGTTGACAACTCGATTGAAGAAGAAATTCTTAGATTCGTGCGAGTTAAAATATTTTCCAATAATTTTGCAACCGTTTCCCCGTGTGTAATTAGATTGGTCGATAGTGAAGTACTTACTACAGTTCATATTGTCGATGCCTTTGATGATTTTGAACACTTGAATTAAGTCACCTCTTAATCTGCGCTGGGTTAAAGGAAATAGATTTAATTCTCTAAGACGCTCTTTGTATGGTTTGTTCTTTAGGCTAGGTATCATTTTGGTAACTCTACGTTGAACTCGTTCTAGCTTCTTTATATCTTTTTGGTAATAAGGGCACCAGGATTGAACGCAGTATTCCAGAAGAAGGCGGACTAAGGAATTGTAAACGGTTAGGATAACTTCTTTGGATTTATGCTCAAATGACCTGCCTATAAAGCCAATTATTTTGTTTGCCTTCTTAACAACTTCTGAACATTGTTGACTCGGTTTTAGGTTACTCGATATTGTTACTCCCAGATCGGTTTCTCTGTTTACATTCTTAAGCTGAGTGCCATTCATCGAATAGTTTGCTTTCTCATTTAGGTATCCGACATGTAGTACTTTACATTTATCCGCATTGAAACTCATTTGCCAAATTTGGGCCCAACATGACAATTTATCTAGATTGTGTTGCATATCGTCAACTTGTTCTTTTGAGAGTACGCTATTTGAAATTTTTGTATCGTCAGCAAATTTTGAGATTGTACAGGTGAGACCCTCATCTATGTCGTTGATGTAAATTAGAAAGAGAATTGGTCCTAGTACCGATCCCTGGGGTATCCCGCTACTTACATTGGTCCATTTAGATGCCTTCCCGTTTATGACTACCCTTTGCTTTCTGTTGCTGAGCCAATTTTCTATCCATTTCAACACACCGTCTTGTATTCCATGCGCTTTTAGTTTTAGCAGTAAACGTTTGTGGGGAAGTTTGTCAAAGGCCTTTTGAAAATCAAGGTATATAATATCTACAGCTTTACTCTCATCGTAGAGGTTGAGGATATCGTGGAAGAAGTCTAAGAGGTTTGTTAAACAGGAACGTTTTTTACGAAAGCCGTGTTGAGTATCTTTAAGTATGTTATTTTCCTCTAAGTGATTTACGAGTCTGTCTCTTATGACCGTTTCTAGCATTTTACATACAACTGAGGTTAAGCTAATTGGACGATAGTTACTGGGTAGGGATTTGCTGCCTTTTTTGAATATCGGTGTTACGTTGGCTAGCTTCCACTGATCAGGCATAGTTCCAGACTGCAAGGATTTATTGAATAGTAATGTCAGTGGTTTGGAGAGCTCATCCTTAGCTTACTTTAGAACTCTAGGCGAGATTGTATCAGGTCCTCTCTCTCTTTAGAGAGAGAGAGAGAGAGTGTAGTCAGTGTGTTTCGACTACTCTTTCCCTTGTCCACATGAAGGGGGAAATCTGGATGGTTGAACTGGTTGGAGGGGGAAATGACAGAAAAAAGGTTGGGAATCGCTGATCTAAACTGAAACTCTCAAACTCACGTTTACTTATGACTGTGTATAATGTATGTCTTGGTACCAAAATTTGATATCCATTATATAAATTAATTTAGTTATACGTGATGAGTATTTAATTATTCCATGTATGTACAAACTCATACTAATACACAAGTTTAGTAGCTTAACTACAATTATAAAACTTACTCCTTACATTGCGATGTAAGGTATCTATAATTGTAACACCTGCGATCGCTTACACCCATTTTAACGGCAACTCCGAGATATTTATAAGTGTCAAATGAATATATCTGATAGCCGTAGGCCTATACACTCAATACTATTAATCCTTTATGTTTTGTTATATACATATATGGATAATTTTATTTACACTTTATTATTTACAGTCTAAAATTGATTATTGTTCATTTTAGCTAAGTAAATATATACTACCGGTACACCATCCATAGTAAATGTAATTATATTACTTGGATATATGTTACCTAACTACATGACACCAAACTGTTTAACCCCATGACACCAAACTGTTTAACCCCATGACACCAAACTGTTTAACCCCATGACACCAAACTGTTTAACCCCATGACACCAAACTGTTTAACCCCATGACACCAAACTGTTATGCTCTTGACACAAACATTTTATGCACTGGACACCAAATTTGTATGCACATGACAACAAACTTTTTGCGCACATCATACTGCCAAGAATTTGATGTTCACGGGAAGCCTGTTTGGACACCTCCCAGCTGACCTGTCCTACTGCCGCCCTCTTCACTTCTCCTATCGTAGGAGTTAGATAAACTTGGTGCCTGCTACAAGCTGTGATCAAAACCGAAAAGCTTAATGCAGAAGGACGTGATTGCTGAACCTTCGAGAAACGAGAAAAACATACAAATAAAGAATAAAACACCATGTTTTGGCTGTATTGTGTATTGTTATTTTATCCATATACCTATGTTATAAACTATTTTACTCTTTAAAAACTCACTCTCACTTTATGATTCATATGGCAACCACATCAGTGTGCCATGAATCTCTGGCACCATACGTTTTCTCTATCAGGAGATTACATGCACGACTCACGTTTCTCAATCACATCAATCACATCACAGTGATTTGAAGAAGCTATACTCAGATACCAAGAATCTCTATATTAACGTAACTCCAGAAAGTGTTTGACTTTCTTTTCCTATGTCTGCCCTATGATATCCTATTTGTTGGAAACAAATTAAACCTGTCCTACACCGGGAATCTATATAAATAGTTCCTCGAATCCGGGCTCCTGCGATTCATTAGAGAGGAAATATAGATATAAGATGTCCCTATTAATACATGTCATATGAAATTCTTGTACTCCATCTGAATTTATTCGTTCTTATTCCCTATACCAACATTTTCTATTTGGTTATTATTTACTCTCACCTCTCATCCTTAGTAAATAAACTCTTATATAGAAACCGTTTCAATATATATTTTCGTCTTTACAATATATTTGGATGTTGGTGGAACAACTATTTTTAACAGGGGGCATGTAACACGCATGTTTTACTCAAATATATACAGGGTGGGGCAGAGAGGACGGACGTTTTTGGTATATTCACAAAATCTTTATTTTGAGCTTCAAACAAATTGTATTGACATCAATGTTTTCATATTGAATTAGCATTTGATAAAATCAAGTGTGGAAAACAACATCGCTCATGTGGTGTCCGTTTTCATTGATGCATTGATTTCATTTATTTCATTGATTCCGGGGTCCGAACCGTTCGTGGGGCCCCCACCGGTCTCCTACTCGTGTACGAAGTGCATGAACCCAACGTAAGATTGTGTTACGGGTGGGAACAGCCGGATTTCGGTGAATGTTGAAGTGGCGACGAAACTCACGCTGAACTGCTGTGACAGACCCGTTATTCTTCACGTAACTGTCTTAGGCAAACACGCGCTGCTCTATCGTCCACAGCGCCATGGCTTCAACTGAAAAGAAACAAACAAAATTGCTAAGACACCACGGACAGAATGGTACCTGTCGGACATATGTCCCTCCCCCTGGGGCTGAGTAATAGCCATTTCAAAAACGTCCGTCCTCTCTGCCCCACCCTGTACATGTAACCCAGACTCAATCACATATTATGTCACCCTATGTTCCATCAATATTCTAAAAGATCACTGATATATATCTCTCTATATATATATATTATAACCCATAATATGTAATCTACTAACCCATTAAACCTTTAATTACTCACATAATCACTACACATTAATATCACCAGTCAATCTCATCACAGCGATATAACTACCTATATTGTTTATACTTACAAAGTATGAGCAAACTTCCTCCCTCTTAGACACCACAGAATGTCACAGTAAGCAATACAAAAGACAACACAGGAAGTAAACAATACACAACTCGAGTCAGCACTTGACCCAGTTAATGAAAGGTGTGTCAGCAAACACACCTTATATATACCAGAGGGTAGTTTAATAGCTCACTCTTCTATACCCACTGACACTGAGAAGTCACTCTTCAACAACCACTGACTAGGACCAGACACTACTCCGCTCTACTCCCTCTCACACCGTGGCTACGGCTAGGCACTGCCCTAAGCCCACTTAAGCACTTATTGTTACACTTGCCGTCTAAACTCAGAGACTCGATTACCCTACGCTTGGTTAAAACTAGACACTCCGCCTAACTCACAAACCACACTATAGTCTACACTATAAGGACTTAACATAACACCTTACCTTGAACTCAATACTAATACCTTACCACTTAGTATTATAAAACTGTATTCTATAACTCAATATAATTTATAACACAAACTAGTTATCTTTACACCCCTTTATATATAATATATATAATATATAATATAAGAGAGTGAGAGTGAGAACGGAGAAATGGATAGGCGACGAGCAGGGAGGTTTTAGGAAGGGAAGAGGATGTGTAGATCAGATTTTTACCCTGAATTGTGTTGTGGAGAAGTATCTGGAGAAGAAACAAAAGGTGTATGTTGCCTTTATGGACTTGGAGAAGGCCTATGACAGAGTGGATAGAGAAGGTTTGTGGAAAGTACTTAGAATATACGGAGTAGAGGGCAAGTTGCTGAAAGCAGTGAAGAGCATGTATGAGGGTGCAAAGGCGGCAGTACGTGTGGAGAGTGAGCAGAGCGAGTTCTTTGACCTGAATGTTGGTTTGAAACAGGGGTGTGTGATGTCCCCGTGGTTGTTTACTGTATATATGGATGGAGTCATGAAAGAAATACTATCAAGAGCAGTGAATGTTGGTGTATCGCTGAAAAGGGAGGGAATTGAGTGGAAGCTACCTATACTGCTGTTTGCGGATGATACAGTTCTGATGAGTGATAATGAATGGGAGTTGAAGGGTCTGGTAAATGAGTTTGGAACAGTGTGCGAAAAACGGAATTTGAAGGTAAATACGGGGAAGAGCAAGGTTATGGTCTTCGAAAGGGGTGAAGTCACAGAGTGTGAGGTGAAGCTGAACGGTCAGGCTATGGAGATCGTCAACTCTTTTAAGTATCTGGGCAGTGTGTTGAGTAAAGATGGGACTATGGATGAAGAGGTGCGGGAGAGGGTACAACAGGGGAAGAGGGTTGTAGGAACGCTAAAAGCAGTAACAAGAAATAGGGTGGTCAGTATGGAAGTGAAGAAGTCCTTGCATGACAGTGTGGTAATCCCGACACTGACTTACGGAAGCGAAGCATGGACGTTGGTTGAGAGACTCAGACCAAGAGTGAGAGCAGTGGAAATGAATTACTTAAGGAGTGCGTGCGGAGTTACATGGAGGGATAGACAGACTAATGAGGAAGTAAGAAGGAGGTGTGGTGTGGAGGTAGATGTGCTGGAAAGTGTGAAAAGGAACAACTTGAGATGGTTCGGCCATATGGAACGTATGGAAAGCGAGAGAATGACTAAGAGGGTGTACGAGAGCGAGGTGGAGGGACAGAGGGGGAGAGGTAGACCGAATATGAGGTGGAAGGATGGAGTGAGGAACTACATGAACGAAGGCGGTGCTGGTTGGGGGGAGGGGCGTCGACTGACTGGGGACAGAGGTGCATGGGGGCGGTTCGTTCGTGGCCACCCCTTCGGGGATCACGGCGTCAGGCAATAGATAGATAGATAGATATATAATATTCAATGTAATGTTACACGAGTATACCATACAACCCTTGGTATCTTACACTTATAAGTTTTTGGTAAATTAGACTTTGTTTACTCTCAAATTCTTATACCTAGTCTGCCGAGCTCTCCAACCCAAAAATTATCAAATTTGCTCAGTCTTTCTTCTACTCCGCTAGTGAACTCTTGAACTCTCTCCCTCAATCAATCTTTCCTTTATCCTATAACTTAGACTGCTGTAAACTTTGTGTGTCCAGGCAATATGACACCAACTTCCCTTGAAGTTGGATCTCTGTCACTCTTTTGGCTTTGATGGAGACACCCATTACAGGCAACCTACCTTCTGTCTCATCCATACACATAGAAGACAAACAAGCCTTGCTCTCTAAAGGAAATGTACCCATGCAACGGACATACTAAAAATACGAGATGAATGAGCAATGTTAATCGTGCACATGATCACTGGCAAGTCAGAAAAGATACATTTATTAGAGCAATCGGGTAGTATGTAGTGAGCGGGCGTACCGCCATCTTTGTTTACATTACGCGTAGTGGCGTCGGACCTTTCCCATCATGGTCCCGTCTCTTTTAACCTAACCTAACCTAACCTAACCTAACCTAACCTAACCTAACCTAGTATTCATGTAGTAATGACGGGGGGCAAATAGCAGAAAATATAGCGTCGAAATAGACGGGAACGTAAGTGCGACCGCGGCGATCGCCCTATGTAAACAACGACGACCGTACGCCCGAACTCTACATCCATCGCCCTATGTAAACAACGACGACCGTACGCCCGAACTCTACATCCATCCCGAGCAATCTAAATTACAATGGCATGACAGATGTTTTGGTCATCGAGGCTAGGAAACCATAAAAGTATCCCGAGTGATACGGTTATATAGACAAATGTATATGTAGGCAATGGTAACCTAGCGAGGGCGTTCTGGTTGATTAAATTGTCCTTGTTTCGAAACTTTCCAATACATCTTCCTTACTGTTTTCAATAAACTAGTATAGTTTAATTTGTCTCTAAATATCAAGAAATGCATTGGGATTCAGATACCTAGTCTACGCAACTTTCGTCATGCAATTTGAAAACACGCAGTACCTATCATTAGTTGTTGTTATCCATAGCATTTCTGTCTGGTAAAACATATTGGATACCATGAAAAAGCCTTAGTCTTTAGATTGAAATGTCAACATAAAATACTAAACGAGTGGAGTGAAGGTCACGAAAGATTAGACTTGTCGGGCGCAGTGTTAAGACGAGGATATATAGAAACATTAGGGCCATCATTAAGCTTCAAAGGATTATAATGGTCATAGGGAGATGTACATTATAATCCATGCGAGGCAATGCAAGTCACTTAGCCACACCAGTATAAATAAATGTGATTTTACGTAACAAAACAACCATACAGATAATGTATTCACCGAAGCTAGTACAGTCTCCAATAACAACATTCGTGGACCTACTGTGTTTTTCATTGGACTATACAGTATACAATATATATATATATATATATATATTACATCCGTGAGTGGCCTAGGGCACCGTAATTTCCATAGTAAGCATATTAAAAGAGTCAAAACTGTACTCAACGCCATCTTTAGTTTCACTTACTTCTTTTCAATTTTCCTTTACAAATTTTCGGCCCACATCAGGGAAGCCATCTTCAGGTAAAACAACTGATCCTTAAACAAAATAAAACATAAAATTAATGCAAAGTAAAAGTGGATCAAATATAATTAAATATTTAAAGTTTAGCAAAAAACATGAACACATGAACACATTAAATCATCCTAGATCACAAATAAACGTAAATAATCAATCAAAATTTAAAAAGACCATTACATTTTATCAATACAATAAACATATTTCTAACACATCGTAAAAATGTTACTTACTAAGCCAGCAAGAGAAGGATAAAGTACATCCACACTAAAGAAACTGCCGTGGACAACTGAAGGTTAACAAAAATATAAGTGAGAACTGATCAATCTACACTGAAACCCAAGAAATATACTAAACATTTAGAAAAATAGCTATCAAACAGCAACTATCTAGACTAAAAGCTTCGAAATCACACATAATCATTACAATAAACCCTAAATGATATCATAATGAACCCTAAATGACATTATCACTAAGCTACAGAGACACACAATTAAGAAATATTTGAAATGTTAAGCTCAGGGTTGACTTTTTGTATAAGCAATTTCTCTCCAATGAGTGCTTCACTTTGACTCCTGAATCTACCAATTATTTGAATATTATCTATTGTGTATGGATGATCTTGTTCTCTCCCATGATTTCTAATGGCGGAAAATGACATTTGTTGTAACATTTGACCGGATATGTGACTCTTACCCATGTGCTCGAACATTCTAACCTTGAATGATCGTCCTGAACATCCAATATACCTGGCCTGACAGCCAGGACATGTGAATTGATAAACAATGTTCGAGCACAATTGGTTAGGTATTTGATCCTTATGTCGGAAAAAGTTATTAACCCATCTTTAGCGGGGTCCGCCTAAGTCGGTCTAGAGAACCAAGGACTATGTGGCGGGGACCGACTTGAGGCGGTGTGCAATTTTGAGCAATAATTGGCTCTGAGAAAGAGCCGAGCGTTGGGAGGAGCGTAGGTCGGCTCTGACCGTTCGGCAATGCTCCCGCGTGACAACTGCTCTCCCTTCCACACACATCCACACTCACTACCTCGCTTCACAGGGAATTATGTAAGGAAATTACCGTATTTTAGGGATTTTTCCTTCGTGTTGCACGATCGTTGCAAGAGAACGCGTGGTCGTAGAAGGATGGTTCTGGTGTCATTGGCAAGCTCAATTATCGCCCTTTCAGGGATACATAGTTGTATTACGCTCTGGCTCTTGTTTATGCATGAAAAAGAGCACGGAAACAAGGTCGTTTAGGGTAAAACTACCCGCTTGGCGAGTAGTAGAAGTTACTGACGGGCCCGCTCTTAGGGCGTTAATTCTAAAGTCATTAGTGAATATAACTTGAAAGTTGATCGCCGGGAAATTGTTACTCAAAAGCTGCAGCAAATGTTTTCTATACTGGTAGCTAACTTGACCATAAAAAGAAATTTTCACATAATTATGTTATTAGCTTGGGTACTTCAAATTTTGGCACCTCTACTTTACAAATATTATTATATAAGAATTTCGTGAGAATCTGATTAAACAAGTCTAATGTATAATTATTGTTCACAACATATTCCCTGAGCCTACATATTTCATCATGAAGAATAAAATAAGAAGAACACGGCATAAGCCCTATTTAGTAGTGTACGGATAGATTGTATATATAATAATATATATATATATAATTATATATACACAATATATATTATATATTGTGTATATATATATATATATATATAATTATATACAGTATATATATATATATATATATATATATATATATATATATATATATATTATATATATATATATATATATATATACATATATATATACAGTATATATATACTGTATAGTCCAATGAAAAAAGTAAGGAGGTGTGGTGTAGAGGTAGATGTGTTGGAAAGTGTGAAAAGGAACACCTTGAGATGGTTCGGCCATATGGAGCGTATGGGAAGCGAGAGAATGACTAAGAAGGTGTACGAGAGCGAGGTGGAAGGACAGAGAGGGAGAGGTAGACCGAAAGAGAGGTGGAAGGATGGAGTGAGGAAGTATATGGATGAAGGCAGTGCTGGTTGGGAGGAAGAGCGTCGACTGACTGGGGACAGAGGTGCATGGGGGCGGTTCGTTCGTGTCCACCCCTTCGGGGATCACGGCGTCAGACAATAGATAGATAGATAGATAGAACATTGAAGGGTGGTTTTGGAGTGAATATTTAAACTTGATGGAGGTCTAAGGAGGAAACTACAACACAAAATAAATAAATAAATACTAAAAAGATAAACAAATAAGCAACAATATACGCCCATCCCCCCTTAATAACGGGATGATAACACAAGCTGATCCCATATTTTTATTTTAGTATTTCATTGATTTTTATCAGAGTTTTGATTGTTTACCATTTTTGTAATAATGATATGTTAAGTTCCTCCTCGATCCCTTACAATGTAAATAGCGTATAATGTCTCCCTTGACCCACCTGTCAAGCTAATGTTACGACTGGGGTTCAAATATATCAGGGCTCTTATTCATTGGACTAGTAATGGCATAAATGTTACAACGGAAAGCGCTAGCTCCAACCTCTGATGTATATTCCCAGTGAACAAAGAACACAAATACTCTACAGAGTTCTATATGCAATAATAGGCTATCAAACTCTCAATAAATGTGCGTGTACTCTAGGCTTAATGTTATGTGAAAACAGCCTATTACTACCTATAACCGAAGGTGCTTGGTTATGGTATGCAAAGTAAGGTGGTAAGAGAAGTTACAGCTTACGTTACTTTAATCAATAAATGTCAGGCACTCCTGCATGAAAGAAAGTGCACTAAAGTCCTTCAACACTAACAAGGAATCTTCTTTAAATGTTAGATGCTATAAAGATGCTCGTATCGGAAATGGAACCCAAAAAGGCAGGCAGCGGAACAATGCTCGTGCAGGCTATGCACACAAAAAGGCAGAATATATAATGCCGTCGGAGCCAAGAATATCCTAAACACAACAACAATAATAATAATCGCCACGACAATGCAGTATTCCTATCAACAAAAAGAGCCTAAGTCGTTTGTGTCTCAATACATCAAACTAGGCTGCGAAATGTTTGTGTAATAATAAATGGGTATGCATAAAAAGAGTAATTAGGTTGATATACTTAATGTCTACTATGATTGATAAAGTCTAGCTAGAGTCAATGATACGAGATACTGGTGCGCCTGGCATGCCGCGTAGCCTAGTGCAAATCTCAAGTCAGTGCGTCAAATATTACGTTATAATGAAGGGTAGCTCTCTTGAGAAACCTTAATACCGAAGTATTAAGCGTTCTCCTGGCGTACCTCAAAGACAAACAACGAGCTTAGAACAGTGCAGAATGGTATAGGCAAAAAGCCCTCATTCGTGCATGCTCTACTCTCAATGGCACACAGACTAGAATTTACTCAATCAACTCCAGTTCTCAGGTATGTCGTGCCGCTTTTAACTAAAGCCAGCACTCATAGGAAACAATACCTTATAATATCAGACTCCTAGTCTAGCATTATCTAATCCAGCAGAACACTAATAATTAAAGGAAGCAGTACTAAACAATATGAATGCCAACCAATGCTTCGTGATCAACTTATCTTAACAACTAACATACATAGGTTATATCAGACCTTAACGCACAATACAACTGGCCAGCATGAAGCTGATTTTGCAGAGTTAACCAGAGGGGGTATAATATTAATAAAAGGTGGTGAAAGATATGGAAAATGAGAGAGATAGGCAGAGGAAAAGATTCTCAGGTGCGAAGCGGGGACAGATAGCAAGGGAAAAAAGATGGATGCGCTCTAGAAACCAGATCTGAGGGAGAGAGTGGCGAGGAACTGTATATATACTCGCACCAGCTCGAGCCGCGTGGGAAAAAAGCGGTTGCAAGTCCTCTAGCCACTAACAAGGGAGCTAACAGCATGGGAAGGACCTCTCTCAACCAACCCCACGAACGAGGCAGCCAGCCGTGACGTCATCGAGCGGGACAAAAACACTACGCGCTCCCTCTCACTCTGTTCTACTCTCTCTCTCTCTCCCAGATCCCATCATTACTAGTTAATGATAAAACATATACTTTACAATTAAATATATAAAGCCTTGACATGGGTGAAAACAAAGAGCCTTTCTGGACTGCCCATGACACAAGCTTTCATATGAAATAAAGCACACTCTAATACACAAACTGTAGCCCCATCCACTGCCCTGGCGATCCTAGCGAGTCACTGTAGGACAAGCCATGCGGTTCTAACGGAGTGGTTAACGTCACACTAAACATAACCTTATCCTAGGGTTGTGTGTTGAGTAAAGATGGGACTATGGATGAAGAAGTGCGGGATAGGGTACAACAGGGGAAGAGGGTTGTAGGAACGCTGAAAGCAGTAACAAGAAATAGGGTGGTCAGTATGGAAGTGAAGAAGTCCTTGCATGACAGTGTGGTAATCCCGACACTGACTTACGGAAGCGAAGCATGGACGTTGGTTGAGAGACTCAGACCAAGAGTGAGAGCAGTGGAAATGAATTACCTAAGAAGTGCGTGCGGAGTTACATGGAGGGATAGACAGACTAATGAGGAAGTAAGGAGGTGTGGTGTGGAGGTAGATGTACTGGAAAGTGTGAAAAGGAACAACTTGAGATGGTTCGGCCATATGGAACGTATGGAAAGCGAGAGACTGACCAAGAGGGTGTACGAGAGCGAGGTGGAGGGACAGAGAGGGAAAGGTAGACCGAAAGAGAGGTGGAAGGATGGAGTGAAGAAGTATATGAACGAAGGCGGTGCTGGTTGGGGGGAGGGGCGTCGACTGACCGGGGACAGAGGTGCATGGGGGCGGTTCGTTCGTGGCCACACCTTCGGGGATCACGGCGTCAGGCAATAGATAGATAGATAGATCCTAGGGTCGTTTATATTTTGTTCGGTAGAAAAATTAGGTGAAGCCATTGATGCTGGGGGCTGATGGGTGAGTGGTGCTGCTGAATGCTTGCTTATTGTGGGCGAACTGTTATACTGTATGTGTTCTCCTGTCACTTCTTTTTCCTTTCTCGAGTTTCTTGCTGATCCTCCCTATCCCTTGTGGGAGTAAGGGCTGATGACTGATGTAAGAAAAATATCAATCACCGGCAAATTATTGAGTATTTAACTAGGGCGAACATTCTTCAGGGGAGATGGGTCGTTTTTCTGGTCCCCCTTCTTCCTCATGCTTAGCCCCATTAGTTTTCATATTTTATGACGTTGGGCCCATTAGTTTAACGATTTGGATATCGATTTCGTCCTGGATAAACACAAACAGAATAAAGACAAGACAGGAGTATGACATTAACACCTTAAATAGCTTCAGCCCTCTTAACCATGGCTGGAAGTTAAAATTGAAAAGGATTAGCACTAATATTTGTGGAAACTTGTTAAAAAACAAGATCTGTTCTACTTGGAACAAACTTTCCCCAGAAGTTTTAAATAGGTCTTTAGTAGAACAGTTCAAGAAGACGGAACATTGTATTCTGTACACTCTGTAATGTGTGTAATGTACTACACAAAATCTTTCCAATGCGAGTATCTCCCTGGAGTGGACCGCAAGGTCTTTGAAATACAAACTATTCCCTCTAAATCCTTGTAATTCTTACTCACTCACACACACAAACACACTCTCTCTCTCTCCATTCACCCAATTCTCTTTTCAGCAGGTAACTTTTGGCTCTCACTCCCGCATTTCACTCTCCTTCCCTCTTCCTCGCCTGGCCAAATGTCGCTTTCCTCTCTTTTATCCATTTTGGTTTACTTCTCTGTCTGTTTTTTGAGGGGCGAGGGCGATATATTTGTCTCCATTTGTTTTCATATTATTTGGTACCCGGCATTTAAACCATTTCTTACCTATTACTTTTTCAAAAGTCTTACTCCCATAGTTTTAGTCTACCGTTTCAATGCTTACTAATTCTTAATGTCTGTTGGTATGCTATTGTAATAGTAACATTCAAATCAAGTGGTTATTCACTTTCACTTGGATTCAGCTAAATAGAAAGGAGACATATTTTGGCCCTTATAAGACATTCGCTGCAGGAAATGTTATGCAACTTCAGGATTTGCTTATCATAAAAATAAAGTAAACACATGTTTGAACAAACATACATACAAATGTAAACACATTGACAATATTATTATCTTATTATTATTAGTATGTTTTGTTTAGCATGCCCCATGTTCTAGGGCGTACGGTACCTTGTGTCGTCATTAGCACAACATTTGTAAAAGAGGGAGTTAGTAGGATAATGTGTCAAATGGAATGACTGGGTTCGTCCATGAATATTTGTTTGAACCACTCTACGTCCTACACATTCGTTCCAAGGCTCTCCTCGCCCCTTCCACTTATCTAATATCCGTAATTGACCACTTGCGAGTTTCAGGCTATAAGGAAGTTGGAAATGATACATCAATATTTAGCAGAACTAACGACTAAAATATTGTAGTAGTACATTATATAGATACATATAACCAAATATTGTAGTAGTACATTATATAGATACATATAACCAAATATTGTAGTAGTACATTATATAGATACATATAACCAAATATTGTAGTAGTACATTATATAGATACATATAACCAAATATTGTAGTAGTACATTATATAGATACATAACCAAATATTGTAGTAGTACATTATATAGATACATATAACCAAATATTGTAGTAGTACATTATATAGATACATATAACCAAATATTGTAGTAGTACATTATATAGATACATAAACCAAATATTGTAGTAGTACATTATATAGATACATATAACCAAATTGTAGTAGTACATTATATAGATACATATAACCAAATATTGTAGTAGTACATTATATAGATACATATAACCAAATATTGTAGTAGTACATTATATAGATACATATAACCAAATATTGTAGTAGTACATTATATAGATACATATAACCAAATATTGTAGTAGTACATTATATAGATACATATAACCAAATATTGTAGTAGTACATTATATAGATACATATAACCAAATATTGTAGTAGTACATTATATAGATACATATAACCAAATATTGTAGTAGTACATTATATAGATACATATAACCAAATATTGTAGTAGTACATTATATAGATACATATAACCAAATATTGTAGTAGTACATTATATAGATACATATAACCAAATATTGTAGTAGTACATTATATAGATACATATAACCAAATATTGTAGTAGTACATTATATAGATACATATAACCAAATATTGTAGTAGTACATTATATAGATACATATAACCAAATATTGTAGTAGTACATTATATAGATACATATAACCAAATATTGTAGTAGTACATTATATAGATACATATAACCAAATATTGTAGTAGTACATTATATAGATACATATAACCAAATATTGTAGTAGTACATTATATAGATACATATAACCAAATATTGTAGTAGTACATTATATAGATACATATAACCAAATATTGTAGTAGTACATTATATAGATACATATAACCAAATATTGTAGTACATTATATAGATACATATAACCAAATATTGTAGTAGTACATTATATAGATACATATAACCAAATATTGTAGTAGTACATTATATAGATACATATAACCAAATATTGTAGTAGTACATTATATAGATACATATAACCAAATATTGTAGTAGTACATTATATAGATACATATAACCAAATATTGTAGTAGTACATTATATAGATACATATAACCAAATATTGTAGTAGTACATTATATAGATACATATAACCAAATATTGTAGTAGTACATTATATAGATACATATAACCAAATATTGTAGTAGTACATTATATAGATACATATAACCAAATATTGTAGTAGTACATTATATAGATACATATAACCAAATATTGTAGTAGTACATTATATAGATACATATAACCAAATATTGTAGTAGTACATTATATAGATACATATAACCAAATATTGTAGTAGTACATTATATAGATACATATAACCAAATATTGTAGTAGTACATTATATAGATACATATAACCAAATATTGTAGTAGTACATTATATAGATACATATAACCAAATATTGTAGTAGTACATTATATAGATACATATAACCAAATATTGTGGTAGTACATTATATAGATACATATAACCAAATATTGTAGTAGTACATTATATAGATACATATAACCAAATATTGTAGTAGTACATTATATAGATACATATAACCAAATATTGTAGTAGTACATTATATAGATACATATAACCAAATATTGTAGTAGTACATTATATAGATACATATAACCAAATATTGTAGTAGTACATTATATAGATACATATAACCAAATATTGTAGTAGTACATTATATAGATACATATAAACCAAATATTGTAGTAGTACATTATATAGATACATATAACCAAATATTGTAGTAGTACATTATATAGATACATATAACCAAATATTGTAGTAGTACATTATATAGATACATATAACCAAATATTGTAGTAGTACATTATATAGATACATATAACCAAATATTGTAGTAGTACATTATATAGATACATATAACCAAATATTGTAGTAGTACATTATATAGATACATATAACCAAATATTGTAGTAGTACATTATATAGATACATATAACCAAATATTGTAGTAGTACATTATATAGATACATATAACCAATATTGTAGTAGTACATTATATAGATACATATAACCAAATATTGTAGTAGTACATTATATAGATACATATAACCAAATATTGTAGTAGTACATTATATAGATACATATAACCAAATATTGTAGTAGTACATTATATAGATACATATAACCAAATATTGTAGTAGTACATTATATAGATACATATAACCAAATATTGTAGTAGTACATTATATAGATACATATAACCAAATATTGTAGTAGTACATTATATAGATACATATAACCAAATATTGTAGTAGTACATTATATAGATACATATAACCAAATATTGTAGTAGTACATTATATAGATACATATAACCAAATATTGTAGTAGTACATTATATAGATACATATAACCAAATATTGTAGTAGTACATTATATAGATACATATAACCAAATATTGTAGTAGTACATTATATAGATACATATAACCAAATATTGTAGTAGTACATTATATAGATACATATAACCAAATATTGTAGTAGTACATTATATAGATACATATAACCAAATATTGTAGTAGTACATTATATAGATACATATAACCAAATATTGTAGTAGTACATTATAGATACATATAACCAAATATTGTAGTAGTACATTATATATAGATACATATAACCAAATATTGTAGTAGTACATTATATAGATACATATAACCAAATATGTAGTAGTACATTATATAGATACATATAACCAAATATTGTAGTAGTACATTATATAGATACATATAACCAAATATTGTAGTAGTACATTATAGATACATATAACCAAATATTGTAGTAGTACATTATATAGATACATATAACCAAATATTGTAGTAGTACATTATATAGATACATATAACCAAATATTGTAGTAGTACATATATAGATACAATAACCAAATATTGTACTAGTACATTATATAGATACATATAACAAAATATCGTAGTACTACATTATAAAGTTACATATAACCAAATACTGTAGTAGTACATTATATAGATACATATAACCAAATATTGTAGTAGTACATTATATAGATACATATAACCAAATATTGTAGTAGTACATTATATAGATACATATAACCAAATTCAACATAATTTCTATCCATCAGAAACCTACATTATTATTGCATTGATGTTTAATATCGATATCTACAGCTCGAACTTCTATATAACCGAGTTAATAAAGTGGGGACCCAAACAATTGGAAGCAGAAGTCGTATACGGAAATATAACGTAAAACTAAGGGACATTCCTTCATATGTTACTTTAAATTATGTTACTACAATGAAGAATTCCAAACTAGATTTCTTTTCTTTTTGTACATTTATCGACTTTAAACAGTAATGCATACTTTTGTATATGTACATGCGTTAAAAAAACAGGTATTTGTTTGTATTTGTTTAAGACACACTGTAATGCAAATGTAAATAATACTAATCAGTATAATTACCTATTATCTATGTTATAGAGCTAAATCCGAATACACTAACTGATAATGTGGTCTAGCTGTAAGTTGTGATACAATAGGAGACATAATGGATACAACGATCGATCTTCCTATTATCGACGCAATACTACATTAATATATATGGTGCCTGGGAAGAATTATTGAGGAAGAAATATAATTACGTATGTTATTGGAGTTGTTTCTGGATAGTTTATATTTTGTATTCAAGAAGAGATAAATATACAAAAAAACAATCACATACAAAGTTTATGGATACACTGTCTTATGTTAGTCGTTTATTCTAGCTATCAATTATTTATACGGCCTTGGCAGTCCAGTAACCAGATAATATAATTATTTTGTATCTTTGGTATCACTTTATAAAGAAAACACTTCACAGTCCAATATACATGTATTACATTGTTACTTAATTCATAGAAACAGAAGTAATGTTTATTATCGAAATTGAATTAGTAGCTAAGTATGACCTAACTTTTTTCTAATTGAACCTATACTCGTATGCTAAGGAATTATGCAAGAAACAACTCGACATTCGGTAACTACATTTTATTATTTCAGTACTGCATTTTTGTCCGTCAGTCTATTATCAAGATTTCGCATAAATTTACTAACGCAGTTCAACAAATTGTATTATGAAAATAATTGTATCTCTAAAAAATTGTGATATATTAAGCTCCCTTCTAAATCTTATGACTCGGTTTCTGCATGTACAGTACATCATAATTATGATAAAACACAAAGCAATTGCAGTTTTAGGATAACTACTACTACTGCTTGTATAAAGAGTACATACATTGACAATGCATATTCATATAGTTTTGATAATTAGGAGTCAAATTAACTCTTGGAAATTGTGATATTGGGGGCAAGGGCAAGCAAGGATCAATTACCATAACAGTGTATCCTTAATATTAACCATGCAAAGCAATCCAGTTAACTACTTATCTACGTTCCATACTAAAGTAATGGCCATATACCAGTAGTATTTGATTCTCTCTCTCTCTCTCTCTCTCTCTGTCTCTCTCTCTCTCTCTTTCTCTGTCTCTCTCTTTCTCTGCTTCGTTCTCCCTGGCTCGCAGTAATTGCTTATCTCCACCTTTTTCCTCGCGGTGGTAATTTATGAGAAGCAAACATTTAATTACAGGCTTCTCTTTTGTCCGCATATGACATTCGCTATATTGAAAAATGTGATTACTTAATTACGCGTTAATATTGGACAGAGGGGTCCTGATTTGAAACGTAGCAATTACATTCAATAACTTTTCATGGCAAAACCGAAAGTTTGAATATGACTATTTAGTGATACTATTAATACATGTACAGCTGTGGACAGAAGTTCTCGCCCTATTGCGATTTCTTGTTGCAAAATCAAACATTGGCATTGCTGTATTTAAGTAATTCCATACATATTAAATCATTATATCATAAGTATGTATTAAAACATAGTTGTATATACTTAAACTTCAGAATTATTAGATATTATATCCAATAATTCTGAACACAAACAATCGTAAAAGTGCACAATTTTGTGTTTAACGGCTGTACATTATAACTTATATAAATGATTGTACTTGTTTTATGCTTTTATAATATTAATTACATATAGTATACAACATTATATATTAGTTTTAGAGTAATTTCCAGTTAATACTATTTGTTTTTATTTAAATCAGATATCTGAGGCCTAGAAATGATCTATAGAAACCTATTGATTGGGTAATACAAACTCGACACCATTGCATTATATAATCAGTATTTAGACACCTAGTTTGCTTGGTAAGCACTGACATTCCATAGAAACTCATTTATAAAGGTATTTAAGTAATAATATGCTTTGTAGCATCATAGTATCGGACAAATGGAATATAATGAACAGGATTTTGAATAGATGAACGATGTTTAATGGAAAAAGGTAAGTCATAGCTGCTCACAGTAAGTATGATTACACTGATAAAATATGATCCGGTGATACATACTGGTTCAATCTAATGTTTCATTCGAGGTCGAATCACCATAAACATCCAGTGAGGAAGACAGTTTGTGAGATGATGGATCTATTGGTTACAGTTGGAATGTATGTTGTTACGACCGGGGCTACGAATAAAACAAGGGCACTTAATGATTGGACTAGTAATATGGCACTATGCAACAACGGTACGCTAGATCCAAACCCTCGAACTTATATGCCGGCGAACAAAACACCTATACCCTCCAGAGTTAATCTGCAATAACGGGGTATCCTTAACTGGGCATAAATGTACTCTACTTCAGGCTAACCCACACTGGTATAGCCTGATAACAAACAAGATGCAAGTTACGTTAAAATGCATAAAAAGGAATCTAGGGAAAGATCAATTAAATAACTGCAAGATTTCATATAATAAAAATATGCTTCAATACAGTTACTTTAAACAACAATACACTCTTCACTCCTATCTGAAAGAAAGTGAAGTATAGTCCTACAGCATAGACCTGGAAACTTCTGAAGAAAGTCTGATGCTCATAAGATGCTCGTATCTTAAACTATATAATTATAAAGGCAGGAGGCAGGACACCACACGTGTAAATGGAATACACCAAAAGATAGGACATATAATGTTAACTGACACGAGAATACTATAAATGCGCAACGGTAGTAATGCTCGACACTAAAAGAAGTACTTCCTCATCAACGAAACAGCCTACTATGGTTGTGTGGCTCAACAACAACCTAGACTAATAAATGCTGTGAATAATAATGTGTACATATCAAAGAGCTTATATTAAATACTAATAAGTGTCTACTTAATTAATAAGGTCTAGCTGGGATACTCTAGGTAAGGAACTGGGGTTGAGCAAGACAGGCTCGTAGCCTAGCGAAGTCCTTAAGACTGCATGTTTTAAGTTACGTTAATTGACTAGGGTGCTCTCTTGATAGATCCAGATCACAAGTATCTGGTTCTATCCTGGAGACCCTCAAAAGACAAGCAAAGAGGCAGCAAAGTGAGGAACTGGTACAGGCCAAAACCCTCAGTCAACACAAAGCTGCACTCGCATAGGACGCAACCGAAAAGACAACACAGGCTACCACAGGACCGGTCGAAGTCGTGTAGGTATAAGCAAACCATACACACATCGAAGACAACGACTACAGTTACCCTATCCCAGTCTAGCATTAAATAAAAGAGCAGAGACACTAAATAAATAATGGAGACACACAGAGTTCATAACCTATACTAACTAAGAACCCTCAAAACCTATTCTAAGTACATGTAAATATCTCAGAGGACGGCGCATGCAATACAATGGGCCGGCTATGGAAACCGTATGCAGAACCCAAGGGGATAAGTAATTGAATAAAGGTGAGAAGTAATGGAAAAAGAAGAAGTTCAGAGAGAGAAACAGTTCTAAAGGTGGTGATCGGGGGAGAGTAAGCAAAGGGATGTTAGATGCATGCGCGCCTAGCCTGTCCTGAGGAGGACAGCTCCTGGGGACCCTCATGTACACAGGAGCCCACAAAGACGCGGTGGTCGGCCAATCACGGGCCGAGACGTCACAAGGCAGCAGGTGTCACGTGACACAGCCAGACACGCCGGCCAATCAAGGGCGTGGGAAAGCCCGCGCGCGAGCGGGAAAACTCCTCCGAGCGAGGGAGGCAGCACATACATACACACGCACACACTACCATCACACTGCCTACATCGCTCTTTCTCCTTAACTTTACACAATGCATCTTATATTCTATTAATGATATAAAACACTTCCCGTTGTCACAGACGAAAACAAAGACCACCACTGGACTGTCTGTGACAATACGAGTACTAGGAAAGATAGAACAACCTTCTCTGATAACTGTAGCCCATTTCAATGTCCCTGGCGAGCGCTAATGGCAAACGAGAGGCGATTCTGCCAACGCTGGTAGACGTCACAATGTGTAGACTACATGCTCAGATAAATATGCAGGATTCGAAACTGCATAATAAATCGTAGGCTTGTGGATAATGTTGTAACTGTCTTGATAGCGTAATGTATGAATGCGTGGAATTTCGGTGTGTATTTGTTGATTTCATTATTTGGGTTTAGATGTAAAGTTAGTTGGTGAATACATGTGAATTATAAGATTTATACGTATTATACTGTATTGTAGACGATTTTTGTATTTATTTATATATATATATATATATATATATATATATTTTTTTTTTTTTACTTGGCAAATTTGCACTTGGTCACTTTGGGCTTAATAACTCTACTTTGAACTGAATGGTTGATGGTATGTGTTATACCCACTAAACAAATTACGACCGTACACACAACCACTAGTACTGCATCACAAGGACATAAAAAGCCCAAAGAGAGAGCACTGGCGCACCCTTTATGCATGCGGACACCCCCATATGAAAAACAAGAATGCCTTAGGTAGCCGCGTGTGGACAACAATAACATCAGATTGTGCCCTTCTAGCCCGCAAGGGCTGCATACGCAGAAGTAGGACAGTTATGTAACTCAATCTAGAAGAAAAAAAGCCAGCTAGGTGTCGATACTAGCATCTCCAGGTCTGAATAGTGGAACAATCCTAGGTACGAGGCTGAGAAAACTTAGTTCGATGCTAGGTACCAGGTCCAAAGACTGGTAACACCAAGTGTTAATGGTAAACCTGCTATGTCGAGACTAGCATCTCAGGTTTGAGGACTGAAAGTAAACAGCATTCTGGTCAACCTGTTAAGATCGACATGAGCAAGTCGGGTCTAAAGACGGAATTATTGCATACGATACTAATACTAGTGAAAATTGGCGTAACAGTGAAGCTCAACGCTTACCATCTGGGTCATCGACTAGAACAACAGAAGCCGAGACTCACCCCTACCCATTCACTTGCAAGTGGTACGAAACCTTGCACAGCTAGTGGTCCAAGACCTAGCCTTCAAGCAGAACAGAAGAAGGAGCCTGCAAGTTGCACCCTGAAGAAGTCCAGATCTAACCAGATGCTCAAAAATGACAATTGTTGTAACAAAATCTCAGTACGCCACATTAAAGAAAAATCACCGAGTCTCCCTCCGACACTAGGGAAATCACTAAATATAAATAATAATAGTGTGTCTCTAATTGTTAGAGTCCCTTTTTGCTATCTAGTGCACTTGCCTTTCATGGAGAACAAAACACACATTTCTATCCTTGTGTTTCACTATTTAATTGTCTTAATATTACGGTCGAGCATTCCCTCTTCCTAGTGGATGGGACTCGATAGCCGTGGTTGGCAACCCATCTAGGTAAGACAACCTTATAAAAATCCAGGTGGATGGGACTCGTCAGCCTTGGTCGGCAACCTGTCTAGGGGAGTAAACCTTATACAAATCCGTACTGCTTATCTAAGTGTTAGGCAGGTTAGTGGATGGACTAGCCGAACACCACTGTAGAAAAATTGTGCTAACAAGATACATAGAGGGCCTTGGAGTCAGATGGATCCTAAATTGAGTGGTCAATCCTGTAAGTCCTTCAGTATACTGGCTCGGGTTGTCCCTCTTACAGGAAATAGGTCCGCTTGGGGGCCTTCTCTGTATGGCCACCCTCCTTAAAGGGGAGATTTCCACTTGAGGGACTTTTTTCTTAACCCCTTTCTCATTCATGTCTAGCCCTATTGCTTTTGAGATTTTAAGACATTTGCCCCATTAGTTTGGTGATTTTAAGAATTTCTGCCCCCATTCTGTCAATTTTAAGACCTTTCGTGCCATTTAGGTGTCGATTTTATCCTGGCGAGCGATAGCGAGCCTGTAATTTAAGAGTTACCGGCCTTCGGCCGGGACATTTTTCTACCGAAAAATTTACAAATTTATCTTGAAAGGGGGTCAAGGGGGTGACATTTTAAGATTGCTGGAGGAGTAGGAAACAAACTAAAAACCTCTGCGTCTGGCAATAAATAGATAGATAGATTCTCTCTTCGACGTAATTTCGAACATTAAGTAGTAGAGATTTAATTGGCAAAACACACAACCCGATCGCGCACACCTCTATTTTAGGAATTCCTAAATAATAAATGGTCAGTTTATAATTAACTAGTTCTAGAAACTATAGTAAAAAAAAACCACATAGAGAAATCGTGAACTTGTGATAAACATAATTATGGTCTAACTTCGCTAAAGCTCAACTCTGATATAAAATTAATTAAAACACTGTTTTCACCATTTCCAATTGTATCAACTTACTCTACGTGCTTGCATTTACAATTTTGTTTTGTTTTTATTAATCTAAAACACAGCGAAATTAAATATTTGCATAATTAAATCACGCACATGTTCACCTTGTATTTTAGAGCACGCGTCTGAAAGCATGTGCGCCCTTTTGGCTATGAATACCCTTTCCTCTCACTTAAACATTAGGCTACCATAGGGCAGTTGGGAATATGTACATGCTTAGATTAATATCCAGTATTCAGAATGGATAATAAGTCGTAGGCTTGTGCATAAACTTCTAACTATCTTGATGGTGTAATGGTTAGTGTGTTTAAAATCTGTGTGTGGTAACCAGGTTCGAATCCCGGCGGATCACATACTTTCATTAATTTAATTGGGGGTGTTTGGTGTTAGAGTGAAATTAATAAAAATTGATAACTCAAGTCATAGATAACAGGAGAACTGGATTTGACACGGGCCAGCAAAGTCGACCTGCAGCTGCAGTAACGGACCCAACCCTGTTTAGTTGAAGTGGTGCTCTCTGTTTAGATTTTGTGAAGTATTATCATTTTGTAATTATTAAAAATGCAAAATGCTTTGAAAATGTCCATTTTGTAGGCGTTTTTAGTGCTAGCTGAGACGAATGTCCATACCAAGCTGTTGTGGTGAGCTATGTAGGGCAGGTTTCTCGATTACCAAAACCACCACAGCTATAATATAGCTGTTGAAGTACATACATTAAGGTAAACAATGTCTAAAATATTAGAGTATTATTAGACAATAAGGATAAGTCACTGGAATAACGAAAAATGTAAACAAATACGAAATAACTGAGCCACCAGAAACATTTCGCTTCCCGCACCCTGCAGACCTCATTGTTTATGTTTAAAAGTTTACACTCCCAGAGTGTGGCCGACTCTGCTGAACTGTGTATTATTTCCAGTGATATATCGTGTTTTAGTGCTTTAATATTCCTCTGATTTAACACAACAATGGGAGAATGTACACGTGATGAGAATGTGACTAACTGGTAGCCTGTAGCTACTCCATCTATCTATCTATCTATTGCCTGACGCCGTGATCCCCGAAGGGGTGGCCACGAACGAACCGCCCCCATGCACCTCTGTCCCCAGTCAGTCGACGCCCCTCCCCCCAACCAGCACCGCCTTCGTTCATGTAGTTCCTCACTCCATCCTTCCACCTCATATTCGGTCTACCTCTCCCCCTCTGTCCCTCCACCTCGCTCTCGTACACCCTCTTAGTCATTCTCTCGCTTTCCATACGTTCCATATGGCCGAACCATCTCAAGTTGTTCCTTTTCACACTTTTCAGCACATCTACCTCCACACTACACCTCCTTCTTACTTCCTCATTAGTCTGTCTATCCCTCCATGTAACTCCGCACGCACTCCTTAAGTAATTCATTTCCACTGCTCTCACTCTTGGTCTGAGTCTCTCAACCAACGTCCATGCTTCTCTTCCGTAAGTGAGTGTCGGATTACCACACTGTCATGCAAGGACTTCTTCACTTCCATACTGACCACCCTATTTCTTGTTACTGCTTTTAGCGTTCCTACAACCCTCTTCCCCTGTTGTACCCTCTCCCGCACCTCTTCATCCATAGTCCCCCTTACTCAACACACTGCCCAGATACTTAAAAGAGTTGACGATCTCCATAGCCTGACCGTTCAGCTTCACCTCACACTCTGTGACTTCACCCCTTTCGAAGACCAAAACCTTGCTCTTCTCCGTATTTACCTTCAAATTCCGTTTTTCGCACACTATTCCAAACTCATTTACCAGACCCTGCAACTCCCATTCATTATCACTCATCAGAACTGTATCATCCGCAAACAGCAGTATAGGTAGCTTCCACTCAATTCCCTCCCTTTTCAGCGATACACCAACATCCACTGCTCTTGATAGTATTTCTTTCATAACTCCATCCATATATACAGTAAACAACCACGGGGACATCACACACCCCTGTTTCAAACCAACATTCAGGTCAAAGAACTCGCTCTGCTCACTCTCCACACGTACTGCCGCCTTTGCACCCTCATACATGCTCTTCACTGCTTTCAGCAACTTGCCCTCTACTCCGTATATTCTAAGTACTTTCCACAAACCTTCTCTATCCACTCTGTCATAGGCCTTCTCCAAGTCCATAAAGGCAACATACACCTTTTGTTTCTTCTCCAGATACTTCTCCACAACACAATTCAGGGTAAAAATCTGATCTACACATCCTCTTCCCTTCCTAAAACCTCCCTGCTCGTCGCCTATCCATTTCTCCGTTCTCACTCTCACTCTCTCAATCACTACCCTACTGTATACCTTCCCTACTACGCTTAGAAGACATATTCCTCGGTGGTTACCACACACTCCTCTTTCCCCTTTGCCCTTATATAGGGGGACTATTATGCCAGTCTTCCAGTCATCGGGTGCACTCCCCTTCTCCCATGCTAGTTTGCACATTTTCCATACCCATTCTATCACTATCTCACCACCATACCTCAACATTTCCCCACACACTCCATCTGTTCCTGGTGCTTTCCCCAACTTCACTCTTTTCATGGCTTCCCACACTTCTGACCTCCTGATCCCCACCTCCTCCTCCACTACTTCTCTTCTTCTCCCTCCCATACCATATCCAGCTATGTTTGCTGGCTCTTCATTCCTTTCATTTAGCAACTCACTGAAGTACTCCCTCCATCTTTCGACTCTCTCTTGCTTCTCGGCTAGCATTCTCCCATTCTTATCTTTCACACCCTTACTGTTTCCCTAGCTACCTTCCCTAACTTTCTTGACTTCTTTCCAGAACAGTTTCTTACTCTCCCTCCATTTTACACTCAGATTCCTTCCAAATTCCTCATCTACTCTTCTCTTACTTTCCTTCACTACTCTCTTCACCACCCTCTTACTCTCCACGTACCTCGCTCGTTTCTGTCTCTCGGAATCTTCATTCCCTCTACTACCCAACCACTCTCTATATGCTTTCTTCTTTTCTTCCACAGCTATTCTTACCTCTTCTGTCCACCATGCTGTACCTTTCACTCCCCTCCCTCTTCTCCTCACTCCACACACCTCCTCACATGCTGCACAGATCTCATCCTAAAACACCTTGCTCATCTCCTCCACTTCCTCCATAACTTCCAGGTCGAACCCACCTAGTCGTCTTTCCACTGCTCTCCTGTACTCCTCCCTGACTTCGTCCTCCTGCAACCTCTCCACCCTCCTCACCATTCCACCCTCCTCTCGCCTCCCTCCCGCTCTCCTCACCCACTTCTTTTGTATCCTAACCTTAGCTACCACTACATAATGATCAGACAGACCCCCTCCAATACCCCTATACACCCTAGCATCCATCACAGATTTCTTCATTCGTTCATCCACACATACATAATCAATCAATGACTTTCGTTCCACCACTGTCTTATCCTTCATCGTCAACATCCGTTTCCACGTGTACCTGTGGATCATTCTGTGTCGGAAGAAGGTGTTGGCTATCCACAGCCTCCTCCCCACACATACGTCCACAAGTGCACTACCATTCCCATTCACCTCTGATGGTACCCCCCACCCTCCCACCACTCCCTCAACTTTCCTATCACCCACCTTACCATTCATATCCCCAATCAGAAATATTCTTTCATTCTTGTCAAACTTCTCCAGGCACGCCTCCACATTCATCCAGAACTCCTCTTTCTTTCTTTCAAGTATATCCTCTGTCAGGGCATACACGCATACAATCACCCACGTTTGTATTCCTACTTTCATTCTCACCCACACAATCCTTGAACCCACAGACCCATACTCTCTTACACATTCCTTCCATTTGCTACTTACAAACAAACATGCACCTTCTCTCGCTGTTCCTTCACTCACTCCAGCACACACACCCATTCCACATTCCCATTCTCTCACATCTGAACCTTTCCATTTGGTCTCTGTCATTCCACATACATCCAGCCTGGCATTCACTAACACTTCCAGAACCTCTCTCTCTTTTGTGCCATCATTCATGCCACTAACATTCCACGTAGCCATTCTCAGAATGTCCGAAGGCATGTCCTTAGTCGGTCGTGGTTCGTCAACGTTGGTTCCGTCCGCATCCGAGGCTGTTCGTTCGTTTTTCTTTGCTTAGATATTTTTTCCGGGTGGGGGTCGCAAGCCCACCGACCCAACCTCTTTAGTCGCCTCTTACGACATGCAGAAGGCACTCCATCTAGCCTTCAATCAGCGGAAAAAGGAAGCTTTTCGTCTTTTTATCAGGGCTAGGCTAAAACAAATTACATTCCTCGTTGGATTCCAAGTGTTTCTAGTAGCCTAACTCCAGTGATGGCAGCGATGTTGTCGATCCCACATACTATCCTAAAAGTGGTGAAAGGCATAATGATGACAGTGATGAAGGCACCAATGATGTTAAAGGTGATAAATGGAAGTGATGTGGAAGCAGTTAGCCGAAACAGTAGTGACACCAGAGACAGTTTAATTTGACACCAAGAATAATGCTGGATCTTGTAAAATAACTTAACCTACTTACGAATATTTTATTTATCTTTATAATAAGCTTTCCATGAAAATCTATGGAGTAGGGTCCTATGGTATTTTATTAAATATCTAGGCTAGGCTATGTAAAAATGTAACACCTAAGACAATTCCTTGATAGGCTAGGCTACCCATAACGGTAATAGTAGTAGTAACACTCCACACCTATTAAACGAAGCACTTGCAAAATACAGAAAGAGTAACCCATCCTATTTAAAGTGTGGTTTATTTGTAGGTGCATTTCAAGGTTTTAATAGTTTTTAAGGTAATTACTGTATAGGGAAAAGGCTCGCACCCTTATTTTTCATATTTTGTTTTCCTCCAGATTTTGAGAAATGAGTGTTTTCATGGTTTTAGTTACCTATATTTCCAATGTGGAGTACAGGATGGGTTGAGGGGGAAGCCCCCCATGACCTATTGAAATCATCTGTGACTCTGTGTTACCAGGCTACCAGCAGGGGGTAAATATCGATTATACTCCATACTGAAGAAGTTTGTAAACAGTGAGGATGTCCGAAGGAGCTCTGAGAGTGATATGACTTTTTCCACTAATATCGGGTTATATAAATATGATCAAAATTATTCTTCCACAGTACAGTATAAGGATTCCATAGAACTGCATTGTCCCTAATAAATTATTTATAATAATGTTTTTCTAAATAATTATCGTTTTTAACCCACTGAACCCCTAGTAGTCATTTTCAGAGCTTCCGTGACCGTGTTTAGGATACCAAAGTGTCTCAGTGAATTTAACAAGGGCAACTGATACTAAAAAAAATAAGCCCCCATACACCTCACCAAAATGACGGGAAAGTTGTTGTTTTAGACGTTTTTCAAAATGGCCGCCGCCGTCATCTTAAAAATTTATAAAGTTCTATTTCTTGAAGTGAATGGCCAAAAATGACAATTTTGGTGTCTATTCCCACTAATTTTGGTGTCAGAAGATCAATGGCATGGCACAATTAAAAAATAATTAATAAATAATTACCAAATAATTAAGTAAATAAGAAAATAATTAAGAAAATCAATGGGATGGCATAATTCATGATTTAGAGTCCCATTAACCTCAACATCTAAGACAAATATGATGTTGTTAAATCCACTGAGAAACTTTGGTATCCTAAATTAATAAAACATGAGACCTACTGCATTAAGATGCACTATCACTGCAGGACAAATATGATGCACAACTGTCAGAATCACTTCCGCTGTCATCATCGCTGCTCTCCATTTGTGGATGACTTGGAGTTTTTAGAAGATCCAGGAATGATGGAAGTGCAGGTTGGGTATAGCGTACTGGGAGGCATAAGCCATTTACAAGGTGCCATCCATGGCCAATTGGTGATGGATGATTCTGAAGCTGGAAATTCTTCTGCAGATATGTGAGGTAATTGGTGCGCTCTAAGTGTGGCCGTAGACTGTCAGAATCAGGTACCAGTCTGATGATATTCTTTTTCTTGAGTACTGACCACTTTGCTGCTCTCACCTCTGCTAGGGTCTTGTGTTTGGTGTCACAATAGATGTACCGGATAACAAAGTTCTGTAAGTCATTGATGATTTCTTGTGTGACTGGGATGATTGTGCCACAACTTTTAAGGAGGTTGCGAGCTTCTGATGATTTTTCTACACGGTCAACAATAGTTTTCTTGCCTATTCCATAAAAGCCGGAGTTATGGTCGCATCCGGTAAGAACATAAAGTGGGATCAAAGACTCCGCCATTGCCTCACTACACAAACACCGAGCATTTATCAGCTGAGATTTGCGTTTCAAGCACAAGAGTCCTGATATTTGCCGAGCCACATAGGCTGCCTGAACATAGTTATCAGTATCTTCAGTGTCTATGACAACTGCTTCTGTATACCCTTCTGACCGCAGCTTACCATAAAGAGTGAACAGAGCTGTGTCTGCTTCTGCATGGGCGTATGTGAGATTCTACAAAACTTCATCTGTGGTGAGATTCCTTGCTGGTTTGCCAACAACACAGTGTATGAGCTGAATAGTGGTTGTAGATGCCTTTCTTTTGAAAGCAGCCTTGATAAATGCTTGAAGGCGAACTTTATTCTCTGGCTTACCAAGAAGAGCATGAAAGTCTCTATTAGAAGGAAATTTGTCCTCTGACTTCATAAACACATTGCAAATGGACTGATTTTTTTTACGGTGTTGTCGTTCACTATCTTTGATGGAGAAGTCTTGGTTCCATCTGCTTTTTCTCTGTCTTCAGTAGTAGGCGTTGTTAGACGCCAGATTAGTCCCATGTCTACTATTGATGTGTAAATATCAGGGTACGGTATGGATGTCATTGTCAGTTTTTCCTGTAGCTTACTCTTCTGCGTTTTGCGCATAGTACCATTTGCATTGAAAATTGAAAGGCACTCATCTGTTACTCGATGCTTCATTAAGTCTTCCATCTTTAAGCCGTCACTTGCCTCAACAAGTTTGATGACCGAGGTAAATGCCTTACTCTCCATTTCTTCAGTTGTCTGTTTCAGGTTTTCACTTGCTGTCTTCTCGATTTCTTGAGTTGCAAAATTGCCTCTTTTACTACGTGGTATTCGAGCATTGAGGGACTTTGTTTTGGAATAGACTCTTTCATTTACAAATTCCTCCACTTTTCTTTCTCCATCGGCCTTTGCAGACTTCAGATCAGCAAAGAGAGCTGGAGAGGCTTGAATTCCAGATTGTAGGGATCTTAGTGTCAGATCTGATTGGTCAAATGGATCACAATGGAACTCGGTGAGACATGCACTGATATCCTGCACAGATTGTTCATCTATCTTCATCTTACTTGGGGCACAATCTGCATGCTTTCTTGAACCTCGTCTCTTGTGATTTGCGTGACGATGAACACAGCCTCTTATCCGGTTGACGTTGTTAACATTCCGCGTGTTTGACAGGAGTTGCTTCTCATTCTTTAGAATAGCCATCCATCCACACTTAAGCTTGGATCCTTTATTCATCGTTGACTCTATCCATATGTCAAGGGCAACACATGAGTAGGGTTTACCGGTCATTGACTGTGCAAACATGCCACTCTCCATGAATTGTGTTTGGATATGGGGAAGACTTTCTAGGACTGCTATGAAATCTGGAAGATGGCGCCCATATCTATCGTTGTCATAAATATGCATCCAAGGAAGCACCAACTTCAGTGAAGACTTGAACTCGATCCAGTTTCTTGTCCTTATAGCATGTATATTTTGAGTCAGTATCTCTACCATCTCCAAGAATGAAATCCAGAATTCTGCTAGTGGAGCACCATCTAAGTTCTGGAATAGGGAGTCAACGAGCCCCTTGAGATCGGCATTGCTCTCTAACTCAGCATGTGCATCATTAAGTTCTTGTTGGTCTACTGAACTGCGTAACTTATTGAGAGATGCCTGGATCTCTTCACACAGAGTGGCACCTTCCAAACGTTTGTCTAGTGCATGTTGGAGTAAAGCCTCGTAGAAGAGTCGAAGGCAACGCACATCGCGGTTGAAGTGTTTTCCACGCAGAGCTTGATCCACGGATCCATCTGCAACGACGCCTGCAGCCACCAGTACATCTGAAATGCCTGAGCCTTTGAACCTTTTGTTGATTGCATTGATGAAAGACATCTGGATATGAAAGGGCCCCATGAATTTCAATATGTCAGCAAATATCTCTGGATTCTCACTTTTCAATTCCAGCAATAATGCGTAGACAGGATGATCACCGACGATAATGGCAAATGGCATCTTCTTGTCATCAATTGCCTTTGCAAGCTTGCGCAGGGCATCATACAGAATGGTCTTGCTTGGTGGATCAGGATAAGTTATATGATAAATCGCTTGACTTTTCCGGGTTTCTGGTGATAGAGTGGCCTGGAAGCCAGAAAAGGCTGGTACAGTCTGGTCTTCTGGCTTTGGTCTTGTTCCGTCTGCCTTAGCTCGGGCCATTGCATGGATGACACCTCTCATTCTTTGAGGAACTGTGTCCAGATGTTGTTCATCCGTTATCCTTGGTCTGATGGGTGGTTCACCACGCTTGACTGTTTTGTATGGTTCAATTCTTTGCATCTGGCTCCCAAGTTCTTTGAGGCTATCAGAGAGGTACGAAGGCAAGGTGCTATTTGCAACTGGTCTATCATCATCTAGGGTAGGTAGATTTAGCTTAGGTAGGTCTGGCTGAACAAACATGACATTTGTACGATGTGATTGGCCACTTCCAGTCAAAGTGTCACTTTTGAAGTCATCGTTGTCGACTATACATATTGCCGGTGTTCCTTCAGAAAGTTCAAAAGGACACTCAGTTGAATGCTTCAGGTCAGTAACTGCCCAGAAATCTCTAAGCAAAAGCACATCATTGTAACTGATTCCCAGGCCATCCTTATGTAATATGTCTACCATTTCTCTGCTCTTTGTCATACCATGTAGCAGTACACCGAGGTTTATCTCAAATGCAGTACGTCTTCCAGTGATGTAGCTGGTCAAAATAGATGCAATTGATCTGACTTGGGGCTTGTCATCGACTTCAGACTTTGTGGGGTGCTTTAACCAAGTGATGAGCTTAAATAGGAGATCATTCAGGTCTTCATATTCTTCTAGCTCATGTATGTATGGAGGTCAAGGAACAGTTTTTGTTTTGATGATCTGATCTCTGAGTCGCCCAGCTACATTCTTCACCAGCTGATCGTCACTTAGACCTAGAGAGGATATTGCAGCCTCAAGATATGAACGTGCAGCTCTTGCATCATATACCAGTTCACTCACATTCTTCTGACCTCGTTCATGAAATGCTATGTCATCTCCAAATTCCTTGATCAGAATTTCCTTCACGAAACTGGACTTTGCTGTGGAATAGTAACCATAATTTGAAGTAATGCCTTTGTAATCCTTTACAAGACCTTGCAGTGTACGGATTTCATGATCTTCAAAGATAACTTGACGGACATGATGAAAGAAGATATTTTGGGCCTCTCGAAGATTAACATGTTGCAGATGCTCTGTTTTTCATCAGGAAAAGACTCCTTCAGAGGGTTGCTGACATAATTGCGCCAACATTCACGATGATAACGAATTTCCAATCCAAACGCCGTTCGACTGTCTGGGATAGATGCAAGTAGGGTATTCAATCTTTCTCTTATAGGCTCATCTGACAGACAAACTGTATGCAACTTGAACCGGTTCCATGCGTCTACTGTTGACAGCAGCAAAAGTTTGGACTTGCCAGGATTACTGGTTTTTTGTGGTCCTTTCATACACCACACACAGAGATTCTTATCATGAACCACTCCAGTACTAGAACGAAGCTTTTTAGGCACATTTCCTGGGAGTTGTTGACTTGAAGTTGATGCTTGAACTTCTTCCTGTTCAGATTTCCGTTTACGATTCTGTGCTTGCTGAATATAGCGATTACTACTGATCTGGGTGTAACATTTACTATGCATGTACAGGCCTTTAGGCCCCTTGTCCCACTCCACTGCTGCATAGGCATGCTGAAATATATCAAGTTCCTTCCACCGAAAACACTTGCTCCTTAGATTCTCCCACTTTGTATCAGATGTCTTGTCCGTACTATCATCAGCTATACAGGGATGTTGACATAATATGCATTTTAATCCAGGTCCTGGGTCAGGCACATCACTAACTCCTCTACGTTCCATGCTTATGATTCTTCACGCCAAATTCGATGCAACAAACCTGAAAAAGAAGGAATTGATCAGTCAACATTCTTGGCTTACATTTTAAATTATATATTATATTATTTGAGTAAGTTTCAGAGGATCCGTGACCGTGTTTAGGATACCAAAGTTTCTCAGTGGATTTAACAACATCATATTTGTCTTAGATGTTGAGGTTAATGGGACTCTAAATCATGAATTATGCCATCCCATTGATTTTCTTAATTATTTTCTTATTTTCTTAATTATTTGGTAATTAGTTATTAATTATTTTTTAATTATGCCATCCCATTGGTTTTCTGACACAAAAATGAGTGGGAATAGACACCAAAATTGTCATTTTTGGCCATTCACTTCAAGAAATAGAACTTTATCAATTTTTTAAGATGACGGCGGTGGCCATTTTGAAAAACGTCTAAAATAACAACTTTCCCGTCATTTTGGTGAGGTGTATGGGGGCTTATTTTTTTTAGCATCAGTTGCCCTTGTTAAATTCACTGAGAAACTTTGGTATCCTAAACACGGTCACGGAAGCTCTGAAAATGACTCTACTACCCAGCTAGTTAATAATCAATGTACCACCCAGGACCAGAGGGTTGTCAAAAAAAAAAAAAATCCAGAAAACACCAGGAATGGGTTAGAAATGAAGGAAAACCCACAAAAAAACTATCCCCTAGGTCATTAAGGGGTCCTACGGTGCGCCCGAAAGTCGGAATTAACATGGGGAAATGGGTAGCCAGAAACAGGTTTATGCGCGCTCACACGCACGCGGTTGGACTTTGAGAGTTTTCAACCATCGGCATTGTTGGGTGGGATACTTACACAGTTCCCATACAAATTTAGGCCCTCTAGGTGCCATAGGACCGGAGTAATTAAATCCCGACGCAACATATGCGTCCTGGGGTTGAGGGTAAAATACATTGCCGACGCACTGTTTGCGTCGCTGGGGTTCAGTGGGTAAACAATATTTACTAGGCTATTTTTAAGCAATATTTGAAAAATATATCTCAGACATCCGAGTGACCCGACGACGCTACCCCGCGAGCTTTCTACTGTATTAGTAGGCTACGCGGTTTCGTTCATTTCCTTTGAGAATCCTTTTTGGTCAATATTAACCCATTGCCTGCAGGAGACGTTCCCGAACGCCATGGCAATTTACAGCAATTTACAGACTTTTAAAGCCTCTTAACCCTTTCCCTAACGCCATGGCAATTTACCTCAATTTACAGGCTTTAACCCATGGGATCCAGGGGGCCTCTTATGAATTTTGGTAACATCAATTTTATAATTCAGTAGCTACTGATTGAGACCACCTAGAGCAGTCAATTTTTTTGCAAATTGTAGAACTTTTTGTTGTCTGTAGAATGTCGTAGAGATGACGTCGTTACAACGAGTGGTTGCCGAGTTCTGATGATTATAGCGGCGATTTTTATTTGACCATTTTGCCTCATATGAGGCCTCCAGGATCCCAATAGTCCGGCAGATATGTAACAATATAAGACCAAGATGTTCACTTCTGGAAGAAAGCATGAACATTTGTCTATAGGGGTTCTTGAGTATGCTGAATCCGATTTTAATGGGATCCACGCTGGCAAACCAAGGGTTCCCACTCAAAATTGACATTGAACATGGAAGGGGTCAAATCGCCATTTCTTTGCGACCGCAACTTTTTTTAACAACATTGAATATTTATTAGATGATTGTTATATTACAAAATTGAATTTTTGTATATGTATCATGCAAAAGAGTATTGTAGTATACTTGTGTAAACAACAAAATTATGATTTCCATAAGATTTTGATTCGTTTTACGTGCCACATATGATAGTGAAAATTAAATTTAATGATATTATAGACAAAGTAGGAATATTCGTAAATGAAACATATTGTTACATATCTGCCCGACTAAACATAGCAATATAACAATCAATAAGCATTATTGGATCATCTATTTACCAATTAGAACATGTCCCTTGGTGTACACTGTCCACCACAGAAGCAGAGCTGTGTGTAGGGGAGACTGGCTTTGGAGCATTGGGATCGTCCTGTGCAGCGTTTCTTGCAGGCACACTTGACAAGTTCTCTGCACCCCTTTGATGCTTCAGGGAGGGTACTCCATAAGGGCACCCAGATTTCTTCGCTGTCTAGTTTCCATCCCCACTCGGAAGGACTTGGAAGAGTAGGACTGGCCTTCAGAGCCTGTCCCCAGACGTGTCCTGCTTGGTAAGCCGCTCGCTTTACATGTTGTAGCAGTGCACCTGACTTGAACATCCGGAGCTTGTTCTTTGGAATAGTGTCATTGAAAGGCTTCTCCATCTTCACAACTCGCAAATCAACGAAGGTGCTGTATTGAGTCCTTCCTATTTCCTCAGCTTCTGAGTAGTTCTTGATGACTTGATCAGCCATGATGACCTTCGTGTCCAGTGTGAGGAGATCAGCGCTCGTTTCTGTGAAGGGATTACCCAATTCATTCAGAACATCTATCACGCTTTTGACATTTGTTGCAAATCTCTTTTGTGTGGTCAGAGTTTGTTCATGGTGTCGATCATTGTGGGTTGTCTTCTGAGATGTGCTCACTTCCACCTCATGTATGATCCTGGCCATCTCGGGGCCTGCAATCATCCACCGCCTGAGGGCTGATTCATTTTCAGTGATGCCGATTATTCCACCATCCCCTTTCAACACAGCATTGAGCTGCTCGTGTACATGGTCATGTGCCATCATGGAGAAGCGATGAGTTGTCTTCTGTGTCACAAAGTGTCCTTTTTTGAACTCGTTGCACACTGCTGGGCATTCGCGCTGTAGCTGCAGCAGATCTCGCACATGAACAGACAACCACCTCGCATAGTGGAAGTGATCCATGGCAAACATCCATGGCACAATTCTTCCCAGTGTGCCAATGTAGAGCTCAAAGTTTCCTTCACGCTGTGACTGCATGAACTGGAGGAAGAGCGCCTCAAGTTTGAAGGTTTTGCTCCAGTACCGAAACTGCGGATGCTGCGTCTCCATGTGTGTGTGCACCAGTCTTCGAATGGCATCACAGGCCTCGCGTCTGCCTCTGTTTCTGTTTTGTATGAATTGTAGGCTTGGCTACGTAAGCAAAACAGTGCAGCAGCTGTTACTTGATGAGCCCACTGAGAACGTGCTGTGAATGATCCCTTCCTAAGAGCATCAGCCCTACCATCTGTGGTAACGTTTGCAGTCGTCAGTACAATCAACCATCCACTGCCATCTAACCAATCTCCCAGAACTTTCAGCAACGCCATCTCTATATGCAATCCACCCATCATCACCACATACTTGTCTTCGCCATAGGCAGCTGGCCAGGTCCACTGTATCTTCTTGGTGATGGCATACAGCGGCTGATCAACAGTCAATATCGGGACTTGTCCTGGATGCACATGTTCGGTAGCTTTAGCGATTACATCCATGCCATGCTTTACCATCGCTAAAGAATGCGCATTATCACGGAATAATGGCATGATCCCGGATATCGCTGGTGGTCTGGGGCAGGAATCTTGTGACGCTGCAAAATGTGAGGACCAAGAGATGTTATCATCTGAATGAATTTCAGATTTCTCCAGCAGCTTCTCAACTGCCTGTGCCCATGAGATCTGCAGCTCATCTGAGTCGACTGGTGAGTTTTCGGGGACAGCTTGTCCCTCAGTCTTGCATGGTGTAGGGTTATCGGTTGGGAATGTAGCTGGTGGGACAGTACTGTACGAGTCCATGATTGGCTTGATCTTCATTGCGCTTGGTGTGTCCTTGTGGATTAGAGGTTTGTTCTGGAGCTCTGTGCCTGCACATTCATTCGTAACATGCTGCGTCAGAGAGATGGCTGTTCCATGGAACACAGTTTGTACTGAAGTCGATGTAGGATTGTGGTCTATGTTGTCGAGATTGCCTGTTGTGAAGAGATCTTTTCTCAGGACTGTTGGGCACACAACCCCAGCATCTTCAGACCAGGTCAATGCACTGTTTGCTACATCTGTGGACAGCTGTAGTATTCGGTCATATGATACAGACAATCCCTTCTCGAAAAGAGTGTCAATCAAGTCACGCTTTCGGGTCTTGTTGTGGATCAGCAACCCAAGGTACAAAGGAAGTCTAGTTTCTCGTTCCAGGCTGTGTCGAGTCTGTAGAGCAGTGGCTTCTTTCTTGCTACTTTTCACAGTGTTGAATGTGAGCAGCTCAACTATTGATATTGCAGCTGTTTTCACGACCTGATTGTTTTCCGTCTGGTTTTGGATGTTTGTACCTCCAAGAATCATCTGAACCAAAGCAAGTAGGGAAGTTGGATTATCCTTATACTGCTCGTCTAGCAACGATCCTGTGAATGTGTAGCGTTTCTGAAAGATCTCTTTCCTGATTATGTTTGCAGCTCTCATGAGCACAACAGCATCACTCTCAGGGTCCCGCTTCTTGGCCTCCAACAAGGTATCTCCAACGTCATTCTTAAACGTGAGCATGACCTCATACTTGCTTTTATGTGCTTCCAACTCGGGAATTCGTGCGAGAAGCTTCTCCTTCAGACAAGTTGAGTTTGTGCGCTCTGACATATCGCCGCCAAGTTGCTTAAGTCGTGATCTGTAGAGTTGTACGAGGCTTGACAGCTTGAATATGTGTTCCGCATGCTCATCTACCTGACGAGTCTCTTCAATGTAGAACACCAATTCTGCAAAGGCTATAGCATCAGGGGCTAGATCTGAATCTTCCTTCGATTCCACTTTCCTGGTGAATGCACGATTTCTATTGCTGAAGCCAGTCAAACACTGTTTGTGGTATATCGCATCTATTGCAGTCATGTCTCCAGAGGACAGCTTTGCTAGTAGCCGGGCATCACGAAGCTCAGTTGCCATCTTCCGAACATTTGCGTCCATTCGTGGTGTGGCTGCTCTGTGATAAGTGTCCTCCATTTTTTCATCGCAAAAGAAGCAGAAACTTTCTTTAGCTTGGCAGGAGGTTCCAGGAAATGCACAACGCAGTCTACCTTTGAGTGGAGAAGTCATCGGTTCAGGATCTTCTAGTTTGGCAACCTTCTTGCGAGCACGCTCAACTTTGCCTTGGTTAAACCTCATGTAGCATGTTTTGTGCCATCTTGCATTGTGCTGAAAGAGGGTTGCAGCTATACCTTGACCAAATCATCCAAACGTGACAACTGTATGTTCATTGGCAGTGCACTAAGCGAGTGTAGCTCCTGGATGTGCTCAGCTAACGATTCATAGCCTTTGGACTGGTTTACATTCTTACATTGGGACGGGTCTCTCAGGGGTTCAGTTGAACTTTTCTGGCACATAGCACATAGCGTCCAGTCTGTTTCGGTTAATACCGGGTGATGGGCAGAAGTACTGTCAAGCTTTATTTTCTTGGTCGCCATCGCTCCATATAGCTTGGTTGTATTAGACACCATCCATCTCGATTCCTGAAAAGATTAGAAACATTTAATTTTGTTACGTTCGTTTCAATATTAATCAGAAATCTATATCAAAGGTTTAGTTAGACCTGATTAATTATTGAAGGCTAATCATGATAAACGTTGGCAAGTTCTGCAAATTAAACACATCATCATATTAATGCATATGTATGCATGCATAATGGATATGATTTTCCTGAAAAATAAATGAAAAGAGATATATTCATTAATGTTCGGATGGAGTTTTAAATAAAATCGTTCACCCTTATATCCTTCCTTTGATATCCTTGGATATGTCATTATTGTCAAATACATGAGGCACATACTGCACATAAATATGAACGGATTAACGTGCCTAGACCACAACAATATAGGTTGACTATGACAAACGTTTTTTTTTTAATATATTTTTTTTCAATGTAAAATTTGAGTGGGAACCCTTGGTTTGCCAGTGTGGATCCCATTAAAATCGGATTCAGCATACTCAAAAACCCCTATAGACAAATTTTCATGCTTTCTTCCGGAAGTGAACATCTATTTGACATATCTGCCCGACTACAAGGGTTAAAAGCCTCTTTAGAGCAGGAGCGCGACAGGGCACACGTCCATCTCCCAGCCAAGCGGGCGTGGAGACTGAAGGCTCTGAGTCAGAGTCTCGCGAGATATACAGTACTGCCAAAGGCAAATTTAGCGAGACATTAGCGAGAATTGCTCATTTTAGTGAATGTCTATGTTAGCGCTGCAGGTGAACCCCACGAGCTACGAAGCTCGTTTTGGTATAATTTTGAAACTATTTTCTTCTAGTTTTCAGCTGAATACGTTACATTTCATTCAGACACTTGCCTAATCAATCAGGGGTGCCTGAATGACCCCTAATATGGCGGAAATAGGTGAAAAATGTCCGGTTAAAGCCTGTAGAATTTAGTGCGAGGGAGCGGGAGCACGACAGGACACATTCCTTCCTCCGGCCATCCGACCGCGGCACTGAGGAATCTGAGTCATGCTCTCGCGAGATATACAGTGCTGCCAAAGGCAAATGTAGTGCGACATTAGCGATAATTGCTCATTTTAGCGAATGCCTATGGTAGCGCTGCGGGTGAAGCCTGTGAGCAACGAAGCTCGTTTTGGTGTCATTTTGAAGCTATTTTCTTCTAGTTTTGGCTGAATACCGGCACATTTAATTTCATTCAGACACTCACATAATCATTCAGGAGTGCCTGAATGAGCGGAAATATGGCCGCAGGCAAAGTTAAAGGAAACGGACCACAGCTATTTTATTTTTTTTTTTTTTAATTTTTTTAATTTTTTAGGTTTATAATCTTTCTATAATAATTATTATTACTGGAAATTAGTGTTGTTTTAGTCTTATGTTATTTAAGAAGCCCTACTACTGATGTGCGGAAAGCAGCAGTGGCAACTCTCAGGTTAGTTTAGGTTGTCAGGTTAGGTTAATGCTTTCCTTGATAATGCGACTCGGCTATGCTGCACTTGTGGCGGAACGTAAACAAACCCACCTCCAATTTTGGGAGGCTTTACCTTGAAATAACTAAACATTAGAGGTGTGGGTCTATACAAGAAGGCTTCTTCATACTTCCCCACTAATTACGATTAGGTAAGCACCCGCTTCCTCCTCCGACGACAATAGTGTTACTAACCTTACCTGACAACCATAACTAACTTAAGGGCTGCCGCCCCAGACCCCCGTTGCTCCTAAAGATGAAGTAGAAGACGTCAAATAACTAAATATTACTGTGGGAGAGTGACAAACAAACCCAAAACCGCACATTGTAAGAAAATGGGTCAACAGAAAATGGTGAGGTGCGAGGTTAAACTGCTCTTCGGTGATAGCGTCTCAAATATTGTTTAAAAATAGTAGATATTGCTAAAAACTCCTAAAACTTTGAAATGTACACATAAATGTACCACACTTTAACACCTAACGAGCGGCCTAGGCGGTAATTTATATGTACCGCCCAGCGGGGTGTTTTTACCCTAAATAGGGATGTTTACGTGATCATGTTCATGCCTAAATAAGACCCAGAGCGTAAAACAAGTATCTATCCCTGAAAGGGCATAAACAGAGCTTTCCAATGACACCCCAACCATCCTTGTACGACCACTGGTTTTCTTGCAACGATCGCGCAACACGAGTGCAAAAACCATGTAATTAGGTACTTTCCCTACATAATTCCCTGTGTAGCGAGTGTGAGGGGGGATGGAAGGGTGGTTTTCACTTCAGTTGGCCCACCGCGGTAGTGGGCGCCGGTCATAGCCTTACTACGCTCCTCACACCGCTCAGCTCTCTCTCTCTGCAACATTACGTGCTGAAAATGGCACACGACATAAGTTGTGAACCGCCACTTAGTCCAAATTTATTTCACACGACATAAGTTGCGCGCCGCCAAAGAAGGGTTAAGTAGGATCACTTTATCTTTCTTCATTATGTAAGTGGTTTTTTTTAGTATGCGGGGAGTGTTACTGCTAATATTACTATGGCCAGAACCGGATGCTCCCACAAAATCCCCAAAGAAATGTTCCCGGAAATGTTCGGCAACCAGGGGCAACAAGTGTGGTTCCTGTGCTGACCTGCTGGTCGACAGAGAGGCTGCACCGTTAGAAGCCAGGTTTGAAGAGAACGATGACGAGCAGGTGGAGGCCATTTACAGGTCCTTCACGGAGCTGTTGGACCGTGGCAAGCTCCTGGCTCCATCCTTCACTGCCATTGATGTCACGCTGGACATCTGTCATATCTGGAGGTTCCTGGTGATGGAGGAGACCAACCGGCACAAGCTGCTACAGCGTGACCTGCCCAGGAAGGTGTTCATTGAGGTGGTAAGCACCCTGTGAAGCGAGAACGCCCAGCTGACCGGGGCCTCCTGTTCTGAGGGACACAGCTTGGTGGACAAGCTCGTGCGACAAATGGCTGGCGCCCTTTTCAATCTGTTTGCCGGCAACATGGTGCGCGACATCAACAGTAATGTCCACGCTAAGTGCAATCCTGATGCTGCCACAGGGGCTGACACAAGGTCACAAAATGACGAAAATAGGTGCAAGCTCACAGGTGTGAAAAAGAGCTGTGTAAGTGGACTGTCAAAGCTATGTACAGTGATCTATTTGAAGAGTGGTATAAAATTAGTATTTTTGTGCATATTGGCTTGCGTTTGTAAATCTGTCGACTAGAAATATAACTGTGTATGCTTGAAGTTGTACTTATATAGCCAGCCGTTATTATATACATTCTCATGTTTGACTTGTATATTCCAGCGGTGCAAAGAAACAAGTGGACAGATTTAGATACCGCTTTCAGACATTAACCCTCTCGCATTTTTAGGACGCGATCGCGTCATAACGCCACCTCTCCAAGAGTGGTCGTATGATGCAATCCCGTCATAATGCCACCCGTAAGTTAGAAATATTCGTGGTAAATAAGTTTATGACGCGATTTTGACGCAATTTTGGCTGGTAAGTTAGCCCTCAGTAAGTTACAAAATGAAATATCTGGCAACCCCCTAGCATCCCTGGGAGAGCAGTGCGGGCCTTTGTTCCACCAGTTGTGAGCCGGCCGCCAGTCTGTGAGGTAAGGGTCCCGGACCTTTAAATCTCGTCTCGCCTCCATTGCCCGCCATGGAGCGGCTTTCAGGCGGGCAAATCTGGATTATATATGTACCAAGTGGCAGTGTATATCAATTTGTGGCTATGTAATATATTCTATGCATATAACTTGTGATTTGTGACTGTTTGTGCCTCGTTGCTCGCCTCTCCATAGCCAGCCATGTGGTTTTTAGGCGGCTAGAATGGACCCAGTGGAAGTGTTGTGAACTGTGAATAATAATAATTATATCATATTTCGTAGGGTTAGTGTAGTAAGCATTCGTAGTCACATTCCTAACTTATTATGTTAGGTTTGTGATTACGAATGTAAGCTAGGCTATACGTGTGACATATATATATTGCCCTAAAACCTTAATTTTCGCTTGAAAGACCACTATATTTATCAATAAATACTACCTACCAAGTATGATAAAGTTGTCATTACGAAATATAGTTGTGTTTTGCCCATTTTTGGCAATTTTGTATGCCCAATTTGGGCAATTTTTGAGTGAATACACAGTTATATTTGAGTGAAATAACTGACAGTGAAGTGTGAAGAATTATAAACTAATATTTTTATACAAAAATGTCACGGTAAGTACAAATATGTCACGGTAAGTAGCCTGACAAAGAACAGACAAGACTTTTATGCGACACTCTACACTACATACAGCAGTGAACCCTTGGACGACGACAACAGCTGTCTGGGTAAAGTACCTAGGCTAATCCCATAATTACTTGGGTCCTCACTCCTTGACCTTTTCCTCAGTGCTGGGATATTTGATATGTTTAGGCATATATTTATTTTATATATATATATATCGTATATACTGTATATATATATATATATATATATATATATATATATATATATATATATACTACTTATAATTATGCTTATACTTATACTTATACTTATACTACAAATCCTCCAAAACCTCCAACCTCATCCTCCGTAACAGACCTATCTCTCCCAAGACTCCGAAAATAGACGACCATGTGATATACCAACACAATTGCAATAATGTGGATTGTGGACCTCAAACCTATGTTGGTATGACACTAAATCGTTTATCACGCTGTCTCACCCTCCATCTCCAATCTGGAGCTATCAAAGACCACTATAAAGCCCCCCACAACCAAGCCCTTACTCGCTCTGACCTAGATAAAAACACCTCCGTAATTGATAAAGAGACAGAACCCAGAAGACTTGCTATACTTGAAGCCCTATATATTCAAACACTTAATCCTTCCATAAATAATCACACTCTCGACCTCCAAATACTCCCATCAGCTAAACGTTACTCTCAAACTCCCCCTAACATTACTCCCCTTACCACCCCGACCCTGCCCTTGCCCCCTCTCTCCTCCCCTCCTTTTCCCCCCCTTACCGTCCCCCCCACTACTTCATTTAACCAACGCGCGCCGCCCCTCAACCCTACGCTTCAAACTCGACCAGAAACCCGAGATACAACTGGCCCGCCGCCCCTCACAAGGGCCTCGCCCTCCCCTCGCCCAGCAGACCCCCTACGACAACATCTAGCATCTACGAACCCTCCCAGCCAACCAGGAGGCAGGAAAAGCGTGCGCCTCATTGGTCGCCAACTAGCCAATCATATGCTAGCCAACACCCAATAAACCTTACTCTGATCTACCTAAAATGTATAAATAAGCTGTTGTTACAATCGGGTCTCGTATAAATCAGTGGCTCTTATACATTGGACTAGACTGTCATAAATGCAACAACGGAAATGCTAGATCCAACCCCTGATATATAATCCCATCGAACAAAGAACACATATACCCTCCAGAGTTATATCTGCGATAGCGGGGTATCTTAACTCTCAGTATCTATGTGCTTCTACTATAGGCTGATGTTCTCTGAAACAGCCTATTACCTATAACATTTGGTTGCTTAGTTATGGTACACAAGGAAAAAATAGTTAACCTAATTAAATCACAAGAGTGATCTAATGCAAACAAGAAGAAGGTTTACTTAACGTTACTTTAATCAATAATATCTGTCACTCCTTTATGAAAGAAAGTGTTGTAAAGTCCTCAAGCACCGAACAAGGAATCTTCTGAATAATGTCGGATGCTACTAAGAAGAACGTATCGGAAATGGAACCACAAAATAGCAGGAGGCAGGACAATGCACGTGTAGGCTAAATACACAAAAAGGCTGGACATATAATGTTATTGGACACAAGAATATTATAAGCGGTGCAACTGTAATAATGCTCGCCACGAAAAGTAGTACTCCTATTAACAAAACCGGTCTATGCTGGTTGTGTCTCTCTACAGCAACCTAGACCTCAAAATGCTTGTGTAAAAATAATGGATATGCATAAAAGAGTATATGATCTAATCCAGCTAATATCTACCCGGGTTAATAAAGTCTAGCTGGGATGCGCAAAGGTACAGAATTCTGGTGGAGCAAGGCAGCTCCTAGCCTAGTGTGGACCTTGGGTCTGTGCGGCCTGATTACGTTAATATGAAGGGGTGCTCTCTTGAGGATTCTCGATCACAAGTATCGAGTATCCTCCTGGCAACCCTCAAAAGTAAAAGCAAATAGAGTTAGAACAGTGTTGGGTGGATTAGGCAAGCAGCCCTCACGCACTACACAGTCTAAACTCCAAGGTACACTGACAAAAGATCCACCCAGGTAACCCACAGAATCCGTAGTGTCGTGTAGCTCAAAAGTAGCCTACACACATTGAAAACACCAACAGCAAGGTACCTGATCCCTAGTCTAGCATTATTTAACCCTGTAGAAACATTAGTGATTGATGGAGACAGTCTGAGCAATACAATCTCCCAAAAAGACAATTACTATCTTCAACCTTAATCTAGTACATAAGAAATGTGAGATCCAGCATATAATACAGTCTGGCCACCAATTCAAGATGTGGATGCAGAGAACCAGAGGGGAATTGATATTAATAAAAGGTGAGGAAGTAGTGGAAATGATAGAGGCAGTAGGAGAGAAAGATTCTAAGACAAGAGTGTGGGACAGTTCAAGGGAGATGCTTAGAGTATGCTGTCTGGGAAGGATCTCACAAGGATATTCCCATGGACCTCCTGGCTGGAGTCCCAGTTCGCAAGAATGTCACGAGGGCGCGTGACAGTCGCCCAGTAAGCAGCCGCGTAGTAGGCAGTGTTAGGCAGGAGGCAACGAATCCCGCGAGGCCTATGTAAGGGGGCCAGCCATGCGCCACACTAACTACCAAGTCACACCACCTTGTCTCTCTCTCTCTCCCTCTCCCGCTCACCTTCCCATCATTCAACTACTTAACACAATACTTTCAATTGACTAAATAAAATAGAAAGGATTGTGACAGACGAAAATAAAGAACAGTTCTGAACTGTCTGCAACACAATCTTTCTCGAGATGGAAAGTACACAATGATAGGTAGACTGTACCTATATTCTCTGCCCTGGCGAGTTCTAGCGAGTAAGCCATGCGGTTCTGGGGGAAGCGGTGAGCGTCACACTGTTATGTTATATCCTATTCACTTACCTTCCATTCCCTGAAGATGATAGTTGTCTATCGAAACGCGTCGGATCATCATGAATTTTGCTCACCTTTTGCACAATCTCCCAGAACACCTGAGAAAAGCTGTTCGTTCTATTGAAAGTATTAATAATACAATAATTAAAGCTGATACATGTATTTCCTTCAACCTCGCCTGCCTTAAAGAAAATGTATTACCTGGCTACACCAACATATATATATATATATATATATATATATATATATATATTCTCTTTTAAACAGACGAGGTTAAAGGCAATAGCAGTTTCAGCATTTAGTATTTTATTGTTACAGCTTTCAATATTTCTAACAATTTTCCTCTGGGGTTCAGAGATGAGGTACAACAGGTTAGCAAAATTCATGGTGGATCCAACGTTTCACAAGTAAACATCTTGCATCTTCAGGAAATGGGCAGGTAATGATTAGAATAAGGACAAAGCAACATATTTATACAAAATTCGAGGATCAAGAATAGGTAGGTGGGCGGAGCTACTGGGTGTGGGGTGGCTGTTCATTGGTGGAAGGCAGTCTATTCGCGAGACGGGCACTAAATCTTATCGGTGGTTGGTTGTTGGCTGTGGGTGGCTGTGATTGGTTGGTGTTGTCAGTAGTGTGCTGATCGCGGAAAGGTACGGGAGGGGGGCACAGGGCAAGAGGAACGAGGGCAGTATGCCTGTAGCGCTTGCCTGAAGGAAGAATTTGAAGGTCTTGTGTTTGGTTGTTGATGCTGGGGTTGAGCGTTTGGATATATAGAGCTTCTAAAATAGCTAGTCTTCTGGGGTCTGATTCTTTGTCGAGTATGGTAGTTTGTTTATCTAGGTCGGCGCGAGTTAGGGCAAGATGGTGGGGGCTTGATAGTGATCTTTTATAGCGCCAGATTGAAGGTGGAGGGTTAGTCGACGGGAAAGGCGAGTCTGTGTCATTCCAACATAGGATAGGGGTCCACAGTCCCCAGAGGTGCAAATATGCTGGTATATCACATGATCGTCTTTCGGTTGGTTGGTGGAAATGGGGCGGTTACGGAGGACAAGGTTGGAGGTCTTAGGAGATTTGTAGTAAATAATGAGTTTTATTTTATTGTCAGGGTTGGTGGGGAGGACGTTTTTGTGAATTATTTCTTTCATAATGGATTCGTCTGTTGTGTGGTCGGAAGATATGTAGTTTCTGTAGAAAAATGTAATGTCATTGGCCGGGTTGGTGCTAGGGGGGTCTTGTTTGTACCATTTTTCTAGGTGGTGGTTGATGGCATTGGTGACGTCAGTGTTGGAATACCCATTGTTGACTAGGACCTGGGTGAGCCTTTCCAATTCATTGTGTGTGTCATTCCAGGTGGTGCAATGGGTGAGGGCTCTCCTGACATAGGCGGCGATGGTGGACTGATGGTATCGTTTAGGGCATTCACTTTCCCCATTAAGACATTGGCCATTGTTAGTAGGTTTGGTGTACACCGTAGTTTTGAAGCCGTGGTCGTGGAGGGAGACAAGGAGGTCGAGGAAGGGTAGATGACCATCGGTGGTTTCTTCGTATGTGAAGTTGAGTCCGGAGGCGGCCATGAAGCGCTGCTGGAGGTCCCTGAGTTCGCCCAGGTCCTTCACCCGCACGAAGATATCATCGATGTACCTGCAGTAGACAGTGGGCCGGTGGGCAGCCAGGAGTTCCTCTTCGATAGTTCCCATGAAGAAATTGGCGAACAGGACCCCCAGGGGGCTTCCCATCGCTACACCGTCGATTTGCTGGTACATATTCCCGCGGGGGCAGAGGAAAGGGGACTCCTTGGTACATAGTTCCAAGAGCGTCTTCAGGGCCTTCTCCGGGATGTCCAGGGCAGTGGTATTAGGGCAGTGGTAAACTCGACGTAGGATAAAATCTATTGTCTTGTCAACGGGCACGTTGGTAAACAAACTCTCTACGTCGAGGGAGGCGATGATGTGGTCGTTAGCAGGGGGGGCATCTCGTAGAATTTCAAGGAAGTCATAAGCAGAGTTGAGGTTGTATTGCCGAGGAACAAAAGGGGTGAGGAGTTTGTTCAGGGCCTTGGCGGTCTGGTAGGTAGCAGTAGGGATCTGTGATATGATGGGGCGGAGGGGGTTCCCGGGTTTGTGGGGTTTTATAGTACCGTAAGCATAACCTGGGGTGAATTCGCCGATGAGTTTCTTCAGGTGTACGCCATCGGCTTTGGCGTTGATAGCAGTGATGGTGGTGTTGGCTTTCCTTTTTATTTCGTCAGTAGGATTGCGCCGACCTAGATAAACAAACTACCATACTCGACAAAGAATCAGACCCCAGAAGACTAGCTATTTTAGAAGCTCTATATATCCAAACGCTCAACCCCAGCATCAACAACCAAACACAAGACCTTCAAATTCTTCCTTCAGGCAAGCGCTACAGGCATACTGCCCTCGTTCCTCTCGCCCTGTGCCCCCCTCCCGTACCTTTCCGCGATCAGCACACTACTGACAACACCAACCAATCACAGCCACCCACAGCCAACAACCAACCACCGATAAGATTTAGTGCCCGTCTCGCGAATAGACTGCCTTCCACCAATGAACAGCCACCCCACACCCAGTAGCTCCGCCCACCTACCTATTCTTGATCCTCGAATTTTGTATAAATATGTTGCTTTGTCCTTATTCTAATCATTACCTGCCCATTCCCTGAAGATGCAAGATGTTTACTTGTGAAACGTTGGATCCACCATGAATTTTGCTAACCTGTTGTACCTCATCTCTGAACCCCAGAGGAAAATTGTTAGAAATATTGAAAGCTGTAACAATAAAATACTAAATGCTGAAACTGCTATTGCCTTTAACCTCGTCTGTTTAAAAGAGAATCTATTACCTGGCTATACTAACATATATATATATATATACATACTGTATACAGTATATATTTGAGTATTTCTATTGTTATTTTATATATATTTTTATTTATTGAAATTTATTATAGTTTTGATTTATTTTATTTATTTTATTTATTTCATTATATTTTATGTATAATTTCATTTCATTTATATATATATTTTGTTATTGTTCCTGTTCCCCAGGGTGTCCATGGGACCACCCCCTTGGTCCAGAGCAAGGGCAAGGCCCATAATCGAGTATTTATAGTTATTTTTGTATTTATTGGATTTATTATAGTTTTTATTTATTTTGTTTATTCTATTTATTTAATTTAATTTAATTTTTAATTTTATTTCATTTATATATATTTTTTGGTTATTGTTCCTGTTCCCCAGGGTGTCCATGGGAGCACCCCCTTGGTTCAGAGCAAGGGCAAGGCCCATAATCGAGTATATATATAGTTATTTTTTTATTTATTGGGATTTATTATATTTTTTTTATTTTTTTTTTATTTTTTTTTTATTTTTTTTTTTTTATTCATAATTTTATTTCATTTATATATATTTTTGGTTTATTGTTCCTGTTCCCCAGGGTGTCCATGGGGGCACCCCCTTGGTCCAGAGCAAGGGCATGGCCCATAATCGAGTATTTATATAGTTATTTTTTATTTATGGGGATTTATTATAGTTTTTATTTTTTTTGTTTATTCTATTTATTTATTTTATTTTATTTATAATTTTATTTCATTTATATATTTTTGTTGTTATTGTTCCTGTTCCCCAGTACAAAGGAGTACAAAGGAAATCAAGCAACAACAGGTCTAGTGACCCTTCTAGGCTGCTTGTCCTCCAAAACACTGAGGATCAAGTGTCCAAACAGTGGTTTAGAGTGGGTAAGGGAACATTGGAAAGGGAACTACTGCCCTGGAACTAAGGTCCGTGGCAGGATTAGGAAGTTAGTAGGGTACAGATGGGTTAGTAACTCAGGGGGGGATAAAATAAAGTTATTCATTTACAAACGCAGTCAGTCGCGGGTTTGATGCGAGATATTTGTCTATGCGGAGTTTAAATGAATCAACGGTGCTGCAGTCTATAACGTCTCGGGGAAGCCCATTCCACAAGTTGACAACTCGATGGAAGAAGAAATTCTTTGATTCGTGTGAGTTAAAAGATTTACCAATAATTTTGCAACCGTTTCCCCGCGTGTAATTAGATTGGTCGATAGTGAAGTACTTACTACAGTTCATGTTGTCGATACCTTTGATGATTTTGAACACTTAAATTAAGTCACCTCTTAATCTGCGCTGGGTTAAAGGAAATAGATTTAATTCTCTACGACGCACTGTGTATGGTTTGTTCTTTAGGCTAGGTATCATTTTGGTAAATCTACGTGGAACTCGTTCTAGCTTGTTTATATCTTTTTGGTAATTAGGGCACCAGGATTGAACGCAGTATTCCAGAAGAGGGCGGACTAAGGAATTGTAAAGGGTTAGGATAACTTCTTTGGATTTATGCTCAAATGACCTGCCTATAAAGCCAATTATTTTGTTTGCCTTCTTAACAACTTCTGAACATTGTTGACTCGGTTTTAGGTTACTCGATATTGTTACTCCCAGATCGGTTTCTCTATTTACATTCTTAAGCTGAGTGCCATTCATCGAATAGTTTGCTTTCTCATTCAGGTATCCGATATGTAGTACTTTACATTTATCCGCATTGAAACTCATTTGCCAAATTTGGGCCCAACATGACAATTTATCTAGATTGTGTGTGCATATCGTCAACTTGGTCTTTTGAGAGTACGCTATTTGCAATTTTTGTATCGTCAGCAAATTTTGAGATTGTACAGGTGAGACCCTCATCTATGTCGTTGATGTAAATTAGAAAGAGAATTGGTCCTAGTACCGATCCCTGGGGTACCCTGCTACTTACATTGGTCCATTTAGATGCCTTACCGTTTATGACTACTCTTTGCTTTCTGTCGCTGAGCCAATTTTCTATCCATTTCAACACACCGTCTTGTATTCCATGCGCTTTTATGTTTTAGCAGTAAACGTTTGTGGGGAAGTTTGTCAAAGGCCTTTTGAAAATCAAGGTATATAATATCTACAGCTTTACTCTCATCGTAGAGGTTGAGGATATCGTGGAAGAAGTCAAAGAGGTTTGTTAAACAGGAACGTTTTTTACGAAAGCCGTGTTGAGTATTTTAAGTAAGTTATTTGCCTCTAAGTGTTTTACGAGTCTGTCTCTTATGACCGTTTCTAGCATTTTACATACAATTGAGGTTAAGCTAATTGGACGATAGTTACTGGGTAGGGATTTGCTGCCTTTTTTGAATATCGGTGTTACGTTGGCTAGCTTCCACTGATCAGGCATAGTCAAAGGCCCAGGGTGTCCATGGGAGCACCCCCTTGGTCCAGAGCAAGGGCAAGGCCCATAATCGAGTATTTATATAGTTATTTTTTATTTATTGGGATTTATTATAGTTTTTATTTATTTTGTTTATTCTATTCATTTCATGTTATTTTATTTATAATTTTATTTCATTTATATATTTTTTTGTATTGTTCCTGTTCCCCAGGGTGCCCATGGGAGCACCCCGGCCTTGGTCCAGAGCAAGGGCAAGGCCCATAATCGAGTATTTATATAGTTATTTTTTATTTATTGGGATTTATTATAGTTTTTATTTATTTTGTTTATTCTATTTATTTAATTTTATTTTATTTATAATTTTATTTCATTGATATATGTTTTTTTGTGTAATTGTTCCTGTTCCCCAGGGTGTCCATGGGAGCACACCCTTGGTCCAGAGCAAGGGCAAGGCCCATAATCGAGTATTTATATTGTTATTTTATATTTATTGGTATTTTTAGATTTATTATTGTTTGTATTTATTTTATGTTATTAATTTCATTTTATTTATAATCTTATTTTATTTATTTTATATATATAGGTATATACCGTATATATATATATATATATATATATATATATTTTTGTTCTTGTCCCCTTCCCTGTTGTGTTGTTCCTGTTCCCCTGTTGTGTTGTTCCTGTTCCCCAGGGTGTCTGGCCAAAGAGCCCCAAGGTGTAAATATATTATTATAATGCCAAACTATAACTACGTCATGGTGTTCCCCCATTTGAATTACAAAATGCGGAACTATACCGTCATGAATCCATTATACTCACGTCATCTGGAATCGGACAATGCCAAACTATGACTACGTCATGGTGAACTATACCAACGTCATATGGATCCAGTGATGGCGAACTTTATAAGTGTCATCGGATAATGTAAAACTATGACTATGTCATGGTGAACTATACCAACGTCATATGGATCCAGTGATGGCGAACTTGCGTCATGACAACTATCAACGTCATTTACGTTTTTCCTTTATTTCCTTTTCTTGGTTTCAGCATCATAAGCCAACTACTGCCTGCCGCCATACGCCAGCCTGCCGCCATACACCAGCCTGCCGCCATTCGCCAGCTTGCCATGTCGGGCAATAGAGGTTCAAAGAAACGCCGTTTGCGGGACTCCGAGCTGGAGGATGTGGTGAACGAGGTGCTGGACCTGTCGACGGAGAGCGAGACGGAGAGCGAGAGTCAGTCGGACGAGTGGTCGACTGACGATGATGAAGATTGGGCTTCACCTCAACCCAAGCGACTCCACATTGACGCCCACGCCTCAGCCGATCCACCACCAGCCCCAGTAACAGCGGACCCAACACCACCACCACCAGCAGAACCAGCCCCAGCAACGGCTGATCCACCACCACCACCACCATCCATCCCATTCACTACATCCCATCTACATCTCATCCCATCCCATCCCATCTACATCTCATCCCAGCCCATCTACATCTACATCTCTACCAGTCCATAACATCAGCAATTACCTCCTACCATTACCCACCTTCCCCCAACTTCACAATTCACCTCTTCCATCCACCTCGCATGGCGGTGCCTCATCCTTGCTTCCAGCAGGATCACCAGCCAGCAGCCCACACAGGTTTGCTACGCTACTTGCTATGGCACTTTGAATACCCCGCCTTTGCATGTCTTGGGAACGGTCACCCCCGCAGTCTCCCCCTTCAGCGACACACCGTTGACCCCCTCGGCATTTGTTCTGCCTGAGAATCGAGCCACAATGCGTGCTGAGGTTGCTGAAGCCGCAATGCGTGCTCAGGTTGTTGATGAGGTGCCACGCACAGGGTTGAATCCTCCAGCAGCAATCGAGGAGCTTCTTCCCCAAAGGCTTCCTCTTCACCAACTGGTACAGCTGCACCAGGTTCACACCTTTCACCACCTGGTGCTGCACCAGGTTCACTGGCTTCTGCATCATCTGATGCAGAAGCCCCCCCGACTCAACCCTTCGACCTACCACCTAGGCCACGCCAGAGGCCAGGGCCCCATAGGGGGGCAGGTGGTAGGCCCAGAGGTGTTCCTCGCGGTGGTCGTGGCCGTGCTCACGATCCTGCTCCCGATCGTGATGCCGGTTGGACCGACGCCCGCTTCAACCCCCAGGTTGGTCCGTCGTCAGGGACCCCTGGCATGCAGGTTCCAATGCCGGTGACTCCTCTCCAGTTCTTCCAGCTCTTCTTCACAAGGGAGATGCTGCAATACCTGGTAGTGGAGACAAATGCTTACGCCAACTTCGTTAACGGAGCAGCCGCTGTTTGGCACCTGTTTGGTGAGGAGGACATGGCCAAATTCCTTGGCCTGTACTTCCTCATGGGCATTACCAAGATTCCTTCTCTGAGTCACTACTGGCGTTCAACTGTCTGTCACGACTACCCAGTATTTCGGAGAACGATGAGTAGGACTAAGTTTCTAGCCTTGCTGAAGCATATCCATGCTTTCAACAACAAGGCAGTCAGCAGGCAGAACCCGGACAGGCTTGTGAAGGTTCGGACGGTGATGGAATACCTACTTGAAGGCTTCAAGCAGGCATACATCCCCACCGAAAAGCTGTCCCTTGACGAAGGCAGCCTTGGATGGAAGGGTCGCCTTTCATTCAAGGTTTACAACCCAATGAAGCCGACGAAGTACGGTATCAAGCTGTACATCCTGGCAGAGGCGTTGACTGGCTATGTGTGGAATGTTCGGGTCTACACCGGTCCGGGTCGATCTCTCCAGGAGACGGTGGAGGGTCATACGGAGTCCTTCAGAGGCCAGGGGTACAAGCTGTACATGGACAACTATTACAACTCAGTTGACCTGTGCCAGTAAATGCTCACACACAACATCTATGTGTGTGGCACCCTGCGCCTTGCACGAGGAGCTCCTAAGCGGTTGTGCGACCTTGCTAAAGCAAAAGAGCTTGAACGCGATGCGACAGTAGCAATGAACAACGGCTTAACCATGGTCCTACTTTGGCGAGACAAGCGCATCGTCAACATGGTGTCCACCTTCCACAAACAGGACACCATCCCGAAGCTTGTCAGTTTCAAAGAGAAGGACCAACAGGGCAGGTGGCGTCGTGGACAGGAGATCTTCAAACCTGTTTGTATTGAAGACTACAATTTCCACATGGGTGGGGTGGATCACTTCGACCAGATGGTCCAGTACTACCCCATCCAGCGAAGGACGGTCAAGTGGACGAAGAAGATCACCTTCTACTTCATCCAAATGGCCCTCTTCAACGCCCATGTCCTGTACAGGAAGTGCTACCCAAGGAAGATGACCTTGCTCGACTTCCAGGAGCACGTCTGTACGTCCTTGCTGGAATTCAACCCTGCAGAGTGGCCTTTGTCGGGGAGGCCAGTCCACCGAGCACAAGATCTGCCGCCTGACCAGCGTGAGCCACAGAGGCATGCACACAGGCAATGGCAACCCGGTGCATCATCTGGGTCGTCCAACGACGACCATCCAGACTCCCCAGCTCCTGCTGCTCCTTACAACACTCCACCCTCTCCTGTTGCTGCTCCGGGTGGAGGCGTTGAGAGGGCACCACATGTCGATGTCCCCTCCCCACCACCAGAACCAGATGATGCTGCTGCTGATACTGCTGCCCCGGGGGGAAACTATGTCCTAGTTCAACCCCCCGTGGTACTAGCACCTGATGCAGCTGCTGCTGGTGACGCTGGGAAAGCAGCTCTTGAAGCTACCAACCAATCGCCACCAGTACTGGAAGCAGCACGAGCGGTGCGAGTCCGGAGACCTCGACCTGGAGTGGTCCCAAGGCCCCGTCCTGTTGTTCTGAACCATATCCGTCAGAAAAAGGACTTGGACCATTCTCGGGAGAGGATTCCGGCCAAGAAGCGACTCCGTTGCTATTACTGCAAAGTAATAAGCGGCGCTCGCAAAGACACAAGCTTCCGCTGCACGACTTGCACGGTTGCCCTCTGCATTGACATCAACGACTGCTTCAACCGTTTCCATAGTCATAATGCAGGTGTCCTATAGTCAGGAGCCATGTGCAATCATTCATTCATTGATTCATTCATTCATTCATTCATTCATTTCTCTTCTCCATTTCTCTCCTTCATTCACCCGGCTTCATTCACCCACCTTCAATCACGCACCTCCATTCACCCACCCTCGTTCACCCACCGACATTCACCCACCTACATTTACCCACCTTCATCATCAAAGTGGATATAGGCCTTCAGGGAAAACCACTCTAAAAATATAACGAGTCAAATGCAGTACCTCCTTGGGTGGCTTGGAAATCTGCATATATCTGTGGTTTGACACCTTATATATATATATATATATATATATATATATATATATATATATATATATATATATATATAATATATATATATTTTTGACACCTTGTATATATATATATATATATATATCCACACTCACATACAGTACACACATTTGTGTTACCATTCATTATATTTTGTTTGACACCTTGTATATATATATATTTATATATTACTTTATTTGTGTGTACAATAGAATTATTTCTGAATTTATTACTTGAAGATAACCTGGCTTTCTTGTTTTGTTTTTTCACTGTCAACCCAGGAGCCATTTCCCTTCTCGTTGGAAAGGGTTGTGGCCCTATCAGGTAAGTAAAATTGACAACCTTCATGACTGACATGTGTTCTATGAACATTATACAATTATTGGCAAGGAAAATTATATAAAAGTGTTGTATATTGTGGCAAAGATATACAACAGTATGTATAAACATTCTCATATATTTACATAACAATAACAATGCATGGACACAATTGCGCATAGCTCGCGAACCTATCTATCTATCTATCTATCTATCTATATGCTCAGGCCCAATCCCCATTTTGGGGGTAGCCGACTCAAGACAGAGCAAGAACAGGGAAAACACAAAAACAACATAAAACAACAAATAAACACATAAAAAACACAAACTCACACACATCCAGGTCACCCAGGAGAAGACCCAGAGACCAGGGTCACCAAGGTCGCTCCAGCACTCCCCCGGCCCCCTCCCACCAGGAGAGGTTCCGATCTCGGCAGGCAGACATGCAGCGGAGCCAAAGCCACAAGCCCTCCCACCACACTTGCAGGCGCACCCTTCATATTAATCGTCTCCCCGGGCCAGGCGCCTGATGGACTATTATCTAGTCCAACTTGCGCCCGACCCCTTACTCCAAATGACCAGGTGTTCACTCAACTATTCACAAGCATTCTCCATTCACTCCTGTCCACCACCACTTCCCCTGCCTGATCTATAGTCATGCCTCTATCATCCAAAGCCTTTCTTACACAGTCTCTCCATCTCAATGGGGGTCTTCCTGCCCTTCTATCTCCCCTTGTACCTGACTCACATATTCTCTTTGTAAGCCTTTCATCTCCCATTCGTTCAACATGACCATACCAGCTCAGCACCCTTCTGTCCACTCTGGCTGACAAATGTTCCTGCTGCCCCACTCTCCTACGTATCTCTTCATTCCTCAATCTGTCTCTACGAGTAACTCCACACATACTCCTCAAGCAGCTCATCTCCATCACATCCAGCCCTCTTTTCTCCTTTTTCTTCAGAGCCCATGTCTCAGCCCCATACATCACTGTTGGCACAACAATTCCTTGATACAGTGCACTTTTTACTTTCACTCCGAGATTTCTCGTCTTCCACATACTTCCCATTGCTCCGAAAACCTTCCTTCCTTCACACACTCTCTGTTTTACCTCCACTTCCATACCTCCACTCCTGCTTATCGTTCCTCCTAGATATTTAAAACACTCTACTTGTTCCAATATTTCCCCATCCAGCCTCACATCTAGATTCACCCTATGCTCTCCCCTATTACACACCATTACTTTACTTTTATTGACGTTCACCTTCAGTTTCCTCCTTCCACAAACCACACCAAACTCTTTGACTACCCGCTGCAGTTTCTCATTAGAATCCGCCACCAATGCTGTGTCATCAGCGAACAGCAACTGATTCAACTCCCAATCTCTACCATTCTTCCCTACTAAACCCAATCCTCTTCCCATAGTTCTCCTTTTCACCTCCCTCACAATACCATCCATAAACATATTAAACAGCCATGGTGACATTACACAACCCTGTCGCAAACCTACCTTTACCTCAAACCATTCACTCAACTCACCATTTCCTACTCTCACACATGCTCTGCTCCCTTCATAAAAACTCTTAACTGCTTCTAACAAATTTCCTCCTATTTCATAAATCCTTAACACCTTCCACATTGCTGCACGGTCCACACGACGATCATACGCGTTTTCCAAGTCCATAAATGCCCAAAATATCTCCTTATGCTTCTCTAAATACTTCTCGCATAACTGTCTTACTGCAAACATCTGATCCACGCACCCTCTTCCCCTCCTAAAACCGAACTGTTCTTCTCCTATTGCAACTTCCGTACACTTTATTATCCTCTCTATCAACACCCTGCCATACAGCTTTCCAACCACTGACAATAAACTAATACCTCTATAACTTGAACACTCCTGCCGATCTCCCTTCCCCTTGTACAACGGCACAATACATGCACTCTTCCAGTCTATTGGTACCATTGACACAGCAAAGCACACATTGAAAAGTCTCACCAACCAATCTATTATCACATCTCCACCCTTCTTTATACACTCCACAGCAATACCATCCAAACCTTCTGCTTTTCCCGCTCTCATTTGTTTCACTGCTTCTTTCACCTCATTTTCCTCAATCCTTTCATTCATTCCCTGCCACCTGGGTGGCCTGGGTAACCTATCTCCATCCACCTCTGCTTCAATCACTGCTTCTCTTCCATCTCTTGTATTTAACAAAGATTCAAAATACTCGGCATATCTTTTCCTCACTTCAACTGGTTCCACTAGTAATTCTCCATTTTCGTCTTTCACTGACTCTTCCCTCTTTTGTCCTCCTTTCCTTACTTTATTTACCTCCTTCCAGAACATCTTCTTTCGTTCTTCAAAATTCTCACTCAACCTTTGACCCCACCTTTCGTTTGCATCTTTTTTCGCTTCTCTAATTATTCGTTTTGCCTCTCTCCTTTTCTCCTTGTACCTCTCCCATACCTCAACACTACCATCCTGTAAAACCCTCTCAAAACACTGTCTCTTCTCCTCAACTGCCTTTCTCACCGTATCATTCCACCACTCGCTTCCCTTCCTGATACCTCTGCCTCCTACTTTCCTTTTGCCGCATACTACCTCTGCACTTGCTTTCACTCCTTCCTTAAACTGTTGCCATTCAAACTCTACTTCTCTCTCTTCCATCTCTCTCACTTCCATCCACTTTTCATTTAGTCTTTCCTTGTACTCCCTCTCTTTTTCACTCTTCTCTAACTCACTAACTTTTATTACCTCTCTTACTTCACGCTTGTCTCTTATTCTCCTTGTAACTCTTAACTCTTAGTTTTTCCTCCACCAGGTAATGATCTGACATACCCTCCGCCTCACCTCTCATCACATTCACATCCAGCAGTCTACACAATCTTTCCCTTGTCACTAGCACATAATCCATCAATGCCCTCTCTACAATTTCTCCCCTCACAAGTCTATGCCAGGTGTACTTGTGTATACGCCTTTTTTTGAAGAACGTATTACCTACACTCAATCTACACTCTTCACATACATTTTTCAGTCTTTCTCCACTCTCGTTTACACCATCCACACCAAAACTACCGATGACTCCCTCAACAGGCTCATTTCCTACCCTAGCATTTAGGTCCCCTAAAACTATAACATTTTCATTTTCATCAAACCCTTGTAGACAATCTCTCAAATCCTCCCAGAAACCCTCTACCTCGTCTAAATCTCTTTCACTTCCTGGTCCATACTCACTTACAAAAACCCACCTTTCACCCTTAAACCGCATTCTCACCCACATTAGCCTTGATGACACCTCTTTCCACTCTTTAATAAACTCTCTCAACTCCTCTTTCACAATAATAGCCACTCCTTCTTTCCCCCTGACTCCCTCGTCTACTCCAGACTTTCTACCTATCACGTTTCGCGAACCAATTACGCTATATTATTTTGGTTTTCACCATTAGAAAGAGAATAATTTTCCGATTACGGTGATATAAACAGTTATAAACCTATCCGAGCAAATAAAGCAACGCCGAGGTGGGGAACAGCTCGGAACCCGGCTAGCGTCGGCGGAATGGAGACGAGTGAAGCGTAAATATTCGCATTTTGGCTCTTCATTTCAAATATTCATAGAGCAAAAGGTATTTGTCGTAGGAACTTGTAGTTTCTTTTATACTCTTCAGCATTATTTGCCGTATTCATACAGCCTAAATTGAAAATCATATACTTCGTAACAACGAAATAAATCGAACATGTTATAAACCAAATCATGCAAAGTCATACTTTTTTTGTTTTCGGTCACTGCTTGAAAACTATTGAACTATATTGAAGATAGACAATTTCTGTTTTCAGATTTGGAAAGAGGAGAAAATATACTATTATTTGAGCAAATTAAAATATATGGTCATCACTCACAATTTCGAGATAGGATGGTGTGAAGACAATTGCCCGGGAAAAACCTTTATTCCGGAGTCGTTTACACTTACATATTGCCATTTAAAAAAAAAAATGTTTATATTGTAGTAGAGTTATTCCTCTTTCCATTGACATATGATACATCACAATAAACAGCATTCTGGTGGATGAAAATACAGAAAAACACAAGGCTTCGAAAACTCGCCCGGCCTGAATATATCAGGGCAAATTAGAGAGGGTCAGACGGTTTTCAATCAATTTAACCCTCTCACGACCATATGACGCAGAGGTTGCCAGATTAGCAATACTAAATAGAGTTCTCTCACTCTTATAATTACCTCTCCAAAATTAGTTTTCTGCCCACATCTAACTCAAAGACAACTACAGAGGTTGAAGTAACTAAACTAAAGGTTTCTAAATACCCCTGATGGTAACAAAGGTTTTAAAGTATCCCTAATAGGCTCAAAATTGCGTCAAGAACGTGAGAGGGTTAAGTTACCGGATGCGTGAGTGTTAACACCTTAAGAGCGGCCTATGCGGTTTATTTATATGTACCGCCCAGCGGGGTGTTTTTAGCCAAAATAGGGCTGTATACGTGATCATTTTCATGCCTAAATAAGACCCAGAACGTAAAACAAGTACCTATCCCTGAAAGGGCATAAACAGACCTTTCGAATGACACCATAACGATCCTTTTATGATGGCTAGTTTCTTGCAATAACCGTGCAACGCGAGTGCAAAAAGCATGTAATTCGGTACTTTCCCCATATAATTCAGTATGTAGCGAGTGAGAGAGGGAGGAGGGAGCTGAGATTCGTGTCAGTAGGTTCGCCGCGGTGGTCTGGAGCAGTCATACGCTCGCTAGTCTCCTGCCACCACTTGTCTCTCTCTCTCAGCAACATTACGTGCTGAAATTGCCACTCGACCTATGTCGAGCGCCGCCACATAGTCCAGCTTTATTAAATACGACTTATGTGGTGAGCCGCTAATTAAGGGTTAAAATAGACATTGAATTAGCTGACTTCACCGTGAGTTTCATCAATTTATGTGGGTTGTGAGCCGATATTTTGAGGATTGAAGTTAAAGGTCCATTTTCCAGCTTTGGGTCCCTTACTGCAAAGTGGCCATTTTCGTGTCAAATCCAGTTCTCCTGTTATCTATGCTCAAGTAAAAGTTCATTCTTAACCAGCCTTGCGAGATGTGTATATTTATCTTCTATGCATTATCTTAATATTATTGTGTGACCCTTTATCCAATTTCTGTATAAAATAATATAAGTGTTGTTCTGTACTAATTGTATGAATTGCCTTTGTGTTTGATTGTAGTTATGTATTGACCCCTTATGTACCAGGGACGTCTTTTTTATTTTATCCTAGCTATATTTAGTTGGTATATATCTGTGGTGGTATAAAGGGTTAATTAAGATAGTTAGAAACCTGTTCATTGCTGGAGGCCCCTTTTAAACTGAATAGAATCATCTAATCGTAGCCAGAAGAAAGTTAAAAAAACGTAACTGGTACTGAACGGGTTAAATACATATATCTTATTGTTAATAGAACTCACCAATAACCTGTTTTGTTCTAACATAATAGTTCTGTGTCTGAAGTACATTTGTCAGTTGCAACAACAAACGCAACAAACACAACTAAAATAACAAACAACAGAAACAACATATATATATATATATATATATATATATATATATATATATATATATATATATGTTAGTAAAGCCAGGTAATAAATTTTCTTTAATACATACGAGGTTGAAAGAAATGGCAATTTCTGCGTTGGAAATTTTATTATTCAAAGTTTCCAGGTCTCTGATGAGTTTTCGCTGGGTGGCAGGAAGTAGATGAAGGAGATGAGCAAAATTCATGGTGGTACAGGGTTACATAAATGTACATGATGATACAGGATATACGACGCGTTTCACTGGACAACCAGCATTATCAAGTAAGGAAGGAATGAAATAAAAGGTAAACAGGAAGGGTATATATAGAGGGTGGAGGATCAGAGGAGGAGGAAAACAGGGGGCAAAAGTCTGCTATTGGTGGAAGCGTAAACTAGGAGAGAGAAGGGGTTAACCGCTCCACGCATGCGCACTGGATGCGGGATGGTGGTCAGTAGGTGGGGTCGAAGCTGATTGGCTGCGTGTCGAGGGGCGTGGCCTAAGTTGTGTGGCGCCTGCAGAAGACGAAGCTGAAGGAGGTAGCGCGGGGGCTGCGTCAAGGGCACCGGGGGGCGAGGAGGGGTGTTAGGTCCTGTAGGGTAGTGCCTTTTGGCAGAAGGAAGGATCTGAAGGTCCAGAGTTTGGTTGTTGATGTTGGGATGTAAGGCTTGGATATATAAAGCTTCGAGTATAGGTAATCTCCTTGGGTCACTTTCTTTATCGAGTATGGTGGTGTGTTTCTCTAACTCGTTGCGTGTGAGGTGAGGGTGGTTAGGGGTGAGATAGTGGTCTTTGATGGCTCCAGCCTGAAGGTGAAGAGTTAACCGACGTGAAAGACGAGTCTGCGTCATACCAATATAGGAATGAGGTCCACAGTCCTCATAATTACAGGTATGTTGGTAAATGACGTGATCGTCGGTCATCGGGCTCTTTATCTTGGTGGAGGCTGGTTTGTTGCGGAGAACGAGGTTGGAGGTCTTGGGGGATTTGTAATAAATTATTAATTTGATTTTGTTTTCCGGGTTGGTTGGGTGGACATGCTTGGAGATTATTTCTTTTAAGACGGCCTCGTCATTTTTGTGTTCAGAGGACATGTAATTGCGGTAGAAGATCTTAATTTCATTGGGGGGGTCAATGTTGGGAGGGCTTTGAGTGTACCATTTTTCAAGATGGTGGTTGATGGTGCTGGAGATGTCGGAGTTGGAGTATCCGTTATTTACTAAAACTTGGGATAGTCTTTCTAGTTCCTGGTGGGTGTCGGCCCAGGTAGAGCAGTGCGTGAGGGCTCTCCTAACATAGGCGGAGATGGAGGATAGAAGATAACGGCGGGGGCATTCACTATCGCCGTTGAGGCATTGTCCTGTGTTAGTAGGTTTTAGCAGACTTTTGCCCCCTGTTTTCCTCCTCCTCTGATCCTCCACCCTCTATATATACCCTTCCTGTTTACCTTTTATTTCATTCCTTCCTTACTTGATAATGCTGGTTGTCCAGTGAAACGCGTCGTATATCCTGTATCATCATGTACATTTATGTAACCCTGTACCACCATGAATTTTGCTCATCTCCTTCATCTACTTCCTGCCACCCAGCGAAAACTCATCAGAGACCTGGAAACTTTGAATAATAAAATTTCCAACGCAGAAATTGCCATTTCTTTCAACCTCGTATGTATTAAAGAAAATTTATTACCTGGCTTTACTAACATAAAACTTCACGAGAATGCCAGACATCGCACCAGCACCCTCCAGTTTCGTGAAGAACTGGTGAAGGACCAAATAATTGAAAAACGAGAGCTCGCCAACAACCTTCGTAAAGAACGAGATGCTCTTCTACGGATTTGGGAAGACGAAACCCCTCCAGACCACCTCAAAGCCGAAATCAACACAGCCCTCGAACAACTCCTTGAACAACACAGAAGACAAGCCGAAAACACAACCATAAAAAAGCTTGCCCGTCTTTATGGCGGAAACTTAAAACTTCCCAAACCAACAAAAGGATATATAAACCTTACTAACACCATTCTGACCCTGGACCAAGAAGACCTCCTCAACAAAGGCCTCAACTGCCACTACAGCTCCAAACCTGGCCCCCACCGGAAACGCCTAGAAACGGAAATCCTCCTGGACGACATCCTACGACTCAAGAAGGATGGCAAGGTCACCACTACTCCCGCCCTACAACCTACTCTCCTCGCTGAAGCCGCCAAAACCAGAGGAACTCACCATAGCAAAATACTCAACAAACAACACTTCCAAGCTGCCAAACTATTAAGAGACAACCCCAACATCATCATCCGTCGTGCGGATAAAGCTTCCTGCCTCGTGATCCATGACAAGGAGGAATATCTTAGAAAAATGGACGTCATCTTAAGTGACAACACTAAATTTAAAAAGATCACCCGCAACCCAACCGACGAAATCAAACGTATTGCCAACACCACCATCACCGCCATCAACGCCAAACAAGGAGGGATCCACCTTAAAAAACTCGTCGGAGAATACACCCCTGGTTATGCGTACGGAACCATCAAAACACACAAACCTGGGAACCCCCTCCGCCCCATCATCTCCCAGATCCCCACTGCCACCTACCAGATCGCCAAGGCCCTGAACAACCTCCTCACCCCCTACGTGCCCAGCCAATTCAACCTTAACTCAGCCCACGATTTCTTGGAAATTTTACGAGACGCCCCCCGTAACAACAACCACACTATCGCCTCTCTCGACGTAGAAAGCCTGTTCACCAACGTGCCAGTGGATAGGACCATTGACATGATTCTACGTCGAATTTATCATTGCCCTGATACACCTACACTGGACATCCCGGAGAAGGCCCTGAAAACACTACTGGAGCTATGTACCAAGGAGGCCCCCTTCCTTTGCCCCCGGGGCAACATGTACAAGCAGATAGACGGTGTGGCGATGGGCAGCCCCCTAGGAGTTCTTTTTGCGAACTTTTTCATGGGTACCATCGAGGAAGAGCTCCTAGCTGCCCAACGACCAGCCGTCTACTGTAGATACGTGGATGACATCTTCGTGCAAATCAAGGACCTCCACGAACTACAGGAACTCCAGCGTCGCTTCATGACCTCCTCCGGACTTAACTTCACCTTTGAAAAATCTAACAATGGACAACTCCCCTTCCTCGACATCCTCGTAGCTCTGAACGACCATGGGTTCAAAACCACCGTCTACATTAAACCTACTAACACAGGACAATGCCTCAACGGCGATAGTGAATGCCCCCGCCGTTATCTTCTATCCTCCATCTCCGCCTATGTTAGGAGAGCCCTCACGCACTGCTCTACCTGGGCCGACACCCACCAGGAACTAGAAAGACTATCCCAAGTTTTAGTAAATAACGGATACTCCAACTCCGACATCTCCAGCACCATCAACCACCATCTTGAAAAATGGTACACTCAAAGCCCTCCCAACATTGACCCCCCCAATGAAATTAAGATCTTCTACCGCAATTACATGTCCTCTGAACACAAAAATGACGAGGCCGTCTTAAAAGAAATAATCTCCAAGCATGTCCACCCAACCAACCCGGAAAACAAAATCAAATTAATAATTTATTACAAATCCCCCAAGACCTCCAACCTCGTTCTCCGCAACAAACCAGCCTCCACCAAGATAAAGAGCCCGATGACCGACGATCACGTCATTTACCAACATACCTGTAATTATGAGGACTGTGGACCTCATTCCTATATTGGTATGACGCAGACTCGTCTTTCACGTCGGTTAACTCTTCACCTTCAGGCTGGAGCCATCAAAGACCACTATCTCACCCCTAACCACCCTCACCTCACACGCAACGAGTTAGAGAAACACACCACCATACTCGATAAAGAAAGTGACCCAAGGAGATTACCTATACTCGAAGCTTTATATATCCAAGCCTTACATCCCAACATCAACAACCAAACTCTGGACCTTCAGATCCTTCCTTCTGCCAAAAGGCACTACCCTACAGGACCTAACACCCCTCCTCGCCCCCCGGTGCCCTTGACGCAGCCCCCCGCGCTACCTCCTTCAGCTTCGTCTTCTGCAGGCGCCACACAACTTAGGCCACGCCCCTCGACACGCAGCCAATCAGCTTCGACCCCACCTACTGACCACCATCCCGCATCCAGTGCGCATGCGTGGAGCGGTTAACCCCTTCTCTCTCCTAGTTTACGCTTCCACCAATAGCAGACTTTTGCCCCCTGTTTTCCTCCTCCTCTGATCCTCCACCCTCTATATATACCCTTCCTGTTTACCTTTTATTTCATTCCTTCCTTACTTGATAATGCTGGTTGTCCAGTGAAACGCGTCGTATATCCTGTATCATCATGTACATTTATGTAACCCTGTACCACCATGAATTTTGCTCATCTCCTTCATCTACTTCCTGCCACCCAGCGAAAACTCATCAGAGACCTGGAAACTTTGAATAATAAAATTTCCAACGCAGAAATTGCCATTTCTTTCAACCTCGTATGTATTAAAGAAAAATATATATATATATATATATATATATATATATATATATATATACCGGTATATATATATATATATATAATTAATTATATATATGTACAACAAAACAGCAAACACAAAAACACATCAAAAACAACAAACACAAAAATGTACGACATAGTATGGTAGTATCACACAATCAGCTCAAAAAAAAGTTATCTATAGTCAAACCATTTTATAAAGGCCGTTCTCTGGCCAAAAATTGGTAACACTGTAGTTATCACTATCAGATGTTACTTGACACCACAGATGATGGCTCGTGACCGACCATCTCTCCCTCTCCCTTTCTCTCTCTCTCCCATGCAGTCCTTCCTAATTTGAACAAAATCGCCTGGCGGTCGTGACTGTATTAAATTAATTCATAATAAGAATTAAGTTAAATAAAAGAGAAAGATAGAGAGAGAGAAAGAGAGAGATGGTCGGTCACGAGCCATCATCTGTGGTGTCAAGTAACATCTGATAGTGATAAATACAGTGCTAACAATTTTCGGCCAGAGAACGGCCTTTTTAAATTGGTTTGACTATAGCTTAACCTCTTCTGTATCAGAGACGTCTTTACTATTAAGAGGATTTTATTAACCTTAGGAAAGATATATGATAGCTAAAAGTATTAACTGAGATAGTCAGCAGCCACTTAATGGTAGACGTCCTTCGTAAACTAAATAAGATCGTCTATTTATTACCAGAATATAATAAAAGGATGTTACTGATACTGAATGGGTTTTAGCAAGCAGGCGAGCGAGGTAAAACAAAATCCACAATACCCTACTTGTATTACTGGAATTGGTAAGAACGCCTAGTCCTGACAATCTTCTTGACTTACAGTGTGCTGGCTTAATAATCCAGATGGGTTGATAGCCTCTGAAGTCCCATTTTAACTAACTAACTAACTAACTAAGGTGTCTTTATAAGAGGGGCAACTCTCAATAAGGCACACCCAATTATGTATTGTACTAAGATAATATTACTTTGTATTATAATGTTCTTGGGTTGAATAAACTATTTCAATTTCAATTTCAAGCGAACGCATGAGAGTACGAGTGGAGAAAGTTAGTTCTGCTTTGTTGCAGGCACTCTGTTTTATTGACCCTTTGTTGCAGGCACTCTGTGTTATTGACTCTTTGTTGCAGGCACTCTGTTTTATTGACCCTTTGTTGCAGGCACTCTGTTTTATTGACCCTTTGTTGCAGGCACTCTGTTGTATTGACCTTTTGTTGCAGGCACTCTGTTTTATTGACCCTTTGTTGCAGGCACTCTGTTTTATTGACCCTTTGTTGCAGGCACTCTGTTTTATTGACCCTTTGTTGCAGGCACTCTGTTTTATTGACCCTTTGTTGCAGGCACTCTGTTTTATTGACCCTTTGTTGCAGGCACTCTGTTTTATTGACCCTTTGTTGCAGGCACTCTGTTTTATTGACCCTTTGTTGCAGGCACTCTGTTTTATTGACCCTTTGTTGCAGGCACTCTGTTTTATTGACCCTTTGTTGCAGGCACTCTGTTTTATTGACCCTTTGTTGCAGGCACTCTGTTTTATTGACCCTTTGTTGCAGGCACTCTGTTTTATTGACCCTTTGTTGCAGGCACTCTGTTTTATTGACCCTTTGTTGCAGGCACTCTGTTTTATTGACCCTTTGTTGCAGGCACTCTGTTTTATTGACCCTGTGTTGCAGGCACTCTGTTTTATTGACCCTTTGTTGCAGGCACTCTGTTTTATTGACCCTTTGCAGATTGTGACGCATTTGGACAGTTTATTATGGATATAAGTAGACAGTTTATTATGGATATACGTAGACGGTTGTATACAGTTTAAGAAGGATCTGTGGTAATTATACGGGTAAAGACTATCTCCATTACCTCTCTGACTTTCATATACCCTTCCTAATCTGATATAATCGTTTAATAATAGCCGAAAACACAGAAATTAAATGTGGTTTCGAGTTTGTAAGGGTTAAGAGGAGAATAAATGTTAGGTTACCTAAATAACTCTTAATACATATTCTGTTACCTAAATGATTCCTAACCTTTTACACTCTTACTGCCGTTTCTACTAGCTACACATTGCTGTATACAGATCTGAGTTAGGAACACAAATGTTCATTGTTTATTATTTGATAATGGCAAATAATATGTTAGCACCCCCTCCACCTGCACTACACTTAGATCAACAAGCACACCACCCTTCCTTCCAACACACCTACATTACCTCTAACGTACCAGGATTTTGGCTCTCTATCACTCTTTCAACCTTAGGGGGGCGGGGGAGGGGGACACTTGTTACAGGCAGCTTTGCCTGTTGTCCCCTTCATTCACATACAAATAAAAGTACACTCAAGATTGTAGCTCAATTTCAGTACAGGCTAACGTTATTATTGTATTGTGGTGGCTTGGGCTGGAAAATGAAATGCATCACCAACAACAAACCAACCCAATTCACTTCATTCACCTTGGATTAAAAAATAGTCGGTTTTATTTTAACTGATGATAAATTGAATCCCTTAGCTGCTGATATATTTGATACTGACTACAAAAATATATAACTACTATGTCTCTGTGTCTTATTAACTCCAAGTGTTTATAATTAACAACATATTTCATTACAAAATCTTCAAACTAACTGAGAAATGTTGATGGGAACTTTGCAATCTACCATCAGCTGGAAATAAATAGCCTATAGTTTTATGCAGGTTGATATGTGAGAGCTAAGTTGTTCGATGTTTACTACTTGATAGTGGCAAAGATTCTGACTTGATATTCACTTACCTCAAACTAAATCTTTGATACACTTGCAGTTTGGCTGACCAGTCGACATCAGAAACTATCACCACCAACAAAACAAAACTTTACATTTCACCCCCGCCGGTGTCAAGTATTTGACTATGCAAACAGCATAGTCAAATACTTGACACCGGCGGGGGATGTTGGAGTGTGAGAGAGCTACAAACTTAGCTCGTGGTTGATCCCGGCCTGTTCACCCCCATCCAATCTCTGGCCGCAGCCAACGTGACCGGCCTTAAGTAAAGCCATCTCCGGAGGACCGGACGTTTGGGAGGGGATTTTTGTAACGTGAACCAGATATGGCAGCTCCCAAGTCACGCTACATAACGTGTTCTAGCTCCCTATTTTGCAATTGCAGATATCTCTCACTAAGAACAAATAATCTGTAATTAAAACTAATGGAGCTAAACATGAAGGAGAAAGGGGGCTAGAAAACCTACCATTCCCCCTTAAGCGGAGTCAAAAATCCTCTCATGGAAAATGTATTTTATTTTAAAGTTTTACAAACTATAAAATATGTTCTGAAACATTCTGAAATGTAAGTCGATTTCTAGTATAGTATGCTCGGCCTATTTATAGATTCAGGGTAGTAATTTGACGAAAGTAGTCTTAAAATGTAAAGAATATCCATAAACATAAATACAAAAAAAGCTGCAAATACTAATATATGGCAGTTCAAATTCAATAAGCAGATGAAAGTTAACATACTTTACTATTAGATGATGCCACATAAATCGAACATATCAGCCTATGGCAGTAAGCGCGCTGAATTAGCTAGGCCAACTGAATAGCCTACAAGCATTTTTGGAAATAGAACAGTAATTATGAATCGACGATTAAAATTGGTTTTGGTGGTGAACAAGCAAGTTAAACAGTTAACTTTATTTCATTGAGTGACCCACAGAGGGCTGTTCTCCGTCATGTTCAAGTGAAGGCCTGTGGGGAATTACAACATCATCATCAAATCCTCAAACATAATATGTGTTCACGACCACACTTGCCAACACTGTCACACCTTCACGATCGTAATCACCATCACGCGAACATAAACAATTCCATTCAACACCACCAAGTATGTCAACAACACCATTACAACCTTCAACAACATCGCACTCATCAGAACCATAATATATATATATATTTTTTTTTTAAAGAGACAATGAACGGAGGAAGGAAAAACACAGATAAAACAAAAAGGTCCATGTGCCTAAAGGCATCCTCCATTCATAAAATGTTTGTAACAACTGGATTTAAACATTTGCAGATTGTAAGTTTGTGGAAAGCAATTCGAGGGAAGTGAATTCCAAAGAGTAGTAGCTCTGGGGATAAATGAATTCTGATAAGCAGAAGTTCTGCATTGTGGAGGAGAAAGTGTAAATTCATGGGCGCTCTCAGCTGCCCCAGTTCTACGCGGAAAGATGTGGAGAGGCGGCACAATTGAAGCAAGTTCCTCGGAACAATTGCTGTGAAAATATCTGTAGAATAATGCAAGGGATGCAACGTTTCTTCGTATGGATAATGTAGGAAGGTCCTGTGTGATTGCAGGGTTATTGATTAATCTAATAGCTTTATTTTGAATTTTGTCCAACTGCCTCAATGCAACCACTCCACTTCCACCCCAAAGAGGTGAACAGTAATCCATCTGAGAACGCACATGACTTTTATATATCATGGTCAACTGCTCGTCAGTGAAGAATTCTCGAACTCTGTACAGGAGTCCCAGTTTTTTAGAGGCATTCTTAGCAATGCTTCTAACATAATGTGTCCAGCTCAAGTTAGTAGTTAATGTTACACCGAGAATGTCAATACTAGGGGAAATGGGACTATTTACATCATTAACAAATATATGGGAGTCAGTGAGATTCTGTCGGTTAGAAAATTGAATGTATTTGGTTTTCTGTGCATTAAAGGAAACTAAATTTTTTTGTCCCCATCCATCAATCCTAGAAAGGTCCTGGTTCAGAGAAATTGCAGTGTTTATTTTTGAATTTATAAGATCGGGTTGGGTGAAAGAATTGGTAAATGTGAAGGAACTGTGGAGTGTTGAGTCATCTGTGTAGGAATGTATTGGATTATGAGTGGTAGATATGAGATAATTGGTATGAATGAGGAACAGAATTGGGGCCAAAACTGATCCCTGGGGAACACCAGCATTTATTGAGTGAAATTGAGTATAAAGGCCATCTACCATTACACATATTTTTCTGTTATGAAGATAAGAAGAAATTAGTGGAACTAATGATGCAAGGCCGTAGTGTGACATCTTCGACAATAAGGATTGATGCCAGACTCTATCAAATGCCTTTGATATATCCAGTGCTATTGTATGTGTTTCACCATGTTGGTCTGTAGCTTGGTTGATTTGATGCATAAGAAGGCAAAATGTCTGCAGTTGATCGACATCGTCTAAAACCATATTGCCTATCACTGATTAATTTATTATTCTCAAGATGCTTAATTATGTGATTATTTAATATAATTTCAAAGACTTTACCAAGAGTGGAAGTTATAGCTATTGGTCTGTAGTTTGATGGATCTGAAGAGGCACCTTTTTTAGGAACTGGATGGATGTTTGCTTCTTTCCAGGGTACTGGGAAGCATGAGGTATGAGTACACAGACGGAAAATGTTTGCCAATACAGGAGCACCAAGGAGCAATTCTTAAGTACTATTGGAGGAATTTCATCTGGACCAGGAGCCTTATCTACTGAGAGATTCTGCAAAATAGTTTTGACATGTCTGGTGTGGATCTTAAGTGAGGAAATTTCAGGCGAATTAAAATTAAGTACAGGGACATCTCGATTTATTTCATCTAAGGTTGAGTTGGTGGAGAAAATATCCGCAAGAAGGTTAGCTTTACCTCGTGGGTCACTTACAAGATTGCCAGTCGGAGATTTTAATGGTGGAATTGATGAAGCAGTAGTGAAGTTGGATTTAAATGAGTTAAGAGTAGACCAAAATATTTTGTTATCATTTGGATTATTTAGAAGTTTATTTGCCTGCTTGTGGAGAAAGTTTGATTTAGTTAGGTTTAATACAGTTTTGGCATGATTTCTGATGTTTCTAAAGTAATTAAAGGCTTCATGAGTTTTTGATCTTGTGTATGCATTGTAGGCTCTTGCTTTTTGTTCAGTTACTCTAGCACAATTATGGTCAAACCATTTAGGTGAATTAGATCTTTTACTGTACTTTTGATGAGGAATAAAAGTTTCCATTCCAATTTTTACAAAATCTTGTATGTGGCTCAAGGTGGAGTGTGCATCATTAGAAAAGAAAGAGGTCCAGGGAATATCAATAAAGAAACCCTGAAGACCCTCCCAGTCTGCCCTATCGTAATGCCATTTAGTCACCAAAACAGGTTCAGAGTGGGAAGGTGTGGTAGGTGATAGACAGGTGGCCTGTATCAGACAGTGATCAGAAGATCCAAGCGGGGACCTCACTGTAACATCATAATTTTCTGATGTTAAAATTAAGTCCAGTAGGTGGGAATTATGATTAGAATTATCTGGTACACGGGTGGGTTGGTTGACTTGTTGAGTGAGATTAAATGAGTCTGCAAATAGCTCACATTCAAGACCAGCATCATCAGTCCTGGCTGAATGAGTGAGCCATTCAACATTATGGACATTAAAATCACCCAACACAGTGATTTCAGAAGAAGCATTTAAGTTGAGGACACTGAGTTGTGAGGACAGAGAATCAAAAAGACTTTGCTCTGGAGGAGTATTTGGGGAACGGTAGATGCAACATATGTATTTAAATTTACCAGCAGAAATTAATTTGTATATAGAATAATCAAAATAGGGACAATTGAAACTAGTAACCTCCTCCAGGGCAATTTCAGATTTTGTGAAGCAACATACACCTCCTTTAGGTCTGAAATTTCGGAGCAGTTGATAACCTGGAAAATAAAATCTAGACGTGTCAGATGTGGATGTTACTTGAGTCTCTGTCAAAAAAAGGAGAGTAGGGGATTCTGCTTGAAGAAATTGGTGTACAGAATTGATGTTAGAGTGAAGTCCCCTTATATTGCTAAAGAAAAAGCTGCACCGACGAGCAGCTTTGGGACGTTGCAATGCTCTCGACACAGTCGCATGATGACGACCGGGAGGGTCCTGTGTCAATGACCCAACCCTGCCGGAGGTGGATATCCGAGGGACCACCAGGTTTGCTCTTAACAATTGTACTGCCATATTTATTGGGTAAGGTGTATGGTGTTACATGTATGATATGTAGTGGGAAGAGTAGTGTTTTATGGATAAAGGATAGCAATGTAGGGCAATGTCGTGAAGTTGGATGTGTATGTTATATAAGAAGGTACACTTTTACACTTTTAAAAATTTACACTTTTTCCTCCACAATGCAGAACTTCTGCTTATCAGAATTCATTTATCCCCAGAGCTACTACTCTTTGGAATTCACTTCCCTCGAATTGCTTTCCACAAACTTACAATCAACAAATGTTTAAATCCAGTTGTTACAAACATTTTATGAATGGAGGATGCCTTTAGGCACATGGACCTTTTTGTTTTATCTGTGTTTTTCCTTCCTCCGTTCATTGTCTCTTAAAAAAAAAAAAAAAAAAAAATATAAAGAGGGTTTTCCTGATACCCCTGATGTGTGAGGCAGAAAGATATGTATCCTGCTACCAAGGCCTGGGAGAGAAAATGGAATTCAGGCTATTCCCTGAGTCTCCCGAAACCTTGGCGGTAGTACTTCCCTGGGCGGGGCTGCCTACCCCTACTACCTACATCACAACTCCCCCCCCCCCCCCCCCTCACTCCCACTACCACAACACTAGCACACCATCCCAACACCACAACATCAGTCAGCTGCACTTGCACACTGACCCATTACTTAAACTAATACCCGTCTCCCCAGTTTGGTCACGTCTCCGGGAAGAGCGAATTTTGTATTAGTCGTCAGTTCCGGCAGACCGGCCACGCGGCACCACTGTACAGGCATCACCGCCCCACCGCTAGGTGTTACCGAGCAGTGATAGAATGTTTGATGCTGTTCTGCCATACGATCAGCCTTCAACAGATGATTGATTATGGAGTTGCTATCCCTATATATATACCGGTATATATATATATATATATATATATATATATATTCAGTATACTGTATATCACAAATACACGTGAGGCACTAAATGTTTCTAATCTCTCAGTGGGGTTCGAACCGCCGACCGTCAGGACGACAGCCGACGCTTTAATCAACTACACCACGGCAGTCTAAAAGACACTCAACCTTCTATCCTATTTATGTTAGGGAGAAGGGAAGAGATTAGAAACATTTAGTGGCTCACGTGTATTTGTGATATATACTCAATATTTGTAACTCTCATGCTTGGTGGGTTAGAATTAAATTAAATCAATTTCGGCCCGAGTTGCGTCGGGACACTCAGAAATCCTTGTATGGTATTCTGGAATATGGATCCTACAACTAGGTATGAATTGAAATATATTCGCCTAGTGGGTTTCCCTTCTCCCTAACATAAATAGGATAGAAGGTTGAGTGTCTTTTAGACTGCCGTGGTGTAGTTGATTAAAGCGTCGGCTATCGTCCTGACTGTCGGCGGTTCGAACCCCACCGAGAGATTATAAACATATATATATATATATATAATTTATACAGAGCGATCCTTAAATAATTGCCCACAGGGAGTTCCCATGTATAATATTATAAGAGATATTACCATAATCACTACTACTATCATCATCACTGCTTCTATCACCATAATGAAGTACATGGAAATCCCTATGGGCAATTATTTAAAGATCGCTCTCTCTCTCTCTCTCTCTCTCTCTCTCTCTCTCTATATATATATATATATATATATATATATATATATATGAGAAAGAGAGATAAAGTTGTCTATATCAGTGGAGAAATAATTAAGTATTCTCTATAATTACGATGAGAGGAGAGAGAGAGAGAGTTCACCATTATGCCTCTTTCCATAATAATAATCTTCAATGGATATTTCATATTTCTCAAACTTTCTCTCCTCTCATTGTACTGTACTTTATTTAAGAAACTAATTATCAGCTGATGCCGTAACATCATAATATTATGGCAAGCAGCAGGGAATAACAAACGTTGAGAAACGTATTGAATACAGAAATTACAATGTAACGTATGTATATATAGGCCTATACATATATAATCAATAATAATTGTCCTCAATCATTCATCAGCTGTAACTTCTAGAACTACCTTATACTCATAATATTCATATTTAATTAACTTGTGCGTTAGTGAAGAGCAGGGAACGATATTATATCTAAAGAATATTTATAGTGTAATATTTTTAAAGCATGTCTCTCTCTCTCTCTCTCTCTCTCTCTCTCTCTCTCTCTCTCTCTCTCTCTCTCTCTCTCTCTCTCTCTCTCTCTCTCCTCTCAGGACCAATTATCTTTCTTATTTACATCAACGACATAGATGAGGGTCTCACCTGTACAATCTCAAAATTTGCTGACAAAACATAAATTGCAAATAGCGTACTCTCAAAAGAACAAGTCGACGATAAGCAACACAATCTAGATACGTTGTCATGTTGGGCCCAAATTTGGCAAATGAGTTTCAATGCGGATAAATGTAAAGTACTACATATCAGATACCAAAATGAGAAAGCAAACTATTTGATGAATGGCACTCAGCTTAAGAATGTAAACAGAGAAACCGATCTGGGAGTAACAATATCGAGTAACCTAAAACCGAGTCAACAATGTTCAGAAGTTGTTAAGAAGGCAAACAAAATAATTGGCTTTATAGGCAGGTCATTTGAGCATAAATCCAAAGACGTTATCCTAACCCTTTACAATTCCTTAGTCCGCCCTCTTCTGGAATACTGCGTTCAATCCTGGTGCCCTTATTACCAAAAAGATATAGACAAGCTAGAACGAGTTCAACGTAGAGTTACAAAATGATACCTAGCCTAAAGTAGAAACCATACGAGGAGCGTCTTAGAGAATTAAATCTATTTCCTTTAACCCAGCGCAGATTAAGAGGCGACTTAATTCAAGTCTTCAAAATCATCAAAGGCATCGACAATATGAACTGTAGTAAGTACTTCACTATCGACCAATCTAATTACAGGCGGGGAAACGGTTGCAAAATTATTGGTAAATCTTTTAACTCACACGAAGCTAAAAATGTCTTCTTCAATCGAGTTGTCAACTTATGGAATGGGCTTCCCCGAGATGTTATAGACTGCAGCACCGTTGATTCATTTAACCCTTAAAGATCGGGGTCGGACTTAAGTCCGGTTCCAATTTGCAGCAAGTTTGGAGCATTATTAAGGCTTTTAAAGGGTTAAAATCGAGTGCAAATGGCCGGGAGCGCAGCGGGCCAGACAGCCGACTCCCAGGGCTTACCGCCGCCCATTAACTCATGTTCCCTGTGTTCTCGAGAGGCCGGCAGTGTAGCCAGTAGTGAGCATAGCTGGGAAAAATATGCCGCTATACGCTAAACTCCCAGTTACTGGTATCACTGTATGAGAACCACGAGTGCTACATAGCTCGTTCTGGTCTCATTTTGAAGGTTTTAGCGCCTAGTTTTTTGCTAAATAAATTTTTGTTCATGCATATACTTGATTTATCATGCAGGAGGGCCTGAATATGCCCAAATAAGCCCAAAACCCTCCGCTAGACAAGAGTTAAACTTCGCCTAGACAAATATCTCGCATCAAACCCGCGACTGACTTCGTTTGTAACTGAATGACTTTATTTTATCCTCCCATCAGTTACTAACCCATCTCTCCCCTACTAACTTCCTAATCCTCCCACGGACATTATTTCCAGGGCAGTAGTTCCCTTTCCAATGTTCCCTTACCCACTCTAAACCACAGTTTGGACACTTGATCCTCAGTGTTTTGGAGGACAAGCAGCCTAGAATGGTCACTAGATCTGTTGTTGCTTGATTTCCATTGTACTCCTTTGTACTCATCGTATTTATAGAGAATACTTAATGATTTCTCCACTGATATAGATAACTCTTTATCTCTCTCATATACAGTATATATAATATATATATATATATATATATATATATATATATATATAGAATATATATATGGATAGCAACTCCATAATCAATCATCTGTTGAAGGCTGATCGTATGGTAGAACAGGAAAACATTGTCTATCACCGATCTGTATCACCTAGCGGTGGGGCGGTGTTGCCAAACGTCTGGGTGTACAGTGGTGCCGCGTGGCCGGTTTGCCGGAACTGACGACTAAACAAAATTTCGCCTCCGGGAACAACGCTCATAAATGTATAATAAAGCAGCCCTGTTTGCAACAATAATCCCCTATCTCTTTTAAACCCGTGACAAATTAGGCAGCTCTCGATCTCATCTATCACAGACCTTTAATGCAGGACAAATATTTTGTTTTCATTTTTGTTTTTGTGTTGATGCCCCGAGACTGAACGAATGCAAATGGACACCCCGCACAAAGACACGTTTGTTGGAGGAAATTACGCAGCAGTAATGGTTTCGATGATTACGGTCAAAACGTCAAAACGGGCGGTATTGTTGTGGAAATTGTTGAATTACTTGAAATTGCTCTGGAGGCTGGCTATTTGCACGTGCATATGGAACAACGGTGAAGGGATGGCTAACATGAGTTTTGTTTGTTACCAGATTGACTTACCATATAAATGAAGCTATTTCGAATATAGCCATTTAATTGACTTACGTAATTAAGGGGGAATGGTTACATTTTTGGTTGATTTATTAATTTATTAATTATTCTAGTTTCCTCCCTAGTTTCCTCAAGCTTATAAAAACACCTCCTAGACCCCTCTTCAAAATAAATTTGTACATTTTTCAGTAGAGAAATGTCCCGGCCAAAGTCCGGCGGTGGGGATTTAGATGGCTGACTCCTGAAAAATAATTAACGAGAACGATAGCTTGTTGTTTGTTTGAAGGTATGGTGTATGATGGAGTCGCCCACAATCGACACAGACTTACCTTCTCCTCGGGACACAGACTTACCTTCTCCTCGGGACACAGACTTACCTTTCCCTCGGGAGGATCCAGCAGCTGCAGGTGGAGAACCCCTAGGTGGTGGCAGGAACTCCCTTGGTGGTGGTGGTAGTAGGTAAGACGTTGTCTTACTATTATTGTGTGACCCTTTATCCAATTTTGCATATACTGTATATATATAAGTGTTCTGTACCAATTGTATGAATTGCCTTTGTATTTGATTGTAGTTATGTATTAACCCCTTCTGTTCCAGCGACGTCTTTATAATTTGATCCTAGCTATATTTAGAAGATATATATCTGTGGTAGTATATAGGGTTAATTAAGATAGTTAGAAACCTGTTAATTGCTGGAGACTCCTTTTAAACTGAATAGAATCGTCTAATCTTAGCCTGAAGATAGTTTAAAAGACGTAACTGGTGCTGACCGCGTTAAATACATATATCTTCCTGTTAGCAGAACTCACCAATAACCAAATTTGCTCTAGCATAATAGTTCTGTGTCTGAAGTACGTAATTATGTCGGTTGCAAAAACAAACACAACAAATGATAACCCTGTGATATCACAAACAATACAAAATACATCAAAATTAACAAACACAGCAATAACAACAAACACAACAAAACCAAACACAACACATGTACGACACAGTACAGAAGTATCACTCAATCAGCTAAAACAAATAATACTCTAGCTTAACCCCTTCTGTATCAGCGACGTTGGTTTTATTTGACATCAGCTACATTTAAGAGGATTTGATGAACCTTAGGAAGGATATATAATTAGTATGGTAACTAAAAGTATTAAGATAGTCTGCAGCCTTTTAATGGGTAGACGTCCTTCATAAGCTTAATAAGATAGCCTAATTTTTGCCAGAATATAATAAATAAATACTACCGGTACTGAATGGGTTATAGCGAGTAGACGAGCGAGGTAAAACAAAATCCCCATTACCCTACTTGTATTACTGGAAGTGGTATTAATTCCAACCCATTAAGCGAAAGCAAAGGACTGGAGTTCTCGAAATAAGGATTCAGTCCTGACAATCTTCTTGACTTACAGTGTGCTGGCTTAATAATCCAGAAGGGTTGATAGCCTCTGAAGTCCCATTTTTACCAAGTAACTAAGTGAACGCATGAGAGTAGGAGTGGAGAAAGCTTGTTGTGCTTTGTTGCAGGCACTCTGTTTTATTGACCCTTTGTTGCAGGCACTCTGTTTTATTGACCCTTTGAAGATTGTGACGCATTTGGACACTTTATTATTGCTATAATTAGACGATGTTATACAGTATAAGAAGGATCTGTAGGAATTATAAAGGTAAAGACAATCTCTATTAACCCTCTGACTTCCATATACCCTTCTTAATCTGAATATAATCGTTTAATAATAGCCGAAAAACAGAACATAAATGCAGCTTGGATCTTAAAAGGGTTAAGAGGTGAATAAATGTTATGTTACCTAAATGACTCCTAATACATATTCTGTTACCTAAATTATTCCTAACCTTTTACACTCTCACTGCCGCTTCTACTAGCTACACATTTCTGTATACAGATCTGAGTTAGGAACACAAATGTTCATTGTTTATTATTTGATAATGGCAAATAATATGTTAGCACCCCCTCCACCTGCACTACACTTAGATCAACAAGCACACCACCCTTCATTCCAACACACCTACATTACCTCTAACGTACCTGGAGTTTGGCTCTCTATCACTCTATCAACCTTAGGGGGGCGGGGGAGGGGGACATTTGTTACAGGCAGCTTTGCCTTTTGTCCCCTTCATGCACATAGACAAATATACACTAAAGATGATTGGTCAATTTCAGTACAGGCTAACGTTATTATTGTATTGTGGTGGCTCGGGCTGCAAAACTAAATGTATCACCAACCACAAAATAAACCAATTCACTTCATTCACCTTGGATTACAAAAATAGTCGGTTTTATTTCAGCTGATCGTAAATTGAATGCCTTAGCAGGTGACATATTTGATACTGAATACAACAATATATAACTACACTGTCTATGTGTCGTAATACCTAATTTTTTTTTTTTTTTTATAATTAACACCATATTTCATTACAAAATCTTCAAAATAACTGAGAAATGTTGATGGGAACTTTGCAATCTACCATCAGCTGGAAATAAATAGCCTTTAGTTATATAAAGGTTGGTATGTGAGAGCTAAGTTGTTCGATGTTTACTACTTGATAATGGCAAAGATTCTGACTTGATATTCGCTTACCACATACTAAATCTTTGATACACTTGCAGTTTGGCTGAAAAGAAGACATCAGAAACGAACATCACCAGCAAAACAAAATAATGCATTTCACCCCCGCTGGTTTCAAGTATTTCGCTATACATGTTGGTGTGTGAGAGAGGTACACACGTAACTCGTGGTTGATCCCGGCCTGTTCACCCCCATCCAATCCCAGGCTGCAGCCAACGTGACCGGCCTAAAATAAAGCCATCTCCCGAGAGCCGGACGGATGTCAGGGGCTTTTTGTAACAAGAACGAGATGGAGCCGCTTCCACAGTCACGCTAAATGACGTGTCCTAGCTCCGTATTTGGTATTTGTGGAGAGATCTCAACACAAATATAGAATCTGTAATGTTTTGATGGTGTAATGGCTCGAGTGTTTAACACCTGTATGTGCCATCCCAGGTTATTATCCCGGGAGGATCACATGCTTTCATTAATGTCATTGGGAGGTATTTGGTGTTGGGAGTGAAATCAATTAATTAGATTACTACAAAACAGTGTTTACATTGTACGATAATAAGGCTAAACATTTCGTAGGTAAACCAGGATCAGTTTTCATTATTTCTGTATTTTCAGTAATATATGCGTTGTAGAGGTTTATTTATATAGTTCATGGGCTAATAATGAGCTATAATTAGTGTCTAACAATGTACAGTGACACTTATAATTAGTACTCTTTCTCCATCATTTCAACTTGGGGATACAGGTTTTACAGAAATATTAATACGTAATACTTGACACACAAACGAATCCCTTAAGGAGGGAGGGTTTAGTTTGTTTGTCTATTTATATATCTGTTAATTTAGTTTTTAGTTTCCTCGCTAGACCTCCATCAAGGTTAAACAAAAATATATATATACTGTATATGTTTTTTCCTGGAATCGTGTCACATCTTTTCTTCGACCTGCCCAAAACTCTTTCATTAATTTCAAATATAATGAACTTTCTAATTATAGTTATTCCCAATCTTTCTGGCATCTAGCCAAACACCTTTCCAACAATTTTACTTCCTCGCCTTATCACTCCGACGGTATCACTGTCACTTCTTCCTCTAACAAAACTGAACTTTTGTCTCAACCTATCACTAAAAAATCAACCTTTGGATGATTCGATTTCAGTGTTATTTCTCCATTTCATCCCCCTATCGCTTACTTATGCCTATTATCACAATCTCTTATGCGACTATAGTAATGATGATAGTAACCCATCGCAGAGTTGGGTATGCGTTTTTTATGTTGGGCAAAGCGGCACTTCTTCTATATTTACTTTAATATATTATTATATATCTTTCTGTGGATATCCATAAATTACAAATGTTCTGTTAACAGCAATTGCATTTGTTTGAAGGATAACTTTATGATGAAGTATTGAGACTAAATATATCACAGATTGTATCTCAATTATCCCTTAACATATCTGGATTTAAGATCAAGAACTTGCGTGAACTATTGCAGCTCAGTACAAATTCCACTTCTCCACAACTCCCATTGTATTCCTATACATCAACCCTAAGCTGAATGAAATCGCATTCCTAAGTTTTGTTGACTGGTTGAATATTGCTAAAAAATGTAATATTGCTCTGCTCTCTGTATGTGTGCGTGTGTGCGTGTATGTGAGTGTGGGTGTAAGTGATTGTGTATGTGAGTTTGTGTGTGTGTATGTGGGTGTGTGTTTGTCTATGTGTGAGTATATATGTGTCAGTGCCTGTGTGTGTGTGTGTTTATGCTTGAACTGCTAATTGGTCTAAGCAGCGGCAGTGTACCTGTGTGGTATGCAGGTGTTGCCTTGGGGGTTCGGTGTGGAAGTGTGTGTGTCTGTGTGTAGTTTGTGTGTGTGTATATGTGTTTGTGAGGGCTTGTGGTTGCCTGTAGGTGTATATCTTGTGTGTGGTTAAATATGTGTTGCTTGACAAGAGAGAGAGAGAAAGAGTGTCTGTGTGTATTTGTGTGCGTCTGCGTCTGTTAGTGCATGTGTGTGTAGGTTTTGTATTTAGATGGATATGTGTTGCTTGTGAATACGTGTGTGTGTGTGTGTGTGTATGTATGTGTGTGTGTGTGTGTGTGGTAAAGAGACAGCAAGAAGGTCTAGGTTTCTGCGTAGAAAATAGTTTAATGGTAACCAGAATATGATGAAGGGATTAACTTTCCCTTTTCTCCTTCAATCCCTTTATAATGTTTTGATGATTGCGTATCTTCGTCAATGTTTTGATGATTGCGTATCTTCGTCAATGTTTTGATGATTGCGTATCTTCGTCAATGTTTTGATGATTGCGTATCTTCGTCAATGTTTTGATGATTGCGTATCTTCGTCAATGTTTTGATGATTGCGTATCTTCATCAATGTTTTGATGATTGCGTATCTTCGTCAATGTTTTGATGATTGCGTATCTTCATCAATGTTTTTATGATTGCGTATCTTCATCAATGTTTTGATGATTGGGTATCTTCGTCAATGTTTTGATGATTGCGTATCTTCATCAATGTTTTGATGATTGCGTATCTTCATCAATGTTTTGATGATTGCGTATCTTCGTCAATGTTTTGATGATTGCGTATCTTCGTCAATGTTTTGATGATTGCGTATCTTCATCAATGTTTTGATGATTGCGTATCTTCGTCAATGTTTTGATGATTGCGTATCTTCGTCAATGTTTTGATGATTGCGTATCTTCGTCAATGTTTTGATGATTGCGTATCTTCGTCAATGTTTTGATGATTGCGTATCTTCGTCAATGTTTTGATGATTGCGTATCTTCGTCAATGTTTTGATGATTGCGTATCTTCGTCAATGTTTTGATGATTGCGTATCTTCGTCAATGTTTTTCTAGTTTCTGTAATCCTTTCCTTTCCTTTTTTTCGACACCCTCACCTTTTCCGCTTTTCATGTTATCCCTAACCCCTTTCTATTTTTCTGTATATAATCTTATATTATATACCTTTGTTCTTCCCCTAAACTCTCTCCACATTTCTCTCAGCTCCTTGGTAGTATATTAACCCCTTCTGTACCTTCGATCTCCTTCTTTTTATTTTGGATACTACGAATCGATTATATTCAGTTTAGGATATATGTTTAGCAATGATAAAGCTTTGTACTATCTCAATCAACCCTTTTAGCTACCACAGGTCCTTCCTAAACTGCATAACATCGTCTAGATACAGCTAAAATAAAGTGCAATAGACGGTGCTGGTACAGAAAGAGTTACCTTCCCCTCATCCTCTTCACACACGCACACACACACACACAATCAAAAACTTTCCCTGGCCGTGAAGGCTAGGTCTGGACGGACCGCCTTGGGGTACCCACAAAGCCTCCTGCCCACATCCTACTCCCTCGGGGTATGTAGGCGCTCTCATTAGCAGCCAGGATCGGTCCTTCGATCCCTTAGGATAAAATCTAGGTTAAGTCTGTGCATGTTCAGCCTAATGGGCTTCCGGCTTGAAATAACCCGATTATTATTAGTATTGTGATAATTATTATTATTATTATGATTACACACAGACACAGACACACACACACACACACACACACACACACACACACATCCACCACGGGAACCCTTTTTTGCGCGCATTTTATATAATCTCGGGTCATTGGTACCGAGGGCAATATTAATGGAGGAAATATAATTACTATTGTTCTCGCCCAACGGCAATGTATTCTATCTACTTTGTCCCGGGGCGTTTGATAAAACTATTACATTTGAACAGCTGGCCCCAAAAACTGTGCCATACCACCAGGTAATAAAATATCCAATAATAAAAACAAATGTATGTAAATAAACTGAATAAAAACAACAAATATAATAATAATACACAACAAAAATAGTATATAATAATTATGAAAAATAGACATATACAGTATAATATAAACAAACACATAAATATACATAATAAAATAGACATATACAGTATAATATAAACAAACACATAAATATACATAATAAAATAGACATATACAGTATAATATAAACAAACACATAAATATACATAATAAAATAGACATATACAGTATAATATAAACAAACACATACATATACATAATACAATAGACATATACAGTATAATATAAACAAACACATAAATATACATAATAAAATAGACATATACAGTATAATATAAACAAACACATAAATATACATAATAAAATAGACATATACAGTATAATATAAACAAACACATAAATATACATAATAAAATAGACATATACAGTATAATATAAACAAACACATAACTATACATAATAAAATAGACATATACAGTATAATATAAACAAACACATAAATATACATAATAAAAAAGGACAAATACAATCCCTTATTTGCCAGAATGACTGGATGCATATATAATCTGGGATTATTTCATACAATTGTGCATTAATTTCATGTTATAATTTAACACCTGTCAGACATTACTACTCTGCAAACAAGATAGGTTTATGGACAACTTCAACCTCCCACTTGTTTTGAGCCAACTGTACTTCCTAGGGTGAAAAATGGTCCGAGTTGGCTATTGATTTGTTTGGCCTGAGATTCCTATATCAGGGGACGACCCGGGAATCGCAGGATGCAGTCGGGTCGGGAGGGTCAGGGTGGGGCTTTAAGTTAAAGTCAATTTTGACTCGAACATTCCTTGATTTTGGCCCTATCACTATTTCTACTTTGGGGGAGGCACTCGTCACAGGCAGTTTTGCCTTTTGTCTCCCTTATCCACATAGATAAAAGAATGAGCTAGAATGTCTCTAATAAATGTGTATCATACAGCATAATACTATATTTATTATAATATGGTGAAATATACACATTTAGGTGGGTGTGGGTTAGGCGCCTACGTTTGACAGTTGACATGCATGATGGGGAAATACAGAGGAAAATGCCATTCTCAACATTCAATATTTCTAAATCGGTTGAGACTTGGAATATTTCTAATAGAACATTTTATGCTTTGATTATCTTGTTTTACCATTCCCCAAAGTTATGCCCTTTCCTCTTGGGAAATCTTATATATACTGAGTTTGTTTTACTCTATCAATTTGAAATTAAAACAAAATACAAACATTTGATCACAAATTGTTCAAGAGATATAACATTGCTACTGTATTTACGAGTATGTGTGCACAGTGGAATATTTTTACCAAATACACATTCAACCAGATTATTATTCTGACATGATATCTATGTCTACATCCATGCATCCATATACAGAATAATATGATGTTGCTCCATACCTGTATATTTCCATGTAGTTTGTTTCTTCCATTCATGAACATATCTCAGTTTTGTACAATACATATCAAATTAGCAACTTTGATGTGGTGGGTGTAATATTGATAAATTACCTCTAGTTTTGCTAATTGTATTCTTGGAAATACACGCTTTAGAATAAAGACAAATATTTTGCTTTAGTATTTGATACATTCACCTACTAGACGAGACAGAGAAAGGGGCGAGGGAACACGAAAGTAGTCCAGAACCCTAAGAAATTAAACTTTAACCCTCAAATCACGGTGCTCGTCATATGACGGGAGAGATAATATTGACCACCCCTGCGGCGCCCGTCATATGACGGATGCCATTTGGAGACCATTACGAGCTATGAGAGAGAAACCGAGCGTTGGGGAGACGATAGGCGACCTCGGACCGCTCGCCATGGCTATGTGGCCATCACTGAGACATACTGTATCTCATCATCGCCTACCTACTGCTCTCAAAAAGGATAAAATTGGAAAAAATACCTCATTTTAGGGTACTTTTGGCTCCAGTTGCACAATCGTTGCAGGAGAACCCGTGGTCGTACAAGGATGATTCAGGTGTCAGTGGAAAACTCTATTATTGCCCGTTCATGAATATATGATTGTATTACGTTCTGGCTCTTGCTTATGCATGACAAAGAGCATGGAATGAAGCTCATTACCTGTAAATATACCCGCCAGGTGCTACAGTGATGTAAACAACACTGCCCGCTCGTTGGGAGTTAAATGTTTCTGTTCATGCTCTGTTGTGGGTCGGCCACCACCTGCTATGGGGTATGTGCCTGAGTATATATATATACATACTGTACATACTGTTACGTTACGAGCGGGGTTCGAACCCATAATATAAAGAAACATTCCACTAAACACCACAAAACGAGGACTTATTATTTAGCCTCACAAAATGCGGAAAATATGACTATCAGTTTCAGTCAAGAATAAGTGGTATGTTAAACTTCCACAAAACTAGCAACTCTCTTTGTAGTCACTAAAACCTTGGTAGGTGAAAAGATGTGGCAAGTTCATAAAATATCAGTTGATATCAAATGGCTGTTTTAGCCTAAAAAACCCAATGTTATTCCTTTCTTATCACTCGTTCAGAATTACTTATCTTTAGTTACTTTGACTTAGATTTATCCCAACAATCAAAAGAATAATATATTAGCATATAAAGGTAAAATGTAAAGAGAATGTAAAATATAATTATAATTTATTTAAATGATTAATTATACACAAAAGTTACTTCTAGTGAAAATATCAAATTTGAGAAACATTGATGAGAAATAATAAAGAAACTCTTAAGAAAAATAATACATAGTTATATGTATAATAGTTATATAAATACCCTCCAAGAGAGTAAGTGAAAGTAATCAATAAACATAGAAAAAATCCTAGGCGATACTTATTCAACTCATGGTGATTCTTTTACAAACGAACTCAGGGCAGGTCAGCTTAAGATGGTGGTGGAGAATACACTACCTGTGGTTACGGTACTAGCGGTTTATATACCCTTAGCGCACCTGGCTCTGATACCAACTTCTCTAACTGTATTAATCTCAACTCATTATATACTTGCTGAATTAAAGTATTACTTTTACCAAGAACTCTATGATATATCTTGTAAACATTACTTATGATTAGAAAAGCCAAATACATTATTACCTAGTTATAATCAATATCATTCGTACGTCAGGCAACGAAGAAGAGCAAGGGAGTTGGAAGAAAGGGGGGAGAATGAATAGGGTTACGAGTGTAGGACGATAGGGGATAGAATGGAATGTGAACGAAAGGGGGGTAGTCTGCACCAAGCCTCCCTCACCTCACTCGTTCCTGTACACTCGTGAACAAAAATATCTTCCTATATAAAACTAAGCTGTCTACAGGTTCAATTAATTATACCGGGCTCATAACATTGCATACGATGTTCAATCATAAATAATTAAAGATCGTACCCACCATAACAAGCACAATACCTCAATTACAACCAGTGACACTTGAATGAAATAGAAATCCCTAACACCTCCCTCACAAAGAGATTTATAAGAGAAGCGAAACTAAATCTAAATCCTAATACAATAATTTTAAACCTAATACCATACACCAAACCATAAACCAAAACCAAAATCACATTAACAAACATAAAAATTATTACTGGCAAAATAGCTCTAAAAACTAAAATTGTTCTCATTCAGTTCCGGGACAACATATCCGCGATAATATTGTTCTTTCCCTTTATGTGGTGAATTTCAAGGTTATATGGTTGCAATGCCAGGCACCATCTCATTAACCGCTGATTCGAGTTTTTCATTTTATACAAGAATTTCAGGGGGTTGTGATCAGTAAACACTTTCACAGGAAAATGTAAACCACTAAGATACACATTAAACTTATCCACTGCAAAGAGCAAGGCAAAACACTCTTTTTGAATAGTGCTGTAGTGTTTCTGATAAGGTTTGAGTTTACCGGATGCATAGCAAACTGGATGCAAAATCTCAGCATCACTGTACTGTAACAAAACTGCTCCTACACCAATATCACTAGCATCCACCTGAATTATGAACGGTTTATGAAACTGAGGAGACTTCAGAATAGGTGCATTGACTAATAGGCAACGAATCTTTGTGAATGAAGTTTGGCATTCTGGGGTCCACACAAATTTTCTCTTGGGACTAATCAAGTCTGTTAGGGGGGCAGAGAGGTCAGCGAAGCTGGGTACAAATCTCCGATAGTACCCAGCCATACCCAAGAAGCGCATTACTGCCTTGCGGTCCTGGGGAATAGGCAGTGTTGAAATGGCTTCGACTTTGGCAGAAATAGGGCTGACTTCCCCTTCTCCTACCACGTGACCCAGAAAGATTAGTTTGGCATGGCCGAACTCACTCTTGGCAAGGTTTACGGTGAGTCCCGCCCTGGCCAAGTTGGAGAAGAGACTCTGTAGCTGGTGAAGATGATCCTGCCAGGATTCGCTGTAGACCACAATATCGTTGAGGTAGGATTGCACGCCCGAGAGGCCATCTGTCACCCGGTGGATTAGTCGCTGGAAGGTGGCGGGCACATTCACCATACCATAAGGCATGACGGTGTATTGGAATAGCCCGTCCGGGGTGACAAATGCAGACACTCTCTTGGCCCTCTCCGATAGTTTTATCTGGTAGTAACCCTTCAGCAGGTCAATCTTGGAGATGTACTTAGTTCCTCCCAAACGGTCCAACAGGTCGTCGATCCGTGGTAGAGGGTAGCAGTCCTGGCGGGTGAGTTGGTTTACCCGGCGATAATCCGTACACATCCTAAATGTGCCATCAGGTTTGTCCACGAGTAGGCATGGAGAGGCCCACTCGCTGTCGCTCCGTTCCACCAATCCATGGGCGAGTAGGAAGTCCACTTCCTGTAGAAGTGCCGCACGCTTCTCTGGATTGGCGCGGTAGGGATGTTGTTTGATGGGAGTGGCCCCCTCCGTCAGGACCACATCATGTTCCACCAGGGTATACTGCTGGGAAACGTCACCAAACAGCTGTGGAAACTCGGAAAGCAGGTACTCCAAGTCTTCACCTTGGTCAGACAACAAGTGCTGGAATTTTAAATGTGGGTTAGTCAAGAAGTCCGAGTTTTGCAATTTGTTATCAAGAGGCAACTGGATGTCATTATGCTCCTTGATCTTTAGATCCTCTAGTTCACCTTCAAACTGTGCTACTGATTCAAAGTTTAATACCTTATCTGGATCTCTGCAGAGATAGGTTTTCAGCAGGTTAACATGTACTAGTCTTTCGGACTTCCTACGATCAGGAGTTTTTAAAACATAATTCACATTACTTGTTTTCTTAAGCACAACATATGGACCATGGTACTTGCTTTGTAGCGGCTTTTTAGGTATAGGCAGAAAGGCAAGCACTAGATCTCCTGGCTGAAATTCTCTGACAACTGTAGTCTTATCATACTGCACTTTCATTTTATCTTGAGATTTCTCTAAATTGTTCATAGCTAGTTCTACTGCAGATCTCAGTCTAGATTTAAATTGATGCACATAAGTGAGAAGATGTTTATTAGAGTTAGCATTGATCCAAGTATCTTTTAACACTTTCAAGGGACCTCTGACCTCATGACCAAAAACTAGGGAAAATGGTGAAAATCCTAGAGAATCTTGTACCCTGCTTCTTACAGCATACAACACAAAATGGATACCCTCATCCCAGTCGGCATTGTTCTCTTCACAATATTTAGTGAGCATTGATTTGAGGGTCTGATGGAACCTTTCTAATGCCCACTGGAACTGTGGGTGACTGGCAGTGGAATGGTACTGGTGTACTCCCAACTCTTCCATGGTTTGCTTGAAGAGCTGAGAGGTAAAGTTGCTTCCTAAATCAGACTGTACCACACGGGGTATTCCATACTGGGTGAAAAATTTACTAAGCGCCTTTACTACATTCTTTGATGTTATACGCCTCAAGGGGAACACTTCTGGATACCTAGTGGTGGAACACATGACAGTCAACAAGTACTCATTTCCACTACGGGTTCTTGGCAAAGGTCCTACACAGTCAATTATGATTTTACTGAACGGTTCATCCGTTACAGGGATGGGATTTAAGGGGACGGCTTGATGGGCTGGTTGGGTTTCCCAGCAAGTTGACACACATGACAAGTTTTACAGTAAGACTTCACAGATAGTTTCATCCTCGGCCAAAAGAAATCATTGAGAATTTTGTCATAAGTCTTGTTGACACCCAAATGTCCACCACTAAGGTCATGAGCAATGGAAATGATGTCTACTCTATACTTATGTGGCACAACTACTTGATGCACCTCTTGCCAGGGCTCATCAGCTGGCACACTGGGAGGTCTATTCTTGCGCATCAGGGTACCATTAGTTAGATAGAAGCATTGAGGATAGTTTCCTATATCTGACTCCTCCACAGCCCTATCAAAATATATTGCCAGTTCAGGGTCCTGCTTCTGAGCCTCTTTGAGAGTTTCAGAATCAATGGGAATCTTGCTAATATCCTCTGACTCTACATCAGGAAATAGGGAGGAAGTGTCTTGGTCAACACTATCAGGATCAACTTTGTCCTTCATACTGTGGTGACCAGCCCCACTCCTAGTCACTACACATGAGGGAAACAAATTGGGATACTGACTTTCTAATTGCTTAGTGTTGTTATCAGAGGAGGGAGTGGAGGTAACTATGGGGTCTGGTATCACTTTGCCACCGGCGATATCGTTGCCCATCAAAAAGTTCACTCCTTCTACAGGTAGGGAATCTTGAATCCCAACAGTAAAGTAACCACTAGCTAAATCAGTTTTTAGATACACCCTAGCCAAAGGAACAACAAGACACCCACTGACTCCCTGAATGAGTATACTCTGGCCCAGCAAACAGTCCTCAATACTGGGCACCAATCCTCTTACCAAGAGGCTATGAGAGGCTCCTGTGTCTCTCAAAACATGAATGGGATAGTCAGTGAAAGCGTCAGTAGAGGAAACTGATCCTGTGGAAAGAAAAGGTTGGAACTGGTTAGAACAGCTAGGTGGTATACTAGGGAAAACCTGGTTGTGAGAGCCATCAGAGTCAGAACATGCACTCAACACAGGTGGAGTAGGAGGGGATACTGCTACTCTATTTGGATGAAGTACAAGGGAAGAGGCTAGAACAGCACTACTCTCTGGTTTACGGGTTTTCTCTTTTAACTTTAATTTGGGACACTCTCTGATAAAATGTCCAGGTTGTTTACAGTAGGCACAAACTAAGGGTCCAGGAGGTTTAATGGAAGAAAGAGAAGTTTTGTTAAATTCCTTTTTATCAGATCCATTGCCCCCAGAAGCTACCCTTGAAACTGGTTGGGAGACACCACCATAACCAGACCTACCACCAGTAGATTGGAAACTACCACCATCACGAGGACCAGCACCAGAATGTGGCCGGTTGCCAGGCCCTCTCTGTCCTGTCCTCAATAAGAATCGCCATGAGTTAATCGGTAATTTTCAGCCAAAATAGCCGCCCTGTCTACAGATTGCACATCTCTTTCTTGGAGGTAAAGTTTTAAGGGGTAGGGGACTTTGCGGAGAAATTCTTCAAGCATAACTAGCTGGCACAACTGCTCAAAGGTTGTTACTTTACTGGCTCTCAACCAACTCAGAAACTTTCGCTCTTTTTCCTTTACAAATTCTAGATAGGTTTGTTTTTCACCTTTCTTCATATCCCTGAAACACTGACGATGAGTTTCAGGAACCTGATCATACACTGCTAAGACTGAAGTTTTAAGAGTTTCATAGGTCAAGGAATCAATGGGGAGATTGGTGTAAACCTGCTTGGCTTTACCTATGAAAGCAGTCTGGGCTAGAAATGCCCACTGATCATTTGGCCACTTGAGTTGGTTGGCTGCCTTCTCAAAAAGGATGAAGAAATTCTACGGGTCAGTCTCATCAAAACTAGGGACAAATTTCAAACTATGACCCTTATCAAAAAATGGTTTATTTGCAACCGAATCCCTTTGATTCCGGTTTTCTTCAGCTTTTAACTTTAACATGCGCTCATCGTGTTCTCTCTCACGTTGTTTCTCCTCACGCTCATGTTCAATATCACGCTGTTTTTGTTCAAACTCATACTGTCTTTGTTCACGCTCATGTTCAATTTCACGCTGTTTTTGTTCACGCTCATGTTAAATTTCACGCTGTTTTTGTTCACGCTCATGTTCAATTTCAAGCCTTCTCTGGTCTCTGTCAGATTTTGCATTCTCCAGCTCTAATAGTTTCACTTTCATCCATGCATCACTACCTCCTTCCTCTGCACACAACTGATAGGCTGCCTCAGACAAAACACCAGTAGTTACCAATTTCTCAATCACACTCGTTCTAATCTCACCTTTGGTATTACTAGTTCTGTAAGGTACATCATACGATGTGGCTAAGGCAATCCAGTCTACTTTTCTGAGCTTCGACACAGACAAGGTGCTCAAGGAGAGGTCAGTGACAAATTCACTAATTTTAAATTCCATGATTGAATGCTATGAAAAATGGATGAACGAGAAAATGTATGACTAATTAGGAAGAGTGTGAAACGCGAATAATTGGCATTAAAGAACGTAGAGGCTGACACAGCTCTCTCAACTCATAAACAGAACAAAAAGAGATGGATGAAATGAGTATGCGATGTCCTATCGAGGGACTTAATGTTTCACTAATGTTCTCAATTTACTACCAAACGAGGGAAAGAAAGGAATCCTGGTCACGGCACCATGTAACGTTACGAGCGGGGTTCGAACCCATAATATAAAGAAACATTCCACTAAACACCACAAAACGAGGACTTATTATTTAGCCTCACAAAATGCGGAAAATATGACTATCAGTTTCAGTCAAGAATAAGTGGTATGTTAAACTTCCACAAAACTAGCAACTCTCTTTGTAGTCACTAAAACCTTGGTTGGTGAAAAGATGTGGCAAGTTCATAAAATATCAGTTGATATCAAATGGCTGTTTTAGCCTAAAAACCCCAATGTTATTCCTTTCTTATCACTCGTTCAGAATTACTTATCTTTAGTTACTTTGACTTAGATTTATCCCAACAATCAAAAGAATAATATATTAGCATATAAAGGTAAAATGTAAAGAGTATGTAAAATATAATTATAATTTATTTAAATGATTAATTATACACAAAAGTTACTTCTAGTAAAAATATCAAATTTGAGAAACATTGATGAGAAATAATAAAGAAACTCTTAAGAAAAATAATACATAGTTATATCAATAATAGTTATATAAATACCCTCCAAGAGAGTAAGTGAAAGCAATCAATAAACATAGAAAAAATCCTAGGCGATACTTATTCAACTCATGGTGATTCTTTTACAAACGAACTCAGGGCAGGTCAGCTTAAGATGGTGGTGGAGAATACACTACCTGTGGTTACGGTACTAGCGGTTTATATACCCTTAGCGCACCTGGCTCTGATACCAACTTTTCTAACTGTATTAATCTCAACTCATTATATACTTGCTGAATTAAAGTATTACTTTTACCAAGAACTCTATGATATATCTTGTAAACATTACTTATGATTAGAAAAGCCAAATACATTATTACCTAGTTATAATCAATATCATTCGTACGTCAGGCAACGAAGAAGAGCAAGGGAGTTGGAAGAAAGGGGGGAGAATGAATAGGGTTACGAGTGTAGGACGATAGGGGATAGAATGGAATGTGAACGAAAGGGGGGTAGTCTGCACCAAGCCTCCCTCACCTCACTCGTTCCTGTACACTCGTGAACAAAAATATCTTCCTATATAAAACTAAGCTGTCTACAGGTTCAATTAATTATACCGGGCTCATAACATTGCATACGATGTTCAATCATAAATAATTAAAGATCGTACCCACCATAACAAGCACAATACCTCAATTACAACCAGTGACACGTGAATGAAATAGAATTCCCTAACAATACATACATACATTTGAAAATATAATAAACTGTTTATGTCAACTATATACTATATAAATTATTGGTTCTATTTTAAAGACAAATCCTAAACTTTTCATTAGCTTTTGTTTTTATTACAAAATGTTAAGGTTCTTAGTGGTGTCTCTATCCAATTTCATATCATTGCTCCCGCCCCTTCTCCCCCTTTCCTCTCTCCCTTCTATTTCTTCTCTCATCCCAGAAGACTATTTCAAGAATTCACTTCATCACTTCCTTTTCTAACCTTTCTACTTCTTCTTCCTCTTTTTACTTTTCGTCTCTCCATCTTTCTTTACAGCTTCATGTCTTGGGTATATTGTATTCTTAAACTGTTAAAGATAATTGAAATAAGTGTCTTGTTCGGGTTCCTTACTATACTGGTTCAGGTTTACGTATCTAATTATTTCAATATGTGCCTTCCTGTGGCTTTAGGTAGGCTATTTAAGATGGTGTTGGTAGTCGGACATTATCAACAGTAAATTTTTTTTTTTTTTTTTTTTTTTTATATTCCAACTACTCTCTCTCGGGCATAGGCTGATAGCTTTTACACTCTACCGATGAACACGGAGAGGCCTGTGAGGTCTTGCTCCAGTCTAGGGAGTGAGACATGCGAAGCTTCACAGCTCGAAGCAATTCCATCTCTGAAGCTGCTCCGCCTCTGCGCTTCACAGTCTCATCTCCCAGTCTCGGACCCTCACTCTCAGAACGCCACCTATTGAGCAATTAACTCACTAGGCATTGCCCCCCTGTAGCATATTTTTGAATATGGGAATATTCATACAATGCTATTTAATCAGGGAACAATGAGGGTATTTTTTTATTTTTTGGCATTTCGGTGTGCTGTGGTAATGCACTGATACTAGGTACAGCACCAATGCCATCCCAATAATATCTTCCCATTGACATATTGGGATTCGAACCCGGGTCCATTGGATTACCAGTCCAGTGGCAAGACCACTCTGCCACACCTCTCCAAAGGTATTGTCGTTTTCCTCTTACACACTGGCAATGGTAGTATGTCGCAGGTGGTGAGATGTTCGGGTTGGTAAACTTGTTTTGACGTACTTCATGTGATGTCCTATTTGTCTTGAACACTACTTGTAACCTCCTTCTGAATTGAGGCACTTCAACTGGCTGAGGTAATTTTTGTGACCTTTTGCTTGTCTAGATACTTTGTGCGATCTCTTGCTTGTCTGTGGCGCTTTCTTGTATAATAACATCACACGACAGTTAACTTAGTGGGGAATTTCTTTTGGTTTATGTATGGAATATTCTTTTACTCTTACCAAACCTATCCAGCCATGCCTCAACACTTACCCAAAGTTCATCTTTCACTCTTTACAATTTATCCTCTGTAGGAGCATGCACATACATAACCACCTATATCTTTATTTCCACTTTAATTCTTGCCCACTCAATCCTTGCACCCACAGAACCACACTTAGTTACAGTTCCTTCCATTTGCTGCTGACAAACAAACACACCTTCTTTAGCTCTCTCATTCTCATTCATTCCAGTACATACATCCATTCCTCAATCCCTTTCTTGCACACATGTACCCTTCCATTTGGTCTCAGTCATTCCGCATACATCCAGCCAGGCATTCGCTATTACTCCCAGAACCTCTCTTTTGTGCCAACATGCATGCCTTTATCATTCAAAATCGGTATCCGAAAACAGTCCTTGGCCAGTCAGTGGTCGTCAACAGTTTGTCCGTCGGTGTCCGAGGCTCTTCTTTCGTTGTTAGTTGCTGAATGTTTTTTCCCAGGAGGAGTGTTGCAAGCCCAACCACCCAACCTATTTAGTCGTCTTTTACAACACGAGGAGGCATATTCTAAACCTCCTACCCCCAGGGGGGTTGTATATAGACAGTATACTGTATATATATATACAGTATATATATATATGAGCTACTAAATGTTGTTTACTTTCAACTGGGCTCGAATCACCGGCAGGCAGAACTCAATTCCCGGCTGAGTGTAGAAAACACACACACACACATATGTATATAGGGGAGGTGTGGTGGAGTGGTCTTGCCACTGGACGGGTAATCCATTGGACCCGGGTTTGATTCCCGATATGTCCATCGGAAGATATTATTGGTGCTGTACCTGGTATCAGTGCATTGCCACAAAGCCCACCGAAACGCCAAATAAATACTCTCATTGTTCTCTGACTAAATAGCACTGTTTGAATATTCCCATATTCAAAATATGCTACAGAGGGATGATGCCTAGTAAGTTTATTGCTCAGTCGGTGGTTTTCTGAGAGTGAGGGTCCAAGTCTAGAAGATGAGACAGTGAAACAATGGAGCGAGGCAGCTTCAGAGATGGGGCTGCTTTGAGCCGTGAGTGGGCAAGTAAGCCTCATGCATCCTGCGAAGGCAAGATGGCAGGGGCAGGTTGTAGCTAAAAGTGCTTCACATGTCTCACCCCCTAGACTGGAACAAGACCTCACAGGCTTCACCGTTCAATGATTAGCGGTTTAATGTACAGGCTCTCAGCCTATGCCATAGAGTGAGTAGTTGGAAAATAGGAAAAACAAATATATATATATAGCCTATATATACATGGTTTTCCAGGAGGAAAGGGCATAACTTTGGGAAATGAGAGAACAAGGTTATGTAAGCCAAACACGTTATATAAGAAATATTCGAAATCTTGAGTGGTATAGAGATATTGCATTTTGAAAATGGTATTTTCTTCAGTATTTCTCAATAAGGCTGGCCTAGCTGTCCTCCATCTTTATGCAATTATTTTACCATGTTAATATAAAGATACTATAATTCTGTAAGTTGCAAAATGATTATAGACATATTAGCTCACTCTGGACCAGTTGGAATCTATTTGACATGGGAGAGTCCATTACAGTGATGCAGGGGAGGACACTACATTAAACCTTCAATATCTTTTTATTGATTGAGATTTGGATTTTTTGTTATAAAACATTTTATGCTTAGAATACCTTGTTTTATCATTTCCCAAAAGCTATGTCCTTTCCTCCTGGGATACCCTGTCTATATACGGTATATAATATATAAATACTGTAAACACTGTATATATAAATATATATATATATATATATATATATATATATATATATATGTGTTATACCTGGTTGTATTCAAACTCGCTTCAGTATTATCTCTTTATAAATCCGGGCTTCGGATACTTAGATTTGGAATATGTTCAACAAGAACACATCGAACTTCGTGAATAAGATGAGTAGTTACTCAATCAGGCAATCAATAACACAATAAACACACAGGATAGTTTACACTCTTATTTATTCAAATGTTTATATAGTACGTAGGAAAGGGTTATGAACTCCACTATTATAAGGAATAGTAAGTAAGTATCATGTGACTGGGGAGAGTTGAATACATTTTACTCTCTAGTGAATATCAGTTTGTCACTTGCATAGTAGTTAAAGGGATAAAATACGCAATGATGGGCAGATACATATTTACACAAATAATTATCATTGACAATAATACATATGTGAGCCAAGTGTCTAACGCGAAGTATTCTGGCAAAGGTAATGAAACAGGATGAAACTATCGCTCAGGTGCGCGAGGGTCTGCCGGTGGGCTAAAGAGATTAAGTCGCACTCAGGTGAGACTTCAAAAAGGTACCGCCCTGGGTACTATAGGTCAGATGGACTGGGATCCTTGAAAATAACAATTTACTTTAATGCGATAGAAAATCAAGTATTTAAAATATGAATTCTAAATTACTCTACGAAGGAAGATAGTTTAAATCTGAAATCAACTATCTAAGAGTTATTGCGAATAATCTCTCACACGAAAAATAATATTCGATCATAGATGAGGTCAAATCACACGGGTTGAGGAACTCAGATTCACAGTAAATATAGTGACTGAATCGGAATAGATAAAATATAATTTGATATAGATTGGAATGAATTGTCCAACTAATTAAGAAACGCAAATGAAAGAGCGAGGTAATATAGCTTAACAAAGAGCTCTCTTGAATGGGCATACACGACGAAGTTGCACTTAGGAAATACCATGGGTGATGGCATGAAAGGAGTTTTGAATAAATTAACAAATTCCTAAAAGAACGCAGAACTATGTAGCGTTATATTATAACTTAAGCAATGGTTATAATGAATGAATTACTAGAAGAAGTAATAAAATAATCTTTAGTCAAATAATAGGCGGAACGATACGCAGAGACACTTAGGGTATGGGATAGAAGTAGCCATGAACGAGAATCTGGACGACGTAGGACTCGTGGTTATGCTGGGCTGGACGTGAGGGGGAACTGCTTCTCTCTCAGGTACAAGTGAAGATGGTTCCGGGCTCCTCTGTACACTCTCGTTCAGGTATTCAGGCATCGACAATATGAACTGTAGTAAGTTCTTCACTATCGACCAATCTAATTACACGCGGGGAAACGGTTGCAAAATTATTGGTAAATCTTTTAACTCGCACGAATCTAAGAATTTCTTCTTCAATCGAGTTGTCAACTTGTGGAATGGGCTTCCCCGAGACGTTATAGACTGCAGCACCGTTGATTCATTTAAATTCGCCTACAAATATCTCGCATCAAACCCGCGACTGACTGCGTTTGTAAATGAATAACTTTATCCTCCCCTCAGTTACTAACCCATATGTCCCCTACTAACTTCCTAGTCCTGCCACGTTAGTGGCAGGGCAGTAGTTCTCTTTCCAATGTTCCCTTACCCACTCTAAACCACTGTTTGGACACTTGATCCTCAGTGTTTTGGAGGACAAGCAGCCTAGAAGGGTCACTAGATCTGTTGTTGCTTGATTTCCTTTGTACTCCTTTGTAGGTTGAGTCTCAATACCAATGTCTACCCACAACCGGCCTAAACAGTGGAAGATAGCAATCGTATTTGCTAATTTCCTTCAATTTTAGTCAGACTATACTCAGTTTTCTTTTAGAACTCAATTTGGTCTATTTCGAGATAATAGGGACATGTGGATATTGTTGTTTTTGCTATGGTGAAGGTAATTCTTAATCTAAAAATGCACTGAAGTTATTTATGTAAACACAAGGAGATTCTCAATCTCTCAATATTACCCTCTTTGTTTCACAGGGTTATATGGTTGCATAATTAATTATTTTCTGTTCATCGTGATATCTGGCTTTTCTTAGTCTGCAGGCCACATGTTTATTACAGATCACTTCCTTTGCAATATTCCCAGTCTTCCCGTGAGGTACTGTAAAGGGGGTTCTAGGGTTGGCAATTTGTGTAGAGTTTTCAATGGGTTTTGGTGAGGAAATTGCATAAAATATTCCTCACTGTATTGCAAATCTGGCTGGAACTAGTTATATGCCTTGGTCGTTTGTCTCGGGCCCTGTCATTGGTCGAGCAGGGATCCGTGTGATTGGTCCGAGCTCGAACTCCTTTTGCGGGCAGACTGACCCAAACTCCCGGGGATTAGAGCATGGGTAGCACTGGTAAAAAGGGCAGGCTGACCTATACTTCTCAGAGATTAGAGCATGGGTAGGTCTGGAGAAATAGGCAGACTGATCTATTTGGGCAGGTGTGGAAGCATGGGAAACTGGTCTGGTTCTATCTTCTCTTTTCTTCTCTTGGTGTTGTCCTCTCCTGGTCTTCTTGGTCTCTTTGATTACTGCTATTCTGGTTCTGGATGGCTGCTCCTTTCCCTGCATGATCAGGGTGTCTGCTGTCCCAGCCTTGTGTCTGTTGTCCAACCCCGTCATCTCACCATATATATATATATATATATATATAATATACATGTTTAAATACTCCCAGCCAGGATCGTACCTCCGATATTCAGAACGAGTGTCCAAGCTTTTAATCCAATACACCACGCCTTGGCGTAGTGGAATACAAGCTTGGACACTCGTTCTGAATGTTGGAGGATTGATCCCGGCTGGGAGTATTTAAATCACATATATATATATATATATATACGGGGAAGAGCAAGGTTATGGTCTTCGAAAAGGGTGAAGTCACAGAGTGTGAGGTGAAGCTGAACGGTCAGGCTATGGAGATCGTCAACTCTTTTAAGTATCTGGGCAGTGTGTTGAGTAAAGATGGGACTATGGATGAAGAAGTGCGGGAGAGGGTACAACAGGGGAAGAGGGTTGTAGGAACGGTAAAAGCAGTAACAAGAAATAGGGTGGTCAGTATGGAAGTGAAGAAGTCCTTGCATGACAGTGTGGTAATCCCGACACTGACTTACGGAAGCGAAGCATGGACGTTGGTTGAGAGACTCAGGCAAAGAGTGAGAGCAGTGGAAATGAATTACTTAAGGAGTGCGTGCGGAGTTACATGGAGGGATAGACAAACTAATGAGGAAGTAAGAAGGAGGTGTGGTGTGGAGGTAGATGTGCTGGAAAGTGTGAAAAGGAACAACTTGAGATGGTTCGGCCATATGGAATGTATGGAAAGCGAGAGAATGACTAAGAGGGTGTACGAGAGAGAGGTGGAGGGACAGAGAGGGAGAACTAGACCGAATATGAGGTGGAAGGCTGGAGTGAGGAAGTACATGAACGAGGGCGGTGCTGGTTGGGGGGAGGGGCGTCGACTGACTGGGGACAGAGGTGCATGGGGGCGGTTCGTTCGTGGCCACCCCTTCGGGGATCACGGCGTCAGGCAATAGATAGATAGATAGATATATATATAAATATATATATATATATATATATATATATATATATATGTATATATATATATACTGTGTGGGGATATTGTAGGCACCAATCGATCAGGGCTAGACCCAGGTGAGGTTATAGGCATGTGATAAAGAGTCGCTGGAACTCCTGTTTCACTTGCTTGGCCTCTCTTACTGATTTTCTTTGTGCCTCATTTACACTGAGAGCAATCCAGCTAGCTCTCACAAACACCTCCTCCTCCTATCCACTTCACTACACTAAACATGCACACCACACTTCATTCTTCCACACCAAAATTAAAAAAAAAAAAAATGATGAATTGTAGCCCAGCCTCGGAGTCCCCAGGGGGGGGGACCATAAATGCCCCCTCACCCGACCGACCATCCCCTGACGACCCCACACAATTACCTGGACCTCGGCCTGTTACTCTTTCTATTCATTTCTGCAACATTCGCGGACTTTCCTCTAACTTTCACTCTGTTGAGCACCATCTCTCCTCCTACAAACCTGATCTTCTCTTCCTCACCGAAACTCAGGTGTCTGTAGCAACATCCAGCAACCCCTTCTCTGTATCCTCCTACTTTCTCTATCCTAGTTTCAAAGCCAAAGGCGGATGTTGTGCATATGTGCACAACAAACTCACTTGCTCTCGTGTTCCCGATTTCGACTCCTCTGAATTCTCAACTTTATGGCTCAAACTTTCCTGCCATTCTCTTACTAAATATTTCTGTGCTGTCTATCTTTCCCCTAACTCTACCAACTTTCCCAAATTCTTTGACTATCTAAACTCTACAGTGGAACACATTCTATCCATTTCTCCTTTCTCAGAAATCTCCATCTTAGGAGATTTCAACGTTCACCAACATTCAGCCCAACATTCTTGACTTGTTTCTAACTTCTAACCCTTCTTCTTATACTGTCGATCTTTTCTCTCCTCTGGGCTCCTCCGACCATAAACTTATCTCTGTCACCTGTCCTATCTCTCCAGTACAGCCACCCGATCCTCCTAGCCGGCGGCGCTTGTGGCACTTTGGCGCTGCCGACTGGGAGGCTCTTCGGCAGTACTTCTTTGATTTCCCATGGAATGATTTCTGCTTCCATGGCCGAGGACCCTCGGAGAGTGCTGAACGCATTACCGAGGTAATCCTATCGGGCATGGAAGCATACATTCCATTCTCTTTCTCTCAGACTAATGCTAAAAAATCTTGGTTTACTCACGCCTGTTCTACTGCTGTCCGCAATAAGGAGGAAGCATTCAAACGGTACCGACGCCTTAAAACTCAAGACTCTCATTCTTCATATGTTTCTGCCCGGAATCAAGCCAAATCTGTTCTTCGACTTGCCAAACACTCTTTCATCAATAATAAATGCACTGAACTATCCAACTCTAGCTCTTCCCAAGCTTTCTGGCATCTAGCCAAAAACCTCTCCAACAATTTCTCTTCCTCGTCTTTCCCTCCCCTTTCCCACTCTGATGGCACAACCATCACTTCTTCCTCTGACAAAGCTAAACTCTTCGCTCAAACTTTTGCTAGAAACTCCACCTTGGATGATTCCGGTGCTATTCCTCCCTCTCCGCCCTCCTCTCTCTTACTTATGCCTAATATCCTAATCTCTTCTAAAGATGTACTTTCTACCCTCTCTGGGCTTAACACTAATAAGGCGTACGGTCCGGACGGTGTTCCTCCTGTTGTTCTCAAAAACTGTGCTTCCGTGCTGACTCCCTGCCTAGGCAAACTCTTTCGTCTCTGTCTATCCTATAACGTCTTCCCTTCATGCTGGAAGTTTGCTCACATTCAACCTGTCCCAAAGAAGGGTGACCGCTCTCAACCCTCCAACTATCGTCCAATTGCTCTTATCTCTTGTCTTTCTAAAGTTTTTGAAACTATTCTTGCTTCCAAATTTCTTAAGCATTTCTCTTCTCATAATCTGCTCTCAGATCGCCAGTATGGCTTCCTTAAGGGTCGCTCTACTGGTGATCTTCTTTCATATCTTACTAACTCTTGGTCATCCTCCTTTCGGGACTTCGGTGAGACTTTTTCTATTGCACTAGACATATCGAAAGCCTTCGATAGAGTCTGGCATAAATCTTTAATTTCTAAACTACCCTCCTTCGGTTTCTATCCCTCCATCTGTGCCTTTGTCTCTAATTTCCTTTCCGGCCGTTCCATATCCGCGGTTGTGGACGGCCATTGTTCACTTCCTCACTCTATAAACTCTGGTGTTCCTCAGGGCTCTGTCCTATCTCCTATTCTCTTTCTAATTTTTATAAATGATCTCCTTAACTGTACCTTAATTCCCATCCATTCATACGCAGACGACTCAACCTTGCACTACTCCATTAGTTTTTCAGAACGCCCCAGCCAGCAATCCCTCAACGACAAACGTAATGAAGCCATAGAACTCTTAAATTCTGATCTAAATACTATTTCCAATTGGGGCAGAGAAAACCTTGTTAACTTTAATGCTTCCAAAACCCAATTTCTCCATCTATCTACCCGTCAGGATCTCCCAGCGGACTATCCCTTATTCTTCAACAATACAAAAATCAACCCTTCATCTTCTCTCAATATTCTTGGTGTCTCTTTTTCTTCTGCTCTCATTTGGAAGGACCATATTACCAGTCTTGCTAAGGCAGCCTCCCAGAAGCTGGGTGTGCTCAACTGCCTTAGGGGGTTCTTTTCCCCTGCACAGCTTCTTGCTCTGTACAGGGGCATAGTGCGCCCTTGTATTGAGTATTGTTCACATGTGTGGGGAGGTTCCTCTCACACTGCTCTCCTAGACAAAGTTGAAAGGAAGGCCTTTCGTATCATTAACTCCCGTCCACTCACCAACTCTCTGCAATCTCTCTCTCCGCCGCAATGTTGCATCTCTCTCGCTATTCTATTGCTACTATAATAATCAGTGTTCCTCAGAGCTATCCCAGTGCATACCACCTCCTTTACGTAGGGCACGTGGTACCCGTCTTGCAACTCAATCCCACCCCTACTCTGTGCAACTCTCCAACCCAAGAGTGAAACGTTACTCTCAAACTTTCTTCTACTCAACAGCTGAGCTCTGGAACTCTCTCCCAGAATCAGTCTTTCCCTCTTCCTATGACTTAAATTGCTTCAAACTCCGTGTGTCCAGGCATTTTGGCTCGAACGTCCCTTGATTTTGGCCCTGTCTCTCTTTCAACTATGGGGGAGACACTCGCTATAGGCAGTTATGCCTTTTGCCTCCCTCAATCACATAGAAAAAAAAAAAAAAAAAAATACTGGTATATATATATATTGTTACGTATCTTGATCCTCAAGTGGTTAACTTGATGAATCTAGATAGCACAGAGATATATATTAAGGTATCAGTCAGCCGAAGGCAAAACGAAAGTAAAATCTAATTAAATTATTTCCTGTTGTTGCTTCCTTTCCTTTTGGATCTTAGGACTTGGTATCCTTTATTGACTGATACTCTTTAATTATGGAAAAATACTGAAACTAATTAAAGTCATGTAGTATTTATAAAGAATTAGTATTTAACCGAAGCTTAGTAGGCTATGGTTATGAACCGAATAAGTTATAGCTAAAGCAGGACTATTAATTCTATAAAAAGTCTTGAAAGATAAATATTAAAGTAAGAATATTTCTGTCCATTACCCTTTTTGAAATGAATAAATAGTTTTCTTATGTCCTTTTATTTATATTTAATGTAGTTATTATTCTTGGTTCTTGTCTTACGTTAATAGTATTATATTATTATTATCATCAGGATTAATATCAAAGTCACATAAAAAGTTAGATATATATTTAATAATTAGTTAAATGTATTTCTTAACCACGTAACATAGAGGTTTGATTATGAGTAAATTAAATTACAGGATCGCTTCATAAATTCGATTCAGGTCTCACTCAAATAATATGAAAAGCAAAAATAATATTTTAAAGCTAAAAGAATTTTCTTCAGCTTAGGAAATCACTAGAAGTAACATTAAAACAGCCATGTTAGTCTAAGGCGATATTACTAATATGAAACAATAGCATCACCGTACTAAGCACCGTTAAGCAATGTAAGCTTAATTAAAAGAAAATGAAAGAACTCTTAAGTATTAATATAAAACAATAGTATTACTTTCATCATAACCCAACTACTTAAAGAGTTGCTTTAGTCCACAAGTCAGTCAACTAAAATAGTTAAGTACATAATAGTAGCGTTAACGTTAATTCCCAATCAAATGGTTAAGTACATAATAGTAGCGTTTACGTTAATACCCAATCAAATAGTTAAGTACATAATAGTAGCGTAAACGTTAATTCCCAATCACATATCTCACTAACCAACATAACGTAAGTGTTTACACCGAACACACTTAACACACACTTATATAATCTGACTGACAGTCACAAACCCATTATAATACTTCACCCCGTCTTCCTCCAGCTGCAAGTTCACCTTCCCCATCTCCAAATGAAACTGACTTGAATGCCCACTACTCGGGTCTTATATACTAAACAATGATGGTGTAGGAACGAATCAGGAGGCGGCGGGTAGTGCGTGCCCCAATCACAGCTCCTCGAGTTGCGTAGCAGGTGCATGGTCCAATGGAGTCTCCTGGCGTCGATCATACATCATAGCGTCGGGTCATCGAAGTAGTTTGCTGGGTCCCCTATGACGCACGCAGGTGTGAAGGCTTGTTTGCTGGTATGCGGGCGAGCTGGTTTCCCCCTTGCTGGTTTCCCCCTCGCTGGTTCGCTCGCTGGTTTGCTTCGCCGCCTGGGTAGTTCTGCACTCCTTCAACTCTTAATTCTAACTCTAAAATAAACATACAGGGCTCCGTATGTCAGACCTCCCCCCTAGAAAAGAGTTTAAGGAGTATAGTACATAATATTAAACATAAGACATAAATAGATTCACCACCAGATTGGCAACAGCAAGATTATAATGAGGATATAATAAGGATATCACCCAAAGTAGGCAACGTCTCCAGGTACCACATCAGAACATAGCCGGAATGTAGCTGGAGCGCTATTCGAACTGCAAGGCATCTCACAGCTGAAGGCTTGAAAGCGCACTACTAAAGCATGATATTTACCTCGCTACAAGGGAGAGCTAATTGCCAAAATCATCTCATTAAATTAATCTTACTGCTGTAGGAGGCCAACCTGGTAAATGTAATCTTTGATCCGTGGCAGTGGGTAGGTATCGTTCTTTGTGACAGCATTAACTTGCCTATAGTCCATACATAACCTATGACTCACGTCTGGCTTTGGCACAAGTATGACCGGACTACTCCACTGGCTTAAGGCCCTTGTGATCAGCTCGTTAGATAACATGAAGTCAAGCTCGACCTGCAGTATACTCCTGCGTTGTGGCGAGACACGGTAGGGGGATAGTTTAATGGGAGTTGCATCCCCTAAGTCGATGTCGTGGACGGCCAAAGAAGTGAGCCCTGGAGTATCACGGAACACACTGGGAGACTGAGATAAAACAGAGATTAGTTGGTTCGCTTGATCAGAGGGAAGATGACATAGTTTAGATGGTAATTCCCCTCAAGCTACTGAATTATACTGAAAGTTGGATTGGCTACATGACAAGTCAAAGTCTGCATGGATACCTTCAGGCTCTGGAACAGTCTGTTGCAGGTCAGTAAGGGAACTGAAGACTTTGTCCGCACCAGGCTGTCCACAGGTCCTGACATTTACTGCCACAGTGGGAGAATCTGGAAGAGAGGAATCAGGGGACCTATGGTAGGGTTTCAACATATTTATATGGAATACTTGCGTGGGCTTTCTCCTGTCTGGGGTAGTTACTAGATAATCGGTAATGCTCACCCTCTGAATGATCTTATATGGGCCCCTGAACTTGGCAGATAAAGGTTGGCCAAAAAGGGGGAGCAGGACCAAAACCTCATCACCGGGCTGAAACTCCCTCTCACAGGCTTTTCTGTCATACCAGTTCTTCATGGAGCTTTAGCCACTGTCAAGTTTTGAGCGGCAAACTCACATGAGGATCTCAGCCGGGTTTTGAAATCTGAAACATACTTGAGGAGGTTTTGGTTCCCCTCCTGGCCAACTAGGCTATCCTGCAATAGTTGCAAAGGACCTCTTACCTGGTGACCGAAAACTAGCTCATTAGGGGAAAAACCCTGGGATTCAGTTGGAACCTCACGAGTAGCAAATAAAAGAAAAGGTACCCCCTTATCCCACTCAACTCCTGTCTCTGTACAATTTTTACGCAACATTCCTTTTAATGTCTGATGATACCGTTCGAGAACCCCTTGACTCTCTGGGTGGTAGGTGCTAGACTTAACATGCTCGATACCCAACTCCTTGAGGGACTGCTGAAAAATGTTAGAGGTAAAATTAGTTCCTTGATCACTTTGCACCTCATGGGGAAAACCCATTCTGGTGAAGAATTTGAGCAGTTCCTTGATGACAGTTGGAGCAGAGGTAGACCTTAAGGGTAGCGAGTTGCCATGTCCATAATAGTTAATAAATAATTGTTACCTTGGGAAGTCTTAGGCAATGGGCCTACAATGTCCACTACCACCCGAGTAAAAGGATTCTCGAAGACGGGCAAGGGCACCAGAGGATGTACAGGCACCTTCTGATTGGGTTTTCCTGTCATCTGGCAAGTGTGACACACTCTACAAAACTCCACTACATCTGCACGCATTCCTGGCCAGTAAAAGTGGGCTCTGATTCTGTCTAGAGTTTTTCTCACACCTAGGTGTCCTGCCAATGGTATACAATGTGCCATTTCCAAGATATCTTTACGACAAGGTTTGGGGACTACTACTTGATGGACGTCCCAGGCCCCGCCATCAATTGGTCTGTGTGGCGGTCTCCATCTACGCCACAATACTCCTCCTTTGAGGTAGAAACATTCACCACCCTCCTTCTCACATTCCTCTTCACTCACGGCCCTGGCAGCTAACTCCTTGCATTCACTATCATCTCTCTGTAACTCTACCAGGCCACTAGGACAATTTGGAGGGGTTTCATGGTCATTGTTAGGGTCAAGATGAGCCATAAAGGTGTCAGATAAATCCACCTCAGTCACATCATCAGGCACAGTTGGAGCGTCATTCACACTCTCATCATCCCTTTCATCAACTCTTACATTCGGTACATTTCTGTCTGAGGGAACTGCTACTTGAGACATTGAACGTGTGACAGCACACACAGGGAAAACTGTTAGCATCTCCTTTTCGAGCTCACCGGTTAGTGGCTCGTTAACAGGGGAAAGTGACAAAATGGGGTCTGGTCGGACCTTCTCACCTGCTACATCATTCCCCAAAAGGAGTGTTACCCCAGGCACAGGGATATCTTGGGACCTACACAAAGCTATGGTGGCCTCACCCTGTAGTAACTCACATTCAATTTCGCCTTTTACCAAGTATGCATATAATTGGCCTCCAGCACCTCTCATTACAACTGGTTCGCCAGGTGGGAACTCAGTGTAAGGATTCACCATGAGGGTGCTAGTAGAACCTGTGTCTCTCAGAATTTTTACCTCATGCATACAACCATTTAATCTCACGTTGCCAGATGAAATAAAGGGACAGTAACTGTCCTGCACTGATGGTGAAATTATTATTGGCTTAACCCTAGTGGGTTGCACCACACATGCTACTACACCCCTGTCTAGATGATTTACATTAGCTGCTAGGTACTCCTGTCGGGAGTCCTGCATTAAAGGAACTTTTGGTGCTAGGTACTCCTTCTGTCGGGAGTCCTGCATTACAGGCACATATGGAGTTTGAGATACGGCGGAAACTGTCTGCCCCGATCTCTCTGTTCTCTCCTTGGCCCAGCACTGATAAGATAGGTGGCCTCTCTTGCCACATAAAGTACATACTTTAGGGGATATGGGAACGTTCCCTCTTTGAGCATTACTATTACTTTGGGGCCCACCTCTGTTACCATTGCCCTGAGTCGCATTTTTAGTTGGGGGAACAATTCTATTTTGGCTAGCTGGGGAAGACGTTACAGGCTTGTGACTGGGTCTGTCAGATTTGTGACTGGGATACTTAAAATTAGAACTAGAATTATCGTAGGGCTTCTTTCCACGAAATTTGTTGTTGAGCACGTATGTGTCAGCCATGTCAGCGGCGTCGGCAAGACAATCTACCTTTTTCCCCCTTAAATGATAGGCTACAGAAGAATCAATTTTCCATAGGAAATTTTCTAACAGGACCAACTCCTTCAGATCGTTGTAGCTTGTGACTTTCTTACTCTTGACACAATGATTGAAAGTTTTAGTCATGGTCCTGGCGAATACCTTATGGGTTTCTTCTACTTTCTTTTGGTTTTTACGGATAGATTGCCTGTAAGCCTCAGGCTGCAATTGATAGGTTTTTAGGATAGCTTCTTTGAGATTGTCATAATCCTGCCTAACCTCTGCTACTTCTGACAAATACGTGGCTCGAGCCTGCCCTGTCAAAACAGTTTGTAACATAAAAGGCCATTGATCTCTTGTCCACTTCATACCTCCAGCAACTTCCTCAAACAAAACAAAGAAATCCTGCACATTATCCTCAGTGAAAGGTGGAATGACACTACTCATAGTCAATCCCAGAGGGGGAGCAATTACAGGAGCATGTGTATTGACATTTAGTTGAGCTATTTGATATTGATATTGATAATGTTCGGTCTTTATTCTGGCTTGCTCGGTCTTTGCTTCGGCATTTATTCTGGCTTGTTCTATATTTAGTCTGGCTTGTTCGGTCTTTATTCTGGCTAGTTCCAGTACTTGATCACCGGTCAAACCAGATGGCAATTGTTCATCAAGTTGGCTAGGTTTACTCGGGATCCCACCAACTGCTCCGTCACCCTCCCCGCCTTCTACAGGGAACAGGTGGGTTTTTATGGTCTGTGCCACCTCTACTTTGGACATGTTTGAGACAGTTAATTGGAGATGTGAGGCAAGCACTTTCAGTTCGGATTTTGACAGACGGTCAATATCAGGGGCTGTGGGTTCTGATTCTATGAAAACTTGAGCATCTTCGTCACTAATTAGATCAGGCATGATTAATATTTGATTTTAAGTAGTGAAACGTTAATAAAACTGAGTGAAACTGTATGAAACGAATCCTGGCAAGGTCGCCACTCTTCTGTTACGTATCTTGATCCTTAATTGGTTAACTTGATGAATCTAGATAGCACAGAGATATATATTAAGGTATCAGTCAGCTGAAGGCAAAACGAAAGTTAAATCTAATAAAATTATTTCCTGTTGTTGCTTCCTTTCCTTTTGGATCTTAGGACTTGGTACCTTTATTGACAGATACTCTTTAATTATGGAAAAATACTGAAACTAATTAAAGTCATGTAGTATTTATAAAAAAATATTATTTAACCGAAGCTTAGTAGGCTATGGTTATGAACCGAATAAGTTATAGCTAAATAAGGACTATTAATTCTATAAACAGTCTTGAAGGATAAATATTAAATTAAGAATATTTCTGTCTCTTACCCTTTTTGAAATGAATAAATAGTTTTCTTATGTCCTTTTATTTATATTTAATGTAGTTATTATTCTTGGTTCTTGTCTTACGTTAATAGTATTATATTATTATTATCATCAGGATTAATATCAAAGTCACATAAAAAGTTAGATATATATATTTAATAATTAGTTAAATGTATTTCTTAACCACGTAACATTGAGGTTTGATTATGAGTAAATTAAGTTACAGGATCGCTTCATTGATTCGATTCAGGTCTCACTCAAATAATATGAAAAGCAAAAATAATATTTTAAAGCTAAAAGAATTTTCTTCAGCTTAGGAAATCACTAGAAGTAACATTAAAACAGCCATGTTAGTCTAAGGCGATATTACTAATATGAAACAATAGCATCACCGTACTAAGCACCGTTAAGCAATGTAAGCTTAATTAAAAGAAAATGAAAGAACTCTTAAGTATTAATATAAAACAATAGTATTACTTTCATCATAACCCAACTACTTAAAGAGTTGCTTTAGTCCACAAGTCAGTCAACTAAAATAGTTAAGTACATAATAGTAGCGTTAACGTTAATTCCCAATCAAATGGTTAAGTACATAATAGTAGCGTTAACGTTAATACCCAATCAAATAGTTAAGTACATAATAGTAGCGTTAACGTTAATTCCCAATCACATATCTCACTAACCAACATAACGTAAGTGTTTACACCGAACACACTTAACACACACTTATATAATCTGACTGACAGTCACATACCCATTATAATACTTCACCCCATCTTCCTCCAGCTGCATGTTCACCTTCCCCAACTCCAAATGAGACTGATTTGAATGCCCACTACTCGGGTCTTATATACTAAATAATGATGGTGTAGGAACGAATCAGGAGGCGGCGGGTAGTGCGCGCCCGAAGTAGTTTGCAGGGTCCCCTATGACGCACGCAGGTGTGAAGGCTTGTTTGCTGGTATGCCGGCGAGCTGGTTTCCCCCTCGCTGGTTTCCCTCTCGCTGGTTTCCCCCTCGCTGGTTTCCCCCTCGCTGGTTTCCCCCTCGCTGGTTCGCTCGCTGGTCTGCTTCGCCGCCTGGGTAGTTCTGCACTCCTTCAACTCTTAATTCTAACTCTAAAATAAACATACAAGGCTCCGTATGTCAGAATATATATATATAATATATATATATATATATATATATATATATATATATATATATATATATATATATAGGGGAGGTGTGGTAGAGTGGTCTTGCCACTGGACTGGTAATCCATTGGACCCAGGTTCGATTCCCTATATGTCCATGCGAAAATATAATTGGGATGGAATTTTTGCTGTACCTGGTGTCCTCATTGTCCCCTGATTAAAAGTCTATGTAAACATCGCCCTCTCTCTGTATGACTAATAATATTAAAAAATATGTCATAAAAACGAAAAGTGTACAGGTAAGTGGGGAAGCAAAACAAGGTTATGGTGATGAAAAGTGGTTTTAACAGGTGGATGGAAAAACTGACGTACGGTATCCTAAACGAGGTCAGAAACGTGTAATACTGTATAATTATGGTAGTTTACATAAAAGATAACATAGGTCTATTGTGTTTCGCCATTCGCTTTTACTCATCTCTATGATAAATTATACGTAAGAACTTTTTCCCTTTCAGTCTGGGAGACGTATATTTTATTTTATTGTAGCTATACTTAGACGGTTTTATGCAGCTATAGAAGGATCTATGGTAGCTATAAGGATATATTAATATAATAAACAACATTTAATCGCTAGATGTTCTTCCTAATCTATATAATATCGTTTAATGGTAACTGGAATATATTAAAACGGACGTTACTCGCGCTAAAAAGGTTACAACCTAACTACAGTAGACATTATGCAAGGGATGTGGATATTGAATATTACACTCGTCTTTATATCTTGATACCTATTCCTTTATGTGCCTGAACATAACATACTCGATGCATAACTAAAATCGTCTCTGCATTATGTAGCATTGAATATAATTATAACTTGGCATACCTACGATATACAACGCCAAATTTACACTCTCTGCGGGACTTAAATAGCACTGTTTGAATATTCCCATATTCAAAATATGCTACAGGGGGATAATGCCTAGTGAGTTCATTTTCGATTTGTTTTTTTTTGTTTTTTCTATGTGAATGAGGGAGACAAAAGGCATAAATGCCTGCAGCGAGTGCCTCCCCCAGATTTCAAAGAGTGACAGGGCCGAAATCAAGGGACGTTCGAGCTAAAATGCCTGGACACACGGAGTTTGAAGCAATTTAAGTCATAGGAAGAGGGAAAGACTGATTCTGGGAGAGAGTTCCAGAGCTCAGCAGTTGAACAGAAGAAAGTCTGAGAATAGCGTTTCACTCTTGGGTTGGAGAGTTGCACAGAGTAGGGGTGGGCTTGTGTTGCAAGGCGGGTACTACGTACCCTACGTAGAGGAGGTGGTATACACTGAGAAAGCTCCGAGGAACACTGATTATTGTAGTAGCGATAGAATAGTGAGGAGATGCAACATTGCGGCGAAGAGAGAGAGAGATTGCAGAGAATTGGTGAGTGGACGGGAGTTAATGATACAAAAAGCTTGCCTTTCTACTTTATCTAGGAGTGCGGTTTGAGAGGATTCTCCCCACACATGTGAACAATACTCAATACAAGGACGCACTGTACAAAGGAAATCAAGCAACAACAGATCTAGTGACCCTTCTAGGCTGCTTGTCCTCCAAAACACTGAGGATCAAGTGTCCAAACAGCGGTTTAGAGTGGGTAAGGGAACATTGGAAAGGGAACTACTGCCCTGCCACTAACGTGGCAGGACTAGGAAGTTAGTAGGGGACATATGGGTTAGTAACTGAGGGGAGGATAAAATAAAGTTATTCATTTACAAACGCAGTCAGACGCGGGTTTGATGCGAGATATTTGTCTAGGCGGAATTTAAATTAATCAACGGTGCTGCAGTCTATAACGTCTCGGGGAAGCCCATTCCACAAGTTGACAACTCGATTGAAGAAGAAATTCTTAGATTCGTGTGAGTTAAAAGATTTACCAATAATTTTGCAACCGTTTCCCCGTGTGTAATTAGATTGGTCGATAGTGAAGTACTTACTACAGTTCATATTGTCGATGCCTTTGATGATTTTGAACACTTGAATTAAGTCACCTCTTAAACTGCGCTGGGTTAAAGGAAATAGATTTAATTCTCTAAGACGCTCTTCGTATGGTTTGTTCTTTAGGCTAGGTATCATTTTGGTAACTCTACGTTGAACTCGTTCTAGCTTGTTTATGTCTTTTTGGTAATAAGGGCACCAGCATTGAACGCAGTATTCCAGAAGAGGGCGGACTAAGGAATTGTAAAGGGTTAGGATTACGTCTTTGGATTTATGCTCAAATGATCTGCCTATAAAGCCAATTATTTTGTTTGCCTTCTTAACAACTTCTGAACATTGTTGACTCGGTTTTAGGTTACTCGATATTGTTACTCCCAGATTGGTTTCTCTGTTTACATTCTTAAGCTGAGTGCCATTCATCGAATAGTTTGCTTTCTCATTTAGGTATCCGATATGTAGTACTTTACATTTATCCGCATTGAAACTCATTTGCCAAATTTGGGCCCAATGTGACAATTTATCTAGATTGTGTTGCATATCGTCAACTTGATCTTTTGAGAGTACGCTATTTGCAATTTTTGTATCGTCAGCAAATTTTGAGATTGTACAGGTGAGACCCTCATCTATGTTGTTGATGTAAATAAGAAAGATAATTGGTCCTAGTACCGATCCCTGGGGTACCCCGCTACTTACATTGGTCCATTTAGATGCCTTACCGTTTATGACTACTCTTTGCTTTCTGTCGCTGAGCCAATTTTCTATCCATTTCAACACACCGTCTTGTATTCCATGCGCTTTTAGTTTTAGCAGTAAACGTTTGTGGGGAACTTTGTCAAAGGCCTTTTGAAAATCAAGGTATATAATATCTACAGCTTTACTATCATCGTAGAGGTTGAGGATATCGTGGAAGAAGTCTAAGAGGTTTGTTAAACAGGAACGTTTTTTATGAAAGCCATGTTGAGTATCTTTAAGTATGTTATTTTCCTCTAAGTGATTTACGAGTCTGTCTCTTATGACCGTTTCTAGCATTTTACATACAACTGAGGTTAAGCTAATTGGATGATAGTTACTGGGTAGGGATTTGATGCCTTTTTTGAATATCGGTGTTACGTTGGCTATCTTCCACTGATCAGGCATAGTTCCAGACTGCAAGGATTTATTGAATAGTAATGTCAGTGGTTTGGAGAGCTCATCCTTAGCTTCCTTTAGAACTCTAGGCGAGATTGTATCAGGTCCAGGCGTTTTATTTACCTTGAGTTTATCTAAACAATTCAATACTTCTCTCTCTGTAACGGTGATATTGCTTAGAACATCTGAATTATCAATCTGAATCGGCGATGGTGTAGGGATATCACTGAGGTCTTCTGTTGTAAAAACTGATGCAAAGAAGGTATTGAGGGCATTACTCATTTGTTCTTCGTCTTTGGTGTATTCTCCATTTTCATCGACTAACGGTCCAACAGTTGAAGTAACTACTTTTTTCTTTCTGATATAACTATAGAATTCTTTCGGGTTTGTTTTACTTTGATTCGCAATATGTAACTCTAGGGTCTTTTTACTTTGCTTAATTAACTTTTTGGCTTTGCGTCGTAGCTCTACAAATTTCACCCGTTCTTCGTCATTTTGTGAGGATTTTAATCTATCATTAGCAATTTTTAGCAAGCAGGCAGTTTGAAATATCTTTATTCCACCATTTGGGCTTATTATTATGGCCTGGACGCCGTATTTTCGATGGTATGCAGTCTTGCACTGCTTTTAGGTAAGTGGTTTCGAATAACTTCCAAGATGTATTTATGTCGTTATTGTTAATTAAAAAGCTCCAGTCAGTTTCTTTAAACATAGCTCTAAGTTTATGAAGTTTGCTTTCTTGAAATTAGGGACTTTTTCGATGCTACTATTTGGTTCGTTACTAGTAAAGTTTAAAGTGAAAGTTATCGTACGATGGTCGCTGTTACTGAATTCATCACCAACATTCAAATTCTCTATTAATTCTTCTTTTGTTGCAAGTACAATGTCAAGAACGTTATTACCACGGGTCGGTGTTCGAACAAATTGATAAAGCGAACTCTCTTGCAAGTTCGTATACAAGTCATGTCCGGATTGTGAAGTAAGAGTATCGCCCCACTTGGTCACAGGTAAATTAAAGTCGCCAAAAAATACGGTATCTTGTGAGTTACTTACATCTGCAATTTGTTCGTAAATTTCTCGGTCAGTTTCCACTGATTGAACTGGAGGTCTGTATATTAATGCAAGTATTATTTTTGTACCTTTATTATTCTTTATTAGCACAAAAGATGTGTCGACGTTCACAATTTGAGGTTTTGACAAGAGGGTCGGGTTAAGACTTTCTTTGATATAAAATAAAACGCCACCTCCATTTTCATTTATTCGGCTTTTCTCAAACATTACATAACCGGGAAGTGAATACTCTGCTAAAAAGTCTCTATCTACTGTATTGAGCCAAGATTCTGTTATACCAATCACATCATCATTTTCAGTAAACACTAGTTCCTCTAAATCTGAAAATGTATTGCGTATGCTACGAGCGTTTGCATAGAAAACCTTTAAAGTTGCGGTTTTAGAACTCACAGAACGTTCTTTAATCAAATTTTTGGTTCTGATCGGATCTACATTTACATTCATGGCTGACATCGGTCCTCGGTCGTTATCCCTGGCGGTTTTTGAATTTGGGTCGTGTTGGTGGAGCTTTATCCAAATTCACGGTTCTTGACAGATTAGCATCTAATTCCTTCGCAGGTTGCCGCCCTCGCTGTCTTCGATCCTCCTTCCTGGTTGTCCTGTGCTGAGTCGATTTCTTCTCCGAAAATCATTCACCGCATCGTTGAGAAGACGCCCAAAACGTGCTGCTCCCACCTGGTTCAGATGAACTCCATCGTCCGAAAACAAATAGTCATCGTAGTAGAAATTGTCCCAGGTGTCGACGAATCCCACGTTTTCCTTCCTGCAGAGGTTTGCTAGACAACGATTTGTGCTGGTGGCTATGTTGTAAAATCGGCTCTCTACACCAAGCCGGGGGACAATTCCTGAGACGATGATCCTTGATGACTTCTCCTTAAACGACTTGATCAGCTGCTGGTACTTTAAAAGCAAATCTTCCGACCGGGTTCGCTGTACATCGTTGGATCCAACGTGGATGACGTACATTGTATTAGCAGGGGCCAGCTTAGATACTTCGTCAACTGCAGCAACTACGTCGTTCACACCACCACCAGGGATACAAAAACGCTTCCTGGTCTTAGGTGCTCTGGCGCAAAACTCTGTGAGCTGACCACGTATCATCGAGTCTCCCACGAGCCGGACTTCTTCTATTTCCGCTTCGTCATCTGAGTCTGCGAGTATCTGGAAGCGGTTTTGACACTCGGTAATCGGTATGGGTTTCCTGGTCTTGGGGCAAACGTTGTTCCTCACGACACGGAAGTTGTCTTGAGGGGGAAGAGAGTTACTATTTGTTTCTTGAGTATCGGAACCATCAGATGAAATGGCTACTGCAGGCGTTGAATTGTTGGCAGTTGACGTTGGGGCGTTGGTGGCTGCTGGAGTTGCGGTGACAATTGAAGTTTGTGGTACTCCAACGTTGAGTGTTACAAACTCTTGGAGTGATTCCAGCTTCATGGTGAGGACGTTGATCTTGTTGTAGGCTTCATCTAATTTCACTGTCAAATTCTCTTGTTGCTGGCAGAGACGGCAGACTTGAAGATTGACAGTAACAAACATGGACTCACCAAACCTACCGGCGCAGTTCGTACAAGTGCGAGGCATGGTAACAGTCAGTTTCTTCAGATCACTTCACTCACTTTAAAACACTTAACTCACTTTAAAACACTTAACTCACTTTAAAACACTTAACTCACTTTAAAACACTTCACTCACTTTAGAAACACTTCAATCACTTCAACCGAAAACAAATATGTTGAAATACACAACAATAGGTTATCAGGGGTGATGGCCTAACCGAAAACAAAAAAATTGAGATACGCAGAATTAGGCTTCCAGGAGCGATAGCCTAACCAAAAGTTTTTAAAAAATTGAAATACGCACCAATAGCCTACCAGCGTTGAATAGCCTAACCGAAAATAATAAATGAATAATAAATAAAATAATAATGAAAATAATAATGTGCCCCTGTAGAGAGCAAGTAGCTGCGCAGGGGTAAAGAACCCCTTCAGGCGGTTGACCACACCCAGCTTCTGGGAGGCTGCCTTAGCGAGACTGGTAATATGGTCTTTTCAAGTGAGAGCAGAACAAAAAGAGACACGGAGAACATTGAGAGAAGATGAAGGGTTGATTTTCGTATTATTGAAGAATAAGGGATAGTCCTCTGGAGGTTCCTGACGGGTAGTAAGATGGATAAATTGAGTTTTGGAAGCATTAAATGTAACAAGGATTTCTCTACCCCAATTGGAAATAGTAGCTAGATGAGAAGATAAGCATTTTATGGCTTCATTACGTTTACTTTTGAGGGACAGCTGGTTGTGGCGTTCTGGAAAACTAATTGAGTGGTGTAAAGTAGAGTCATCTGCATATGAATGGATGGGAATAGATGGACAGTTGAGAAGATCATTTATGAAAATTAGAAAGAGAATAGGAGATAGGACAGAACCCTGAGGAACACCGGAGTTGATAGGATGAGGAATTGAGCGATGGCCGTCCACAACCGCAGCTATGGAACGGCCGGAAAGGAAATTAGAGACAAAGGCACAGATGGAGGGACAGAAACCGAAGGAGGGCAGTTTGGAAATTAAAGATTTGTACCAGACTCTATCGAAGGCCTTCGATATGTCTAGTGCAACAGAAAAAGTCTCACCGAAGTCCCGGAAGTTGGATGACCAAGAGTTAGTAAGATATGAAAGAAGATCACCAGTAGAACGACCCTTTAAGGAAGCCATACTGGCGATCTGAGAGCAGATTATGAGAAGTGAAATGCTTAAGAAATTTGGAAGCAAGAATAGTTTCAAAAACTTTAGAGATACAAGAGATGAGAGCAATTGCTCAATAGGTGGTGTTTTGAGAGTGAGGGTCCAAGTCTAGACAAGGTGAGACAGTGAAGCACTGGTGTGAGGCAGCTTCAGAGATGGGGTTGCTTTGGGCCGTGAGTGGGCAACTAAGCCCCATGCATCCTGCGAAGGCAAGATGGCAGCGGCTGGTTACAGCTGAAAGTGCTTTACATGTCTCAAACCCTAGACTGGAAAAATGTCCCGGCAAGAGGCTCCCTCCTTAATTACAGGCTCGCTATTGCTCGCCAGGAAAACAAAATCGTCACCTAACTGACACGAACAGTCTTGACAGAAAACTGGGGCGAAAGGTCTTAAAACAGTCAAGCTAATGAGCCGAACGTCGTACAATCTGAAAAGTAATGGGGTTACACATGAGAGAGAAGGGGGTGGGGTGGAAGTGGATATACCCCCTTAAACGGTTAGGCATAGTGTTTCTTCCAATGTATCAGTAAATGTAAACATTCTTCTTATTCTTGAAATATTTAACTCAATCCCTACTTGTTTTTTCAGAAACCTTTGAATTTGTCATGGTATTTACAATTGTATTTTTCATGGTATTTACAATTGTATTCAACTACTTGCCATTCATAACTTTATTTTATTAAGATTGATGCGGTACAATCCAAATTATTTTATCTATATCATTGATGCCATCAAATAATTTGGGATACGATTGCACTTCTGCATGCAATAGTCGAATGTTGTTAATGTATTAATCCTCTAACTCTTTCAATTACATACTGATATGCGTCACTGAGTTCAGCCAACGAATATTGATGAAATAATGAGGGATTCCTTTCAAAGTTCGAAATTCGAAAAATAGTATTTTAAAGATCAAAACCCGTACTGAAAAGAGCAGCATCAAATGTTGACCAACTTGCAAAAAGTAATATGCGTACAACAAAATGTGACAAAACAATGCAGTTTCTCCAGTACCCTGGTGTGTAATTAACGTACCCTAATGAAGAGATGGCCATAGAGTAGATGCCTGATATAATATATAGTTGCCAGACAATCAATGCAGATATAATGGTAGTAAAAATAGCTGCATAGCAGCTTTTTAGTGCATTACCGTTAACAATATATATATATATATATATATAAATATATATATATATATATATATATATATATATATATATATATATATATATATATATATCTATCTATCTATTGCCTGACGCCGTGATCCCCGAAGGGGTGGCCACGAACGAACCGCCCCATGCACCTCTGTCCCCAGTCAGTCGACGCCCCTCCCCCCAACCAGCACCGCCTTCGTTCATGTAGTTCCTCACTCCATCCTTCCACCTCATATTCGGTCTACCTCTCCCCCTCTGTCCCTCCACCTCGCTCTCGTACACCCTCTTAGTCATTCTCTCGCTTTCCATACGTTCCATATGGCCGAACCATCTCAAGTTGTTCCTTTTCACACTTTCCAGCACATCTACCTCCACACAACACCTCCTTCTTACTTCCTCATTAGTCTGTCTATCCCTCCATGTAACTCCGCACGCACTCCTTAAGTAATTCATTTCCACTGCTCTCACTCTTGGTCTGAGTCTCTCAACCAACGTCCATGCTTCGCTTCCGTAAGTCAGTGTCGGGATTACCACACTGTCATGCAAGGACTTCTTCACTTCCATACTGACCACCCTATTTCTTGTTACTGCTTTTAGCGTTCCTACAACCCTCTTCCCCTGTTGTACCCTCTCCCGCACCTCTTCATCCATAGTCCCATCTTTACTCAACACACTGCCCAGATACTTAAAAGAGTTGACGATCTCCATAGCCTGACCGTTCAGCTTCACCTCACACTCTGTGACTTCACCCTTTCGAAGACCATAACCTTGCTCTTCCCCGTATTTACCTTCAAATTCCGTTTTTCGCACACTGTTCCAAACTCATTTACCAGACCCTGCAACTCCCATTCATTATCACTCATCAGAACTGTATCATCCGCAAACAGCAGTATAGGTAGCTTTCACTCAATTCCCTCCCTTTTCAGCGATACACCAACATCCACTGCTCTTGATAGTATTTCTTTCATAACTCCATCCATATATACAGTAAACAACCACGGGGACATCACACACCCCTGTTTCAAACCAACATTCAGGTCAAAGAACTCGCTCTGCTCACTCTCCACACGTACTGCCGCCTTTGCACCCTCATACATGCTCTTCACTGCTTTCAGCAACTTGCCCTCTACTCCGTATATTCTAAGTACTTTCCACAAACCTTCTCTATCCACTCTGTCATAGGCCTTCTCCATGTCCATAAAGGCAACATACACCTTTTGTTTCTTCTCCAGATACTTCTCCACAACACAATTCAGGGTAAAAATCTGATCTACACATCCTCTTCCCTTCCTAAAACCTCCCTGCTCGTCGCCTATCCATTTCTCCGTTCTCACTCTCACTCTCTCAATCACTACCCTACTGTATACCTTCCCTACTACGCTTAGAAGACATATTCCTCGGTGGTTACCACACACTCCTCTTTCCCCTTTGCCCTTATATAGGGGGACTATTATGACAGTCTTCCAGTCATCGGGTGCACTCCCCTTCTCCCATGCTAGTTTGCACATTTTCCATACCCATTCTATCACTATCTCACCACCATACCTCAACATTTCCCCACACACTCCATCTGTTCCTGGTGCTTTCCCCAACTTCACTCTTTTCATGGCTTCCCACACTTCTGACCTCCTGATCCCCACCTCCTCCTCCACTACTTCTCTTCTTCTCCCTCCCATACCATATCCAGCTATGTTTGCTGGCTCTTCATTCCTTTCATTTAGCAACTCACTGAAGTACTCCCTCCATCTTTCGACTCTCTCTTGCTTCTCGGCTAGCATTCTCCCATTCTTATCTTTCACACCCTTACTGTTTCCCTTGCTACCTTCCCTAACTTTCTTGACTTCTTTCCAGAACAGTTTCTTACTCTCCCTCCATTTTACACTCAGATTCCTTCCAAATTCCTCATCTACTCTTCTCTTACTTTCCTTCACTACTCTCTTCACCACCCTCTTACTCTCCACGTACCTCGCTCGTTTCTGTCTCTCGGAATCTTCATTCCCTCTACTACCCAACCACTCTCTATATGCTTTCTTCTTTTCTTCCACAGCTATTCTTACCTCTTCTGTCCACCATGCTGTACCTTTCACTCCCTTCCCTCTTCTCCTCACTCCACACCTCCTCACATGCTGCACAGATCTCATCCTTAAACACCTTGCTCATCTCCTCCACTTCCTCCATAACTTCCAGGTCGAACCCACCTAGTCGTCTTTCCACTGCTCTCCTGTACTCCTCCCTGACTTCCTCCTCCTGCAACCTCTCCACCCTCCTCACCATTCCACCCTCCTCTCGCCTCCCTCCCGCTCTCCTCACCCACTTCTTTTGTATCCTAACCTTAGCTACCACTACATAATGATCAGACAGACCCCCTCCAATACCCCTATACACCCTAGCATCCATCACAGATTTCTTCATTCGTTCATCCACACATACATAATCAATCAATGACTTTCGTTCCACCACTGTCTTATCCTTCATCGTCAACATCCGTTTCCACGTGTACCTGTGGATCATTCTGTGTCGGAAGAAGGTGTTGGCTATCCACAGCCTCCTCCCCACACATACGTCCACAAGTGCACTACCATTCCCATTCACCTCTGATGGTACCCCCCACCCTCCCACCACTCCCTCAACTTTCCTATCACCCACCTTACCATTCATATCCCCAATCAGAAATATTCTTTCATTCTTGTCAAACTTCTCCAGGCACGCCTCCACATTCATCCAGAACTCCTCTTTCTTTCTTTCAAGTATATCCTCTGTCGGGGCATACACGCATACAATCACCCACGTTTGTATTCCTACTTTCATTCTCACCCACACAATCCTTGAACCCACAGACCCATACTCTCTTACACATTCCTTCCATTTGCTACTTACAAACAAACATGCACCTTCTCTCGCTGTTCCTTCACTCACTCCAGCACACACACCCATTCCACACTCCCACTCTCTCACATCTGAACCTTTCCATTTGGTCTCTATCATTCCACATACATCCAGCCTGGCATTCACTAACACTTCCAGAACCTCTCTCTCTTTTGTGCCATCATTATATATATATATTATATTATATATATTATATATATATATATATATATATATATATATATATATTATGCGACGCCGTAATGTGCAAACGTTAAGTTAATACTCAACGGGAACACAGCTGACTTTAATCATGTACATCTTAATCAATTCAATATCCACCAATGTCACAGAATACACAAGTGTGGTTCACACGTTTTATTTCATATATAGCAAGAGTATAGATATAGTAATGACTGGTTTTGACTCTTACTTACTGTATGGCAAATAAGGTCAACATATGGCGGAACAAATATAACTATTCCTGGTACATATTAGAACAAGAATATAGAATGTTCTCAATGAATAATAAGTTTAATAAATGCAAGATGATGAACATACATACATCGCATAAGTAATCACAGAGCGGTTACTCTCAACACAATAACTGATATTTTGAGGTAAAGTAAACGCGAAGTAAAGCGTGAGTGAGGTAGATAAATAGTACTGAGGGCACACGAATTCAGTGATGATAAAATATATAAATTAGAATATCAGATGAAGTACAAATACCTGGAAAGTCAGTTCAACACAGAAAATATCAATCTGTCTTAGTGTATACAGTTACAAACGTGAATATTAGTTCAGGGAGCTGATCATAATTTAATATTAGCCTTTGTGAGTGGCTGAGATCTCGCCGTGGAGATATTAACACGTGATAAAATTAGCAGCTAATAATTAACTCAAATAATTCTTAAACTGAGTTGGAAATCAGGAAACAGAATATAAACAGGTCTGACTAAGAGACAAAATAGTTAACACTCTCTGTGAACACTTATACACCATTACTACCCTGCTAATTATATTAAACATAGATTAAGATCTGCTAGGCGTTCACTGGTATTCACGTGTAGTGTGCGGGTATTATTTCCGAACGAATATATCTATAAACATTAAATGTAATATAGGAATATATATTACAACGCATATACTGTAGATACATCAATCCCAAGACAGAGTTTGTATGTTCTCTCAATATGAGCAACGATTGCTAGAAGGCGAGAATAGTTAATCTCGGCGGATTACATACAAATGGAACGCATAACATAATATTATCCTATCTCAACTTCACAATAATCGACAAACTCATAATGTCAAACAAAAGCACTTAACCCTCTCCGACATATGACGCAATTTTGAGCCTATTGGGGATACTTTAAAGCCTTTGTTACCTTCAGGAGTATTTAGAAACCTTTAGTTTAGTTACTTCTACCTCTGCAGTTGTCTTTGAGTTAGCTGTGGGCAGAAAACTAATTTTGGATGAGAGAACTCCATTTCTTATTGCTAATCTGGCAACCTCTGCGTCATAAATGAGTGAAAGGGTTAATTTGGGTTGGAGTACAGGGAGAAACAGCCACGAGAGATCTGGTCACACGTGGCAACTAGGTGAGGCGTCCGTCTGCCTGTATGCACCAGGGATAGACGATACCTTCACATGGTATAGCTAGAAACAGGGTCCAGAGAATATAGGGTCTACCCACGCGCAGGTACCTGCGAGTGAGTGACGTCACATTCACCACGCTCAGCCTGAACCCCTCATATAAGACATCTGTTATTTGTGATATATTGAACTATGCATGTAAATAGTCCTATTTAATGTTACAGGACAAACAAAAAAACATTAAAATACATCAAGCTCAGTTTATTTTACAATTAAATGTGCAAAAAAAGGAAGTAATAAATTATGGATAATAACGAGTATACCAATAAATAACATAATATATACACCAGGAAAATGTTTAAATTCATTTCATATGAGAGAGAGAGAGAGAGAGAGAGAGAGTGAGAGTGAGAGAGCGAGAGCGAGAAAGAGAGAGTGGGAGGGGTTGATACCTGATTTAGGGACTATTCTTAATCCTAAGGAAGGGCATCTTATAATGTCTTTTTGATGTCCGCCCATTTCCTCTTAAAGGAAAGTAGGAGGGAACACACACACGCACACACACACACACACACACACACACTGCATTTTACAAAACACGTGTTTATACTGTATATGTGTGTAAGTGTGTTTGGGGGGGGGGGGGGGGGGATTTCTAGCTTGTCAATGTTAAGCTGATTATTAACCCTAATGTCATACCTTTCCGCCTATATCCTGTTAAACAAAAGTAGGAGGAGGGCACACACACATAAAGTAGGAGGAGGGCACACACACATAAAGTAGGAGGAGGGCACACACACATAAAGTAGGAGGAGGGCACACACACATAAAGTAGGAGGAGGGCACACACACATAAAGTAGGAGGAGGGCACACACACATAAAGTAGGAGGAGGGCACACACACATAAAGTAGGAGGAGGGCACACACACATAAAGTAGGAGGAGGGCACACACACATAAAGTAGGAGGAGGGCACACACACATAAAGTAGGAGGAGGGCACACACACATAAAGTAGGAGGAGGGCACACACACATAAAGTAGGAGGAGGGCACACACACATAAAGTAGGAGGAGGGCACACACACATAAAGTAGGAGGAGGGCACACACACATAAAGTAGGAGGAGGGCACACACACATAAAGTAGGAGGAGGGCACACACACATAAAGTAGGAGGAGGGCACACACACATAAAGTAGGAGGAGGGCACACACACATAAAGTAGGAGGAGGGCACACACACATAAAGTAGGAGGAGGGCACACACACATAAAGTAGGAGGAGGGCACACACACATAAAACACACACATACATACAATCACATTTTACAAACGGTGTGTGTGTGTGATGTAATGGATTTGTCTCAACATCTGATAAATATATATAGTTTAGTGTATAGTAACTTAACATCATATAGCATGCTCCCATTTGCCGGAGACAACCAAAGAAGTGATCCAGTACATCTTGATTTACTCTGTGTGTCGACCTTCATGAGTATATTGAACAAAATTGTCTTGCTCATATTACAGTCAAATTCATAATAGATGAGTTGTTTCCATGGATTCACCAGTCCTCTTACCAAAACACACTGCACTTTTTTTTTAGGATCATAGATAGTGTCACTTCCTTTATCATAACCCCACTCACTTGTAATACTGCACTCATCAAACGACATAACACACACGCGATCACGTTCACTCATTGACTCTGCTTTGTATTGAAGCAAATACAAAACAGGGTGCAATATCCCTGGTTCGACATTTAGTTTTGATACCCAGCGATTTAACGTGGATACAGATGGGAAAGGACATTTGCACTTTTCTCTCAAATACCTATAGGCTTTCAGGCTTAAGCTGTGCAGAGTAAGTGCCCGACTAATATCGTCTTCAGCCCAGTAATGTATAGGCTTTCCGGTTAGCAGAAACTCCACTTGGGAAGAAGAAAAATATTGAGAAAGTGCTTCCCTAGCAACAGCTGTTGCAGTGACAGATGTGCTATTAAGCTGGGCGAGCAACACCGTCTTCTCCTCCTCCCACTTTGCCTTCTCTGCATGGAGCTCCTTCAATTCATCCAATTGGCGTTGTAATTCTTCTATTTCCAAAACTGGTCCCTCTTCTACAGGCTGCTCCCTTGGTATCTCCGGTGCTGATTCTATATCCATAATATCTTGCACAAGCCGTTTGTGTCCTCTTCTTTCAACTCTGATGTTCCTGGCACACGAAACAGCCCCATCTGGAAATTTGCTTAAAATTACTAATATTTCTAGAAACAGAGCGACAGGTAACGCAATGTAATGAGAGAGAGAGAGAGAGAGAGAGAGAGAGAGAGAGAGAGAGAGAGAGAGCGTGAGCGAGAAATGGCAACTTGGCCATTATTTGCGCGTTAGATAAGTTATTCAATAATATAGGAGCAGAAGACGCTTGTAATATTCTCATGACTAGCAAGTGAATCAATAAAAAATGTATATATATATAGGCTACTATATATATATATATATATAAAAAAGCCTATATATATATTTTATTTTATTTGGTGTCTTCATTTGGTAATATATATATATATACCGGTATATATATATATATATATATATATATATATATATATATATATATATATATATATAATATTTATATCCCACAGTATTGTGCCGCTTGTCAATGAAACTGTAAAAACAAGTATAGGCTACACACACACACACACACACACACACACACGCACACATTTTGCGCATGCACGTGTATAACAACACAATCCATATCCAATTTAATACTCTCCTATGCATAAACACACGCACATAACACAAATGGAATATTACCCTGTGCTTCAAGAATAGTATCATACTGTTGAAAATCCTTACCTTGTGTTGTAGGTAACTGAAGTGTTGGGAGTGAACCTTCCTTCAGTCTTACGAGTGTCTTTGGTACTGGTAGGTTCAGTAGTTCGTATTTCAAATGTCTCTCAAACGTACTAGGTTCAAAATGTAAACTGCACAATACTGCATTGTTTACATTTATATGATCTTGCCTTTTGCATAGGTTGACCCACTTCTTTTGTATCTCTTCATTTTTAGGAAAACCGTGAAAAGAAATAAGTCCCTTATGCCTGTGGGTTGAAAAACAACCATACACTGAACAATTGATTGGCATGATTGTACGCTACACAATTAAAATATCTTAGCAGTCACATTTCCACTAAATTATTATACCACGCACAAGCAAAACAAACACTCGATTTGCTTCACCTCGTATGTTCGTGATCGAGTTCTCAAAGTGAATGAACTGACCGACCTCCCACTGACCCCTAGCCTCTGTTCCCACTGTGGTGAAACTGACGTCATGCGCACAAGACGACGCGTTTTCTCTCAGCCGTGGGTTGACCCTATATTCTCTGGACCCTGGCTAGAAAGGTCACTTCTAGGCACAACACACTCTCTCGCTCCTCCAGCACTCCTCGCAGCTTGTAGGGTACTTTTCAGGGGTTTTGGCTAGCCCCTACGGAAGTACTCTCCGAGTTGACTTAGTCACGTATACTCCAACATAGAAAACCCGTGCTACACAGTGAATCAACTTGCCTAACTTTATCCTGTTTTTGGTCAGGTAGTATTACACATTTCAGATAGTGACAAAGCTGATGGGTTTCGGAACAGTAGAAGCATGAGAATTACAGTTTATGAATTATTGCTCCGTTATCTATAATCTTAAAAATATAATACATACATAGTTATATAGGGAATGGTATTCTTTATTTATCTAATTTTAGAAGTAAGTCTTATAAAGCTTGGATAAGACAGGATAAATAGTTTTACATTTTTACAGCTTCTTAATAATTATGCGTTTTTATGCAATAGTTTGGTTGTTGGTTGGAATCTTCTTATTGTAGTTGATGCCTCACTTCGTAGTGGTCATGGTCGGTATTTTCATCTGGGTAGAGAGACGGAGAGGGAGGAGGCTGGTGGCGTAATTCCATAAAGTAAGCCTCATCTTTAATTCAAATATGGTTCCTGTGGTGATGCTTGGTCTTTTGGTGTGAGTGGCCGTGTTTTATTGACCGCCCGGGGGTAATTAGCAAAAGGGTTTCTGACCATATCTGGAACGTATATTAAGGGGGCAGGTGAGTCTCGTTTTCGATTTGCAGATTTTAGGGGTGACTGAGACAGGTGATTATGGGTTTTGAGGGTAGACTTATTCCTTGCTTTTCTTCTGCTATTTATGGAGGCAATTCTGCAGATTGAGTTTGAGGGTGTTTCTGTCTGCGGCAATGGGTTGTGGTAAGTGATGGGCGCCTTTTCTATACATATATGTTACGCGTGGTTGTAATTCAACTCGCTTGATAATTTGTTCTTATAAGCTCCTGATTTGGGTAACTTAAAACATAATCCTGCCCGACAGGAACACAACCTGCATTGATATAAATATTACTAGATCACTCAAATCACACCCAAAGACAATAAATACACACGATATGCTTCACACAATTTATCTCTTAATAGCTAGGTACAGGTGGGCACATCAGATAATTAGCTATATAGAGCGTAACATCAATGGCTGTAATATGTGACTGAGAATAAGTTAAATAAGTTTGACTTATTCATGAATAATGGCGTCACTTACAATGCATCAGAATCAATGCAACAAATAATACCTAAACAAATGATGACAATATCACAAATATAGTAAAGTATACAAAGAGAGGAATCGCGGAGCGTAAATATTGGCAGCCGATATCGCTGGGACATACAGGTGAAGTAGTGCGGCTGGTGGCTTAGGGTCACTTGACCAGGTAAGGCTAGGGTCAAAGTAACCGTGGCTGGGTATAGATTGAAGTTACTGCGATGTATACTGGGAAATCTTAATACTATGGAATATTTAGTTTAGGAAGGATAAATACGAATTTGACGCTTATCCTGGAGAGATGGTAATTAATTTGCAAAAATATAATCAAGACAAACGAGTGAATAAATGTACACTGGGTCTAGGAAAAATAATTTAAGTCAGTAAAGGTGACATCGAACAAAATAAAGGAACTTAAATATTCACGAAACGTGTAGTGAATAAAATATAACCTAAAAAGGTTATGAACACAGCGGGTCTAAATAAATATTCAACGCACTGGAAAATAAAATAGAATCGCCACAAGGTGGGTGAAATGAATTTATATCATATAAACTGATATCACAAACCGAGTAGTGATTCAAAAGCAGCCAGAATAATGGCTATGAACACAGTAGGGTAATATAGATATTCCCAATGTAAGTTCAAATATTATTTACCGTATAACATGGTGGACCGAATTATTCACAAGTTTCAATAGATATAAAAAAACTCGGGAAATGAGTCATGAGGTACTCGAACGTACTGATCTAGTAGTTTATAAGGGGAATGAATTTCTAGTTATAAGCACTTATATCTGGAATGGACGTAGAGAGGTCCGTAACTTAGGATTGAATTAATTAGTAGATTGGTATAAGAATTGCACTCTCTTTGAACACTTCACTACGCACGTATAGATAACACTGATAATACACACATGAAATAAGATCTACAAGTGTTCATAAAATATTTATGTGTCACGTATTATACTGTATATGTCTAGGTCGAACCTATATATATATATATAATATTATATGGAGTATAAAGGAGTTATATCCAGAATATTATATATATTAATTACGAGAAAGATGTATATAAGGTTTTCACAATTATGAGGTATAAGTTAAGGAACAGAGAGACCAAAAGGGGTCTTGATTAATTATTCTGAATTGAACACTAATATATCTTATATAACCTTCACAACAATTCCAAAACTCAAGAACTATAGAAAACTTAGACTGGGGGGAGATGATCATTTAGAGTTTAGACAAATCTGGTCTGCGGTTAACTCAACATTTTAAAGCTTCTCTTATTAATCAGAGAGAGAGAAGGTTTCACACATAACTAGAATAATCACTTCTAGTATTTCATATGCATCTAGAACTTTTCACTTCTAGTGCGGAGCTACTCTACTAGAACTGTTCACTTCTAGAGCCTCTCCTGCACAGCTAGAATTTTCACTTCTAGCTCACGCACACCTTACTAGAATATACACTTCTAGGTACTCTACACTTTACTAGAACGGGCACTTCTAGTGCTACGAGGGAGCTGTGTATAGGGACGATTGGCTTAACCCTAACAGTAGCGACTCTGACAATGGTACCTCATTCTATTTCGCCGTTGGCTAGTAGACGGATTCGACAATGCTTGCCTAACTCTCCTAGATTTCAGAGAGATGATATATAGTTTTTAATTTGGATCAGGTTTAGTTGATTTCGGAATATTAGGGGCATTTGAATTTTAGTTTTCGAATAATGGTGAAGTTAATAATTGCCTTAAAAATACAATACATTTAGTGATACATGGGAAATGTTGTTCTTTATCTCTTAACATTAAACTCATATTTTAGGAAGCTTGCATGGTTGCATGATAATTGTTTTGCTGTAATTCGTACTTTTCTCTATTACCACTGGTGTACGCAAAACTTTCTTTACTCTCTGTGGATCTGTTACAGTTGATGGTATTGGCCTTCCACACTGTAGAGAGGGTTATCTTGGTATTATCTGTTGTAGTAAAACATCGGTTGTTGATGAGAAATTAGCATCAATTCCTCCTCGTTGTAGTTAAAATCGGGTTCTTGGATTGGATACGTCTCTATTCCGTACCTCTGACCTGGTGATTGGCCCGGAAGGTGATTGGCTCGAAATCAGGTTATGCTCGCTGAGTGGCCTTGTAGTTCCCATGAGTGTCGGTAGAGGGTGTTGTTTTAACGTGGTAGATTGTTTTGTTTTTGACATAACAGAGGACGTGTATTATTGATGACAGACTGCGTTATTCCATTCTCCATCTGTCCTTGTGTGCTGCTTTTCTTTTTCAATCTTCTCCTCACTCGGAGGCTGGCTATTTTGGCTTGTGGTTGAGTCAATTCCTGCTGGAATGTTGGTGGGTAGATCTGGTGAGGGTGTCGTGGTATTTCTTTTTGAACCCGTCATTACAATATATATACAGTATATATATATATATATATATATATATATATATATATATATATATATATAAGTATATATACAGCCATTTGTCTATATAACCTCATCATCCCCAACCTCATAATTATCTCAGGAGACCTTCATGGTTTCCTTGATGACCAAGCAATTATTCCTTCCAATGTAAATATGATTACTTTGATAAATGTATGTTTGTTTACTCTCAGTAATCATGTCAAGATTGGAATTGTTGATTCATTTATATTTTAGGTATGTCAGTTACATGGATACATTTCTTTAGACCATTCCCTGAACAATAATATGGTAATATATTTGTTTCTATTTGCATCGCAGCTTGCAGAATCGAAAACGTAAATACAGGAAAAATCTAAATAATTATTTCTATTTGATGCTTTTCTTATTGTTCACTTCCATGTCTATATAATAATATATTTGTTAATGAACAAGCATTTTGACAGGGTTAGCAATGCGATCGTTTGCATATTTTGTTTTCGTATTTATCGTATGTTGAGTCATAGACTGCAGTAGATCTGGACTGGACACGAAAATGGAACTTTGCAGTAAGGGACCCAAAATCGGAGAACGAACCCCCCAAGTTCGAACCTTGAAACCGCGAAAATATTAAATTTTCGCGGTTTCCAGGTTCGAACTTGGGGGTTCGTTTTCCAATTTGGGGTCCCTTACTGCAAAGCTCAATGTTCGTGTCCAGTCCAGATCTACAGTACTGTAGTCTATGGTTGAGTTAAGAAAATCACTAACATGAGTAACAGTTTACTTTTTCGCATTGTGTATATTTGTATGTATGTGTACATAGCCGTCCATACATGTATACATAACCGTCCGGCTGGCTCAGTTGATAGCATGCCTGATTCCCAACTTGAAGGTCTCGCGTTCAATCCCCGCTCAGATTGAAAAGTTTTTCTGGGATATAGCCGGCGGTTACCATCTCCCCATGAGCAAGGGGGATGGGTAATGGTATCTGGTAAACTAAAGAAAGCCAAGCGCTTGTGAATCCTCGAAGGAGGAGATACGGGCGCTATATAAGTAACCAGACGATTATTATTATTATTATTATTATTATTATTATTATATACTCAGGCACATAACCCATTGCTGGAGGTGGCTGAATCGGAACAGAACCCTAACATAATAACATTCAAGGGTTCTTATTCTCAGGGTACGGGACCACTTTCATGTTCCCTCGCCCCTTTCTCTCTCTCTCGATGAGTAGGATAATTTTACAAGGGGAGGAGGATTTGTAGCCCCCTGCATTATAATGAACTATAATTTTTGCCTAACAGATTTGAGAGTGCAAAATATTGGCATATTGTATGTTTTTGATTATGCATTTTTCCAGACTGCCGAACTATAATATTCTGTCGTGACCTCTAAATCGTTAATCAATCGTCAGGTGGATAACATTGTTAGAGATAGTTCACCTCACGATTGTATTCACAAAAGGAATGACCTCTCTATTGTCTCATAGAGGTCTTTCCTCATATCTATAAACTCGTGACATGGATGATGCATTACATGAACTTTCACTCCCTTTTTCACAGTTGTGAGATCTTCTGTTGCGACTTTAGATCTTTGCATTTAACACAGCAAAGTTCATGTAATGCATCATCCATGTCAGTACCATCCCGTGCATGCGAGCCACTACCTTCCTCACACTCCATCACTGGTCAGCTCATGCTCCACTTTGCAACCTATGACCTGAAAAATTATCGATTAACAATAGATTAGAATTGAACATAATAGAAATTGATAAAACACATTTTCAAATCAAAACTTGCACTCAATAAAACACAAAATCTGGTATTTCACTCCCATGATTTCGCTTACTTTATCCCCTGATGAAAGCTGAATTATACAATCCAAAGAATAAAAACTGTCATTTCTTAAATATACTGGTACTGAAGAGCTCTGGAAACTCTTTTAAAGATAATAAAAGAAGTACATTAATATCCCTGTTAAATATAGCTCAATTGAAACTATCTATCTATTTACTCAGGCCCAATCCCCACTTTTCCTATTTGTTTTTACTTTTGTATTTATTTATTTTATTTTTTATTTTATTTTTTTTCCCAATTAAACCAACGATACTAAAGCGAAAAAAATGAAAACAAGAAAATATTAAAAACCACCCCTCACGTTTACATCTGCAAGACAATTTTCCCAAAAGCTATGAAGCGAAGCTTTTAGTATGTTGGTCTACAAGAAATTGCGGTTCTCATGGTACCAAACACGTTTTGATGCAAATTACTTCAGGGTTTGGCCCATTTTTGGCCTAATTCGCTTAGACTATTACGTTTGACACCCTCTGTGCTGTATTAATGTCTGTCAGATGTTGAATAGGGTGGGTAAGTGTAGGAACATGTTTGTATATCTAACTTGAAATTAAGAAAGCCTGCTTAGATATTACTGATACAAATTATAGAACAAAATGTACCTGGTGCCGAGTATTCACTTATTAGGCCGACTATACCCAGATGTTTTGTTTTCTTATGTAAGAACATAAGAACATAAGAACATAAGAAAATGGGAGTCTGCAGAAAGCCGATTGGCCTAAGCAAGGCAGATCCCTGTCCCACACAACCCCAAATCAATTACAAAGCCCAATTATAGGCTCAACACTCTAATACCCTGAGGATCATCTTACCAAAACGGTTAGAGATTAACGCAGGATTATGGGGGTTTCCAGAGCGCTGATTGGCCCAACCCGGCTGATCCCCCTTCACACCCAACCCTTCTCGTCCATATGCTTATCCAATTTTATCTTAAAGCTCCCTACAGTTTTAGATCCCACTATAGCACTTGGTAGTCCATTCCACCCATCTACAACTCTGTTACCAAACCAATATTTGCCTATATCTTTTCTGAAACGAAATTTATCTAATTTGAAACCATTGGTACGAGTTCTTTCGCTATCACTGAGCTTTAGTACATTTGTCATGTCCCCTTTGTTAATCCCACTAACCCACTTGAACACCTCTATCATATCCCCTCTAACTCTGCGTCTCTCTAACGAATGTAAACCTAATTTCTTCAACCTTTCTTCATACGGAAGATTTCTAATATTATGGATCATTTTTGTCATTCTACGCTGTACTCTCTCCAATGAATCTATGTCCATTCTGTAATAAGGACACCAAAATTGGACAGCATAATCCATATGGGGTCTCACTAATGACAAGTAAAGTTTTAAGATAACATCAGCAGTTCTGTTACTCACACTCCTAGAGATGAACCCGAGAATACTGTTTGCCTTATTACGAACGCCTATACACTGTTTTCTAGGCTTCAAATCATTGCTAACAAACACACCTAGATCTTTCTCGCAGTCTGAATTTTCTAATTCTAAATTAGCTAGTTTATATTTAACATTTGTTTGCATCTTCCCTATCTTTAATACCTTGCATTTGTCAATGTTAAACTTCATCTGCCAATTTACTGACCATTCATGTAAGGTATCTAGATCCCTTTGGAGGCACTCTATATCGCTATCTGAATCAATTGATCTCCCCATTTTAGTATCGTCTGCGAATTTACTTATCCTACTAGTTATACCTAAATCTAGGTCATTTATGTATATAAGAAACAACAGGGGACCTAATACCGATCCCTGGGGGACACCACTTTTGACTGCTCCCCACTCTGACTTGGTACCATTTATGCTGACTCTCTGTTTCCTACCAATTAGCCATGACCTAATCCATCCCAACAACGCCCCACCTATTCCATGTGCCTCAACCTTTCTCATCAATCTCTCATGAGGGACTCTGTCGAAAGCTTTACTGAAATCTAAATATATAATATCGTATGCCTTGTCATTATCTACTGCTTCATATACCTCTGAGAAAAAACTAAGCAAATTAGTAAGGCAAGAACGTCCCTGTGTGAATCCATGCTGAGAAGAATTGATTAAGTTAAATGTTTCTAAGTGGTTTCTCATTTTCCTAGCAATAATTGACTCTAGTAGCTTTCCTATGATTGAAGTGAGACTAATGGGACGGTAATTGGATGCTATTGATTTATCACCTTTTTTGAAAATTGGAACTACATTTGCAAGCTTCCAAGCTTCTGGAACTATACCAGTTTCTAATGAATTGTTAAAAAGAAATGTTAATGGGTAACTTAACTCATCTCTGCATTCTTTTAATACTCTGGCATATACCTCATCGGGACCAGGCGATTTCTGAGGTTTCAGTCTGTCAATTTCCTTAAGCACATCATTTCTACTTATAGTAACCGTACTTAACCTATTTTCTATACTATCTCTATATACCTTACGGACTTCTGGAATCTGTGCCAAATTTTCATTAGTGAAAACGGATAGAAACTGACTATTTAATGTACTGCACATTTCTAAATCATTTTCTGTCATTTCTCCTATCGAAGTTTTAAGGGGGCCTATTTTATCTCTAACTTTAGATTTATATAGCTGGTAAAAAGCCTTAGGGTTATTTTTTGAGTCATTGGCTATCCTGATTTCATAATTTCTTTTGTCTGTCCTTATACATTTTTTAACCTCTCTTGATAGATTCTGATAGTAAGCAAGTAGGTGAATTTCGCCTTTCTTAATTTTTCGATATATTCCTCTCTTTTTTCCTAGAAGGTCTAATAGTCTATTATTCATCCATTTGGGTTGGTTCTGTGTTGATCTAAATTTTCTTTTGGGGATATATTTATTTTGCGCATTGTGGAGTGAAGAAATAAAATGATTATATGTAGCTGTCAAATTATCCTGAGTTAAGACAGGTATCTGAGAGAGAGTATGTTCATTAGCGCACCTGGGTCCACTTAATAGTTTAACCATAGGATCGACTCTTAAGGCTCTTCTTAATCCACCATAATTGGCTTTTCTGAAATCTGGGATAAGTGTCGCATTCTCTTTAGCCTTTCCTGTCCATTGTATGTTAAAGTAAATTGATTTATGATCACTATTTCCTAGTTGGTCTCCTATCTCTACATTATTTATCATTTGTTCATTATTACTGAGAACTAAATCGAGGATATTATTACCTCTAGTAGGCGAGTCTATGAATTGAAATAAAAAACTATCCTGTACCGCCTCAATAAACTCGTTTGAATCTGAGTCGCCGATTTGATGCTGCCAATCAATATTCGGAAAATTAAAATCCCCTATAATACACACATTGTTAAACCTAGATGCTATTTTCACTTCCTGCCATAAAGCTGTACCTTCGTTTCTACTCATATTTGGTGGTCTATAAATAACTCCAATAATTATGGTCTCACTACCTTCGCTAACCTCAACCCAAACACTTTCGTTATCAGTATTTAGTCTAATACCTGATTTAATACAGCTTTTTAAAGAACTCCTGACAAACACTGCTATTCCGCCGCCCCTCCTACTTGTTCGGTCGCGTTTAAACAAACTATATCCTGGTATATGGAATTCTGCTAAAAAATGTCTTGATTCTGTATTAATCCATGTTTCAGTCAGTGCTATAATGTCTATATTTTCGTTGCTAACAAGTGCTCTAAGTTCATCCATTTTGTTACATAAACTCCTACAGTTTGTATAATATAATCGCAATGAATTTATTTTACTGGTATCGGATTTACCTTTATTTCTAACTGAATTCCCATCTTCTGTTACACCTTTAATATTTCTACTAGCAGTACAATTAAAATCCTGTGACTGATATTTTCTATTCCTATCTGATGTACCAGTACGGCAATTTACCCTATCTAGACAATTATTCTTACTCATATTCTCAGGCTTTATTTTCAGCGAAACCCCGCGACAATCCTATCTATTGACCTAGCTAAATTTGCCACCCCTAGCCGAGAAAGATGAACCCCGTCCTGTGCGTACAACTGATTTTTACCATAGAAACGGGTCCAGTTATCAAGGAATGGTATTGCATTTGCATTACAGTATTTTTCCAGCCGACAATTGATACCAATTGCCCTAGATGACCATTCCTTGCTGACCCCTCTCCGTGGCAAGATACTGTGTACTACAGGTATGCCTCCCTTCCTCCTAACTTTATCTAACACCTCCCTGTACTGCCGAAGCAGTACTTCCGTCCTACCTTTACCAACATCATTGCTCCCTGTACTGAGACAGATAAAGGGGCTATCTCCAATATCTTTCATGATGTAATCAATGTCCTCTAACACCTTCCCAACCCCGGCACCAGGCAGACAGACAAGCTTCCTAATATCAGTACAGGTGGACCTAGCTAAGTGTCTGACCATGGAGTCCCCAACAATTGAGAAGGACTTGCCTCTCCTTGTCGATGACTTGGTAGCAGCTGCGGCAGCGGCAGGAACTCCTGGGGCAGCAGTTGAAGGTACTCCTGGGGGGGCAGCAGTCACACCATTCCCTGTTGGAGGCAACTTACTTACCTTTCTCCTGGTTTCCTCGCCGAAGGAAGCACTCGCAGCCTCACCATCACATTCGTCATCCAAGGTGATGAACTTGTTGCTGAGGGCAACTGGCCGCCGTAAAAATTTGCAGGTTGTTGCACTTGTTGGAACAACTGTCCAGGGAGCATCACGATCCCTAACAGCAGTTGCACTATGTGGATGAGGAAAACAACAAGCAAAACTGTCTGTGACGTTGCCTCCCCCAAAGTTAAAAGAGTGACAGTCAAAATGTCTGGAAACACGGATTTTGAAACAATTTCAGTCATAAGATGAGGGAAAGATGGATTCAGGGAGAGAGTTCCAGAGCTCAACCGTTAAATAGAAGAAATATTGGGAGTAACATTTCACTCTTGAGTAGGAGACTTGTACAGAGTAGGGGTGAGATTGTGTTGCAAAACGGGTACTACGTACCTTACGTAGAGGAGGGGGGTATGCACTGAGAGAGCTCTGAGGAACACTGATTATTGTAGTAGTGATAGAATAGCGAGAGATGTGCAACATTGCGGCGAAGAGAGAGAGATTGCAGAGAGTTGGTGAGTGGACGGGAGTTAATGATACGAAAGGCTTTCCTTTCTACTTTGTCTAGGAGTTTTGTGTGAAAGGATCCTCCCCAGACAGGTGAACACTACTCAATACAAGGATGCACTGTGCCCCTGTACAGAGCAAACAACTATGCATGGGTAGAGAACCCTTATATGTATACTTGAATGGGCCCTAGTTTGTTAATTTTTGGCTTGATATTGTCAGGTGTGGACACCTATTTAGTTGAATAAACCTTAGCATCAGGCATGGTGTTTAGAACGATATATGTTTTTTTTTTAACTCCTATACTTACGTTTGGGTTACTTTACTAATCAATCAACAAAACCAATATATATTGTTTCAGAATGTATTCTGAAATACAGAAACATTGAAAGAGAGAACAAATGCGTCTATTCACCCAAGTCAGACATCTGGATCCTGAGAGCTATCTAAAGAAAGCTGGTTCAACCTATTGAAAATGTGTAAATCAATATATCTTCACAGTGTCACATAATAATCTGGATATACACAACTGTTTAGTGTATTTGCAATTATTTACAATAACGATTACCTTCTCAAGGAATCTCCTTTAAATTAACCCTCCTGGCCCGGGCAGGCTCTCCTAAAGACGGAGCTCATATCCGGGCTATCTGGTCGAATATCAACAAAAGTAAACTAAGGCTAATCTCGCTTAATATATTACCTACATTAATCAAACATATATAGAAATGAGCGCCTTACCTTCCTGCGTAGAATGGCGTTGAGTAGAGCTCTCTAGCTCAACTGGTTCCGGAGTGATGGTGATGGAAGTGGAGGTAACTTTTGCCGCATATTTACCTCGGCGCGTCCGAACACTCAACCGCGGCCCCGGCTACGACGCCCAGTTGCACTCGTCGCTCCACCCGCAATTATGCCGGGAAGCGATTTGATAGTGTTTTATTGGTTATTCTGTCATTTATTATAGTTATTATGTTATTTTCACTCAATAAAGTTATTTATATGAACTTATTTGTGTCTGTCACTGATTACTTCGTTTTATTATTATTATTATGATTATTAGTGTCACTTTCACTGGACTTTGATAATTGGTAGTGTCATATCCCCTTTTATGTATTGTTAGGTAAGCTAATAATATATATAGTGTCACTGGCACTTATTCATATTGTTATGAAGGCACTTATTATTACTTGTGTGTGTCTCTTTCACTTATACTTAGTTTTATTATTATTATACTGTCACTTTGACTAGCCTAGGCTTATTGAGTGTCATTTTCACTTATTTATTGTTAAAAATATATATTTTAGTGTCACTTTCACTTGTTCATATTGTTATTGAAGGCACTTATTATTACTTATGTGTCCTTTTCACTTATACTTAGTTATATTATTATTTTTAGCCTCCATTTGAGTGTCACTTTCACTGTTGTCACTTCCACTTCAAAAGTTTGTTAGAGTGTGGAAGTCGTTGAAGCAGGTGCCAGCACACAGTCCAACTTGACACTCGAGGCATTCCCAAGTGGTTTTTGTGGGTTTGCGGGGTCTGCGAGTTGTGTGGCTGCACACATGGCTCCTCTTCTGACTCCTAGCATTACTACCTGGTGCTTTGAAAGGAAGGACGCTGAGCTGGTGCTTCCTGAAGAATTCAGCACACCCCGTTCTGTCAAGCTGGCCTGGTCCTTGTATTGGCCTGCCTGGTGTACCCGCATGTTTAGCCAGGAGCTCAAGTAGCACCTGCTTGTGGAACTTCCGCAGGGACTTGTACTTCTTGGCTCCTGGAGTCCTCAGACGGTAGATGTTGTAGGCATTGACGATCGACATATCTACCGTATGCAGGATACACTTCTTGTACCACCTGCAAGATGTTCGCAGGCAGTCGATGAAGCCCATCTGCATGTCGGACTTGTCAACGAGGTTATAATCCAGGACAGCAGCTGGTTTTTGGACGGGGTTCTTGGTTGTTCGGTCCACCTTCCCTGTGGCGACCATCTGGGCCTTGTGGCATGTGGTGAGGAGGTTGACCTTGCGCTGGTCATGCCAGTGGATGGAGAGGATGGGGCCACTCTTCTTGTGGAAGATGTCCGCCTTCTTCGTCTTGGTTGGGTAGCCTGGCATGCCCTTCCTTTTGCCCTTGACTGTGCCGACAGTTCCGGTCTTGCGGTCATGGAGGTACTTGGTCAGGAGAGGCGACGTGAAATAATTATCTGTGTAGAGGATGTGGTTATTATTGAAGTGCCTCTCCATCATCTTCTTCACTACAGCGCCACCAAAACCAATGAGAGGGTCAGTCACAACTTCTCCAGCCTTGCCGCTGTAGACTATAAAGTCCAGCACATACCCCGTCAAGCAGTCGCAGAGGACGAAGAGCTTGATGCCGAAGCGGTGTCTCTTGGACGGGATATACTGTCGGAAGTGCAGCCTACCACGGAACAGGACCAGAGACTCGTCGAGGCACATCTTCTGGAAAGGAATCAGGTATGTGGTGAACCGATGACGTATCACGTCATACAGCTTCCTGATCTTCCATAATGAGTCGGGAAGGTGGACTGCCATGTTGTTTGTCAGGTGGAGATAGGAGAGGATGTCGAAGTACCTGTCCCTGGATATGTATTTGCCAAATGATGGAGTCGTTATGATGTCGCCAGTGATCCAGTAGTCAGCCAGAACGTGCTTCCTTATATGAGTCATCAGCATTGTGAGTGCCAAGAACACAAATAGTTCTGCCACAGTGAGAGCTCTCCATGCCACCATCTTGGCACTGGTCTTCCTCCCAAGAAAGTTGGCACAGATAGCATGGTGGTGATTTGTCTCTTTGACGAGGTATTCCATGACTTCATTGTCATAGAAGCCACAGAAAAGTTCACTGGGGGTAGCATCTGGGCCACAGGGATATGCTGGTGACACCCCAGAACCCATCTGTACCTCGTCAAAGGCAGGACAATCTGGCTCAAAATCAGCTCCATCTGTCCACACAAACAGGTCGGATGCTGATGCTCGAGGTCGTGCTGCAGCAGGCACACGCCCTGGACACCCTGGCACACGCCCTTAGCCACGCGGACGCCCAGGCGGACGCCCTGCACGCCCACGCCCAGGCCCAGGCCCAGGGGCAGCGGCGTCGGCAGGCTGACCACGTCCACGACCTCGCCCTCTCCCTCGATTTGTCGGCACATCCTCTTCCTCTTCCTGTTCCTGTTCCTCTTCCTCTTCCTCCTCAGGCGACGTCAGGTCATCTGGGGCAATGTTGGGGTCGTCAGCATCCTCTTCAGGAGACAATTCTGGTGAAGAAGTGACCGGGCGTCGGCGGTGTGGGGCGCGGGAGGCTGCGGGAGCTTCAAGAATGGGAGCTGAGGCCTCGGGAGTTGGGCTCCTTTTGCGGCGAGCCCAGGGCTTTTCAGCAGCAAATAATGCTCTGCGGTGTGTTGAGGCCTGTGGCACATCACCAATACCACTTGAAGAGGCCCTTTGGTCATCCTGAACAAGAGATGAAGGCGAGGGCTGTGGGTGACCCACGCGGCGTCCCGTGTCAAGGCGTCGGGACAATGGAATGCGGGTGGTTTGCTAGGCCCGGGTCGGCGTCATTATCGCTATCTTCAGCTTCCCTATGCTTTTCTGCGGCTGCCCTGCGTGCTTTTTTAGCTGCACTTTTGATCAATGATTGTTTGTAGAAATATTTGCCCACTTTCAAGGGCGTACGGGCAGGCAAAGGGGAAGGTCCTGGGGTAGGGCTAGGGCTAGGCCTAGGCTGACCTAGCAAAGATGGGCGAGGGGGTAGGCCTAGGTTCTAGCACACTGGGAAGCTCAATGGCACCTTCCTGAAACACTTCCACATCAGGATCATCACTACTGTCTCCCCCCTCAAATAAATCGACATTATCGTCGTCTCCAAAGCCCACAAAATCGTCTTCACTTTCACTTATAAATTGTACCTTGTCCACCAAGCTTTCGCCACTGCTCTCTTCATCACTTTCAAAAAGTTGTCGCTGTATAGCGCTATCACTCAACAAACGCTTAACTTTCTTTTGTTGACTCTCTTCTCGGTTGCAACAGGCGTTGAAGTTGCGAGTGGGGTAGCACTGGGGCCCGCGGGAGGTTGCAACGAATCGGACACGTCGGAAAACATTTTTTCAGTATTACTCGCTATGGCGGCCACGTACGAACTAATAACACTAGTAGTTGAGGCTTGGTGGCGCTGCGGTCGCTCCTACCATGCCAAAATTGGCCGCGCAAATTTTGAAGCACGCTTTCAAGCACAAGGATTTTAAAATGACACCCGGGTTCCGGCCCTTTTGTTTTGGTGTCATTTTAAAATGACACCCGGGCTGGAAGGGTTAAGGGAGGTATGTCGTTTTTATGGAGTTCTTTTTCCCTCATGTTTATCCCCATTGATTTTGAGATATAAAAACGTTCACCCCATTAGGTTGTTGATTTTAAGACCTATCGTTTCATTTCTGTATCAATATCAAGACCTTTCGTGCAATTTAAGTGTCATTTTTTTTCCTGGCAAGCGATAGCGAGTTTGTAATTTAAGAAGGAACCGGCCTTTGGCCGGAGCCGTACTTTTAACTTTATTCTGGCTACTATTCGACGATATTATTCAGGTTAAACAGGGCCTCAAGCAATTAACAGGTTTCGAACTATCTCACTTAACCCATTTTAGCACCACATATCCTTCTTAAACTGCTCAACATCGTCTAAATATAGCTATAATAATATATAGAAGACGTCGCTGGTACAGAAGGGGTTAAGATGGGGAAGAGTTAATATATCGAAAGCTTAATAAAACAGGCTATAGGTCCCTTAAACATAATCTGTATGAATATAATTGAGACTTGGGAAAAATGCTTTTGAATTTACCGTAATTTGAATAGATGAGCGACATTCATTGTGAAAAATAAAAACCCGTGGTGTTCACGATCAATGGTATCCCGTTCTGTACCGCCGACTTCTTTATAATCTTATTCTAGCCATGTTTGGAAGATGTGCAGTTTAAAATCCCGTAGAGTGCCAGACAATTATTGACCCTATGCATCTGCCAGTGCCAGAGGATTTTATTTTTTTGTTTTTTTGGCTAAATCTATCAAGTTGGGTGAGAAAGGAAGGATAATGTTAAAAAAAACACTCCCCTTGTCCATTTTCGCCAGAAATCAGGTCCCGGATGGTCCCAAATGTAGCTGAAATTTTCAGAGTAAATCATCGACTTTTATGGAAGCCGATTGGTGAGGTAGTTTCGCCATCACGGATTTTCCATTTTTTCCTTTTCTTCGTACGGATACGCTGGAAGTGGGTGGTGGGAGGCGGTTGGGGGTGTGGTGGGGGGAAGGCAGAAGGGTAAGGGACTTGTCACACAAATATGGAACCGATTGGTGAAGTCGTTTCGCCGCCATAGATTTTCCTTTTGTTTCCTTGTGAGGCGACCGATAGTCAGCGAGTGGGTAGGGGGAGGGGGTTGTATTGGTGGTGGCAAGAAGCCAGAAGGGTAAGGTACTGTGGTAGAAATATGAAAGCCATAGGTGCAGTCGTTTCGCTGCTACAATTTTTTTTTCGGCGAGTCCGTATATATACGGACCTGGCACTGGGCGTGACAAGACCCTAGTCCGTATATATACGGACGTGCCACTCAGGGGGTAACCTTAAGGACATCCTGGGTTTATAGAGTCTCTCTCTCTCTCTCTCTCTCTCTCTCTCTCTCTCTCTCTCTCTCTCTCTCTCTCTCGAAATAAATTGAAAATATACTATTGAAAAACAGGAAATGAAGATCCCAGATTTTAAAAATGAAAAATACAACGACCTTGGGAAAGCCCTTAGTGACTTGCAAATTCAGCTTAGCAATATTGACAAATCAAGTAAAGTATGGGATAAATTTAATGATATATTCATGAGTGCTTAGAAATAAATACATACCCACTAAACTTAAAGTTAATACTGGTAAAAACAAGCCTCCCTGGTTCGATAAGAATATTTGCAAGGCGCTATGGGAAAGGAATAAATATCATAAACTAACTAAAAATGACATAAATAATGAACACTTAAGTCATCTATACAAACTAAGTAGAAAACAAGTAAAGAAAGTAATTAGGACAGAGAAGCGTAATTACGAAAGTTATATAGCAAAGGAAAGTGTACAAAATAAAAAACAATTCTACGGTTACGTTAATGGTAATAGATAAAATAAAACTGGAATAGGGCCATTAATAAATAATGACCAGACACTAACATGAGATAAAAACATTGCTAATTTGCTTAATTAATATTTTTGTTCCGTCTTTACTAAGGAAGAAAATAACGCTACTGCAGAAACAAACGTAACAAAGCCATGCCTAACAACTTTTATAGAATTTTATAATAAAATATTTGCATATAACTACTCCACTAAATCATTAGACATAATTTAATTAGATTTCCAAAAGACGTCCGATAAGGTACCTCATGGACAATGATTGAAGAAATTGGAAATGTTGGGCATTAAAGGATAAATTCATGCATGGATAAAAAGCTGGCTGATAAACAGAAAGCAGAGTGTTTTGATAAATGGAGTAGAATCTGAGTGGGAGCCACTTTATAGTGGGGTGCCTCAGGGATCGGTCCTGGGGCCAGTTTTGTTTCTAATCTACAGTATATTAATGACATCGATGTTGAACTAAACAATACTCTCTCAAAGTTCACTGATGACACAAAGATAGGAAAATCAGAATTAACCGAATATGACAGAAATAACCTGCAATCTAATTTAAATAAAATAGTAGAGTGGTCGGAAAAATGGCAGATGCCATTCAATATTGACAAATGCCAGGTCTTGCAAATAGGTAATACAAACAAAAAATATGAATGCAAGATGAAAGGCCAGCCAATCAAAACAAGTCCATTAGTTAAAGACCTGGGGGTTATTATATCTGAAAACCTAAAGACCTCAGATCGATGTGCAGCAGCTGCGAACAAGACCAATCGAGCATTGGGGTATATTAAGATACATTTTACTTATAAACATGAGAACAGTATAGTATCTTTATTTAAAAGCATAATGAGGCCTCATCTTGAATATGGAGTGCAATTTTGGTCTCCTTATCTGAGCAAGGACATTGAGAAACTCGAGTCAGTGCATCGTAGAGTGACAAAGTTGATTCCGTCCCTAAGAAATAAATCTTATCATGAAAAACTAAAATTAATAAATTTATTTTCACTTAAGAAAAGAAGATTGCGAGGTCAATTAATCGAGTGTTTCAAGATACTAAAGGGATTTGACAAATAGTAGATTCACTTTACAAAACAGATAATACTTCATTAATTCGGGGAAATGGAATGTAATTTAAAACCATGAGGGCGAATTTGCGATGTCACAAAGCACTTCTTCACCCACAGTGTGGTCATCAAGTGGAACAAATTGTAAGAAAAAGTGGTACAATGTAAGACAATTGACACGTTCAAAAGAAATCTAGACATAAAAATAGGTTAAACATCAGTGGTATATAATTTTTCTCAACTTCGTTCTTTACTATAAATTTCCAAGTAGAAGTTTTTCTCATTCTGCTGGGGGATTTCCTTCCCCAACTTAATATCATGCCGACCAACGGTCGGAGGGAGAGGTGGGTGAGGAGAGAGCCTTCTGCTTTGCTATCCATGCCTTCCACTTTGTATCAAATTTTATTTTAGCATTAAGTCCGGACTACCTAGTAGGGACCGCAAGGTCTGTGTATCTATGTAACTCTCCTATCATTCAGCCCTCAAAATTTATCTAAGAAATAAGAAGCCCCACTCACCCCTTCACTACCTCAATGAGTGTGGGAGTAAGAAAGAGAATGGGGACCCAATGTCAACAACAGAGAGACAAAGTGAGAGAGAAAAGTGGAAGTGGCAATCACCAATTGATGGTGCATAGAGGTCTGGAGGAGGAAAAAAAGAAAGAAAAAGAGGGAGAGCGGTGAGATGGAGGCGAGGAGGGTATTGGTAAATCCTGTTGAAGCCGCATGGCTGTCATATGACTTTGGAGAACATTTAAAAACATTATGGCACATGCATATCGTCCAAGGATTTTGATAATAGATATTAAATATTAATTTATGTTCGTATTATTTTAAGCATTTGCTTCACCTTCAATATAAATATAGAGCCCTGGTATATATACTGTTGCTTTCCCCGAACTACACAACAATAAAACAAGCTTTCGCAGTAGATCACATGTTCTGCCAACCTTGCAAACTAGAGTATCAAATAATGCAGTCTTGTCAGCGACCGAGTTGTATTAATTATATATATATATATATATATATTGCAATGTAACTCTTGGGACCAACATATTTATCTAATTAAATCAAACAAAGTATATTCTGTATATATCACTTAAAATGTTAAGCATTTCACATAGTAGTAAGTATGCTTTCAATTATTTTTAGCAAAGGAAAACCTCATACATTTCAATTTTGGAAGTTGGTGTGGGCCAATCGGCGCTCTGCAGACCCCCGAAATCTTGTGTTGACCTCTGACCGTTTTGGTGGGATCGGTCTTCATGGTGTTAGTGAGTTGGGCCTATAATTGGGGTTATTTGTGAGAGGGATCTGTCTTGTGTGGCCCAAATCGGCTTTCTGCTGATTCCCATTTTCTTATGTTCGTATGTTCTTATGTTCATTCGATCCACTTCTGTTAATTCAGATATTCTTTTGTGTTGCTTTTTTTTTTTTTTTTTTTAGAGATTCACTCTGCTTTGCATGACTCTTTCATCCTGTTATTTTCTCTTTGAGTTTGCCAACAGCCTGAACAAGACAGTGGGTCCCGCCATGCTCTCTGAACTCTATTTCCTTCGACTTATAAGCAGTACAGTTTTCCAGCCCAGGTATTATTGAAGACTAACAGCTAAAGAATGGTAGGAGGAAATGAATACGAGGAGAAGGAGAAAGAGAAGGAGAAGTGAAAAAGGAAGCAGTTTAAGAAGGAAGAGAGGAATGAAGAGGGTGGTGAGATTTGGAAGATGGAGTGGACATTTGAAGAATTTGTAGAGGAAGTAGTCAAGGGAGTTTTATGGAGGAGAAAATAAGTTAAGAAGGAAAATTATAAGTTGAAAAAGTTGGGAGCACAACGATATGGAAGAGACTTGTAACTAAGACTGACAGATTTTGAGGTGCAACAGAGAAGAAGTTTGGAGGACAATAACGTTTATGAGATAAGGAGACGTGAATCGTGTGAAACAATGAGAGAGAAAAAAGGTGAGAAATAAGTAAGTAGACGAGGAAAGGATGGGGGAGGCAGGACAGAGAGAGAGAGAGAGTCTCACAGAACACAAACTTTACGGTAAAGCTTAGACTAAATAACTGTTCGATACAAATCACCATTAGAGGAAAGGTTAATCTATCCATATTGCCATATCAAGTGAATTATATCATCTGCAAACATAACAAATAAATAAACTTAAAAGATTAACTTTAACTTTCAGTATTCGATAAATGGATATTAATCGTAGCCATGTGTTGTACTTTTATTAAGTATTTCACTGTCTTGATTGTGTAATGGTTAGAGTGTTTAAAACATATGTTTGTGGTAACTCCGATTCGAATCCCGGTGGATCACATGCTTTCATAAATTTCATTGGGAGGTGTTTGGTGTGAGGAGTGAAATTAATAAATTAGATTATTAACTTAAAAACCGCTTAAAGAAGACTTGTAATACTAGGATTACAAAAAAACAAACACAAATTACAATGTTAAATAACACTGGCTAACAATCAACTGGCAGTTAAGAGTCACACAACTTGAATTTACAGCATGGAGGCTAAAATATACAATTTTCACCAGCCAATTGCTGTTACCAATTGTTTTATTGCTTTCCCATGTTCATAATATGTTCATATTAAAAGTAAAATAGGCGCATATGGAAAAGTATTAATTTTATATATGGTAAATTAACGATTTTAGTGAGGAATGGACCAGAATACCTTTGCACCGCGGGCACATTTAACCCGGGAACGGCAAGGGGGGGGGGGGGAATGAACTAGCTCCCCATGGGCGAGCATATTGGCTCCATTCAGGCCTATAATCGTCATTTTACGATAAATATCGTTATTACCTATTCATATGAGCCTATTTTACCTTCACTATGAAGATAGTAACCTGTAACAACAATCAAACCAGTGAAAATATCATTTTCTGGTCAAAATCGCGAATATAGAGGAACCAGCCCATTCATGAATTTTGGAGAAAATTTAGGCAACCCCTCCCTCCACGAGGCCTCAAGCCACACTGAGCCTACTCATACACAGTAGTACACACTCGCTTGTGTAACACACCTGCTAGGCACGTGAGCACATCCCCCACACAGTTTGCTAATGTTAGCACAAAAATATACCAACAAATTAGGGGATAACAGGGAAAATAGGTGATAATTGAAGGGGGAGGGGAAAGGGAGGAAGGAGGGGATGTGGAGGAGTGATATGAGGTATAGGGAAAAAAAAATAAAAAAATAAAAACTTGTTTAGTGCTGTTTAAATGGTATTTTTAGGCCTCCCTCTTAAGAGCTTTTCCGCCATCGCCCAGTAAAATCTCTTGAGAGCTTTGCCGCCGTTTACGGGTTAAATACCATAGCTGCGCAGTTAAGAAGTTAAGAATAAAACGGGATTATTTCAAAACAACATTGGCAAGCGTTCACTAACTAGAAAGGCTGGGTTGTCAATTAAGACCATTTTATCAGCCTTTCACCAACATTAAGACTAAGAGTGGAAAATATTCACACCTCAGGTTTCAGCACTTGAAGGAATAATAATAAATAATTGTAGTTATCTTAATTGAGACGTCGGCCTAACAACATCAACAAAACCACAGCCACGAACAACCTTCTAATAACGCACCTCAGCTCTCAATGACTTTTTACAGACATAATCCCTCAGCAAATATGCACGTTTAGCCCTTCCAGCAATTCACAGGTGCCACTACCAATGATCTCACTGCTTTCAATTTTCGGCTGGGTTGATGGTGCCGGAACCAATGAAATGTCAGCAAGGGAGATCCAACCAATCAACGATTGTTCTATAACACCGTTGAACACATATAGCGGGAAGTCAGAGGTAATGGTTGTGGTGTCAGTTGTGGTAGTTCAGTAGTTTTCATTTCAGTTCACGTTACTATATATATATATACAGTATATATATATATATATATATATATATATATATATATATATATATATATATATATATATATATATATATATATATATATATATATATATATATATATATATATATATATATATATATATATATATATATATATATATATATATATATATATATATAACTTTCTTGATAGCGTAATGCAGCGTGCACGGATTTTCGATGTGAGTATCCTGGGTTCGAGTCCTCGGAGTGCCACATGTATTTGTTGATTTCCTTAATTGAATTTAGATGTGAAGTTGGTTGGAGTAAAAGACATAATAATACATTAATATATATATATATATATATATATATATATATATATATACTGTATATATATAGTATCCCGTATCCCGGATCGCTTCGTAGATCGGCCCAACATGCTTGACTTATTTCTGACTTCTAACCCTTTTTCTTATACTGTCAAACTTTTCTCTCCCATGGGCTACTCTGAACATAAACTTATCTCTTTTACCTGACCTATCTCTCAAGTACGGCCACCCGATCCTCCGAGCCTTCAGCGCTGCCGACTGGGAGGCTCTTCGGCAGTACTTCTTTGATTTGACTTTTGCTTTCGTGGCCGATGACCCTCGGAGAGTGCTGAACGCATTACCAAGGTAATCCTCTCGGGCATGGAAGCGTACATTCCATTTTCTTTCTCTCACTCTAATGCAAAAAAATCTTGGTTTACTCACGCTTGTTCTACTGCTGTCCACAACAAGGAGGAAGCATTCAAACGGTACCGATGCCTTACAACTCAAGAATTTTATTCTTCCTATGTTTCTGCCCAGAATCAAGCCAAATCTGTCCTTCGACTTGCCACACACTCTTTCATCAATAATAAATACACTGAACTATTCAACTCTAGCTCTTCCCAAGCCTTCTGGCATCTAGCCAAAAACCTCTCCAACAATTTTTCTCCCTCGTCTTTCCCTCCCCTTTTTCACTCTGATGGCACAACCATCACTTCTTCCTCTGACAAAGCTGAACTCTTCACTCAAACTTTCGCTAGAAACTCAAAATTGGATTATTCCGGTGCTATTTCTCCCTCTCCACCCCCCTCGCTCCTACTTATGCCTAATATCCTAATCTCTGCTATAGATGTATTTTCTACTCTCTCTGAGCTTAATACTAAGAAGGCGTACGTCGTCTGGACGGTGTTCCTCCTGTTGTACTCAAAAACTGTGCTTCCGTGCTGACACACTGCCTAGGCAAACTCTTTCAGCTTTGTCTCTCCTGTAACGTCTTCCCTTCTTGCTGGAAGTTTGCTCTCATTCAACCTGTCCCAAAGAAGAATGACCACTCTCAACCCTCCAAATATTGTCCAATAGCTCTAATTTCTTGTATCTCTAAAATGTATTAAACTATTCTTGCTTCCAAATTTCTTAAGCATTTCTCTTCTCATATTTTGCTCTCAGATCGCCAGTATGGCTTCCTTAAGGGACGCTCTACTGGTGATCTTCTTAAACTTCTTTCATATCTTACTAACTCTTGGTCATCCTCCTTTCGGGACTTCCGTGAGACCTTTTCTAGTGCGCATGACATACCGAAGGCTTTTGGTAGAGTGTGGCACAAATCTTTAATTTCTAAACTACTCTCCTTCGGTTTCTATCCCTCCATCTGTGCCTTTGTTTCTAATTTCCTTTCCGGCCGTTCCATAGCTGCAGTTGTGGACGGCCATCGTTCACGTCTTCATCCTATCAACTCCGGTTTTCCTCAGGGCTCTGTCCTATCTTTTATTCTCTTTCTAATTTTCATAAATGATCCTCTAAAATGTACCTCCCGTCCCATCCATTCATACGCAACCAACTCTACCTTACACTATTCAATTAGTTTTCCAGAACGCCCCAACCAGCATTCCCTCAAAAACAAACGTAATGAAGCCATAGAACACTTATCTTCTGATCTAACTACTATTTCCAATTGGGGCAGAAAAAACTTTGTTTTCTTTAATGCTTCCCAATCCCAATTTCTCCATCTTACTACCCATCTGGAACTCCCAGAGGAATATCTCTTACTCTTCAACAATACAAAAATCAATCCTTCATCTTCTCTCAATATTCTTGGTGTCTCTTTTTCTTCTGCTCTCTCTTGGAAGGACCATATTACCAGTCTTGCTTAAGGGGGTATTACACTGGACATATTTTCCGTCGTCCTTTGACCTTCATCCTTCGACCTTGGGCATGGATCGTCGTCTTCTTATCACACTTGCAACACACGGACCACAATCTTCATCCTTTGCCCATGACATCAAAAATGGCGGAACTATTTAAAACGACTGGCCTATTCTCGCAAAAAAAGGCCGCATTTGCACTTGTGGTTGCCCATATGGACCACGACAGGATGAAACTGAGAAGAAAACGGTTGTGGCAGCGGAAATGGTTAGCAAGAAGACAAGACAAGAGTGTATTCAATGAACTTGTGCAAGAGTTAGCTCTGGAAGATTTAGAATCCTACAGGAACTGGATGAGGCTGAGTAAAGCGCAATTTTTCGAAGTCCTTCAACTGATTGAACCCATTATAAAGAAGAAAGACACTAACTTTAGGAAGGCTGTTACACCAGAAGAAAGACTAGCTATAACATTGCGTCATCTGGCCACAGGTAATAGGATACGTGTAGACAGTTGAACTTGTATATTTCAATTTTAGCCTAGGCCTAGTCCAGTTTGACCTGTTACGTGTAGCCTAGCCAATTAACTTTTTGTTTAGTGACTCCAATACAATAATATATTAAACTTCAGACTTTCAGAGTAGGCGACACCTTCATTTAGTAGGACTAGGCTAAGGTTAGCCTTGTACCTAAATGTAATTAGCCTAGCCTAGGTTTGAAAAATAGTAGCCTACTAATGTTAAATCTTGTGCATTGACAAGCGTCACTTTTTGTGAAATTTTGGTATTTTACAGGAGCTTGTGACAAGCTACCTATTTACAAGTAATTTCCTGCATGATATCCTTCTACCTTAATAATATTATCATAGTACACAAATAAAAGAGTTGGCATAGCCTAGGTTTATAATTGCTAAAGAGACATTATGTAATGAAGTACAAATTATGTAGGCTATTATTCACGTATAGAGGTAATGGTCTAGACTCATGTATTTTAGGGGGTTGTTTCCGTTTGTGGATTTATATAATAATCACACAGGATATGACATGATGTCAGTAGTAGCCTACACTGTTAACCTTGCATCTTAATATTCAAACAGTTTCTGTTTTTTTATAATAGACCTATATCATTATTCCAACACATATCTGTTGATCTATCTACCGTATCTATTGCCGGATGCCATGATCCCAGAAGGGGTGGCCATGAACGAAACGCCCCCATGCACCTCTGTCCCCAGTCAGTCGATGCCGCTCTTCCCATCCAGCACCGCTTTCACGCATACAGTATAGCCTACTTCTTAACTCCATCCTTCCACGGTTCCACCTCTCTCTCACTTTACCTCTCCCTCTCTATCCTTCCACCTCACTCTCGTACACTCTCTTAGTCATTCTCTCGCTTCCAATATGTTCCACATGGCCGAACCATCTCAAGGTGTTCTTTTTCACACTTTCCAGTACATCTACATTCACGACACACTGCTCTCGTACTTCCTCATTCGTTTATCCCTCCATGGAACTCCGCAAGCACCTCTTAAGATCTGGTAACTCATTTCCACCCCTCCTACTTTTGGTTTGTGTCTCTCCAACAACGTCCATGCTTCGCTTCTATAAGTCACTGTCGGGATTACCACACTGTCATGCAAGGACCTCTTTACTTCCATGCTGACCACCCAAATTCTTGTTACTGCTTGCAGCATTCCTACAACCCGCTTCCCCTGTTGCACCCTCTCCCGCACTTCTTCATCCATACTCCCATCTTTACTCAACACACTGCACAAATAGGCCTACCGTACTTAAATGAGCTGACACTCTCCAGTCCTCACTCTCAGTACGGTACTTTCCACAGACCTGCTCTATAAAATATCCTAGGCCTTCTTCAAGTCCATAAAGGCAGCATACAACGGGATGGATGTAGATTCCGGTGTACGGTCGTCATGTTTACGTAGGGCGATCGCCGCGGTTAACTTTGCGTTTATTTTGACGGCAATCTTTTCGGTTATTTGCCCCCTGCTGGCAATATATATGATGATGACAATATGTCATGGGGGGGAGGGGGGGGCAAAGCCCCCCCTCAACATATTATTGTATCCAATGGCATTCAAAATAGATGGGAACTTGACTGCAAGCGTCCGACACCTCCCCCGCCGTCATGTTTACATTTGTCGATCGCCGTGGTTCAAGTTCGCGTCTATTTTGACGGCGATTTTTTCGGTTATTTGCTGGCAATATATATGATGATGACAATATGTCATGGGGGGGTGAGGGGGGGCCTCAACATATTATTGTATCCAAAGGCAGTCAAAATAGACGGGAACATGATGGCAAAGGTCCGACGCCACTACACGTGTAAACAATGATGGCGGTACGCCCGCTTTTAACATTCTTGTCGTCTCCTTCAGTACCGGTAGGCCTACCTGGTAATCTCCTCTCTTCTTTCGCTATCAATTGTGTCACCTTTGGGTTACCAAGATTTGAATGCGATTGCATACATAGATATCTGATCCTTTAATTTATGATATATTGTTTTGTATGTTAACTCTCTCACTCTTGCTAGGTTTGGGGGACACTAATTACCGCTACGGGTCACACTCAAGCACTATTTGCACTACCGTATGATGATACACATTTGTTATCACTCCATATTAACCCATAATAATCACTTTTATGTGCAATGTATTATACATCCAAGAACTTCAATACCCGTACAGTATACTATTTTCCTATCCTTCTATTCTGTACGGTGCAGTAAAAGTCCTGTAATTCGGAAAGCAACAACATGAGGCCATGCCGGATCTTCGGATGTACGGGTACCACACTACGGTGATGGACTATTAAAACAAAAATAATAAGCTCTCAATTATCCCAGTTCAACATCCGAGCTTCTCAGAATGGTATTAATACATACAGGTATACCGGTTATATATTATATGAAAAAGCTTAGAATTACATACTTATGGTTATAGGCTAGATAACAAAATTATGGATTGGAGATTATTTAGGGCATTAAATAGACCCTTGACATGCCAGATTATTGGAATTTCTGGAATATTTGGTGCCAGATTACAGGACTAAAAAAAAAAAAAAATCACTATATATATTTACTCTTTATAATATCTTTATAGCTAGACCTATGTTATTTTTAGGAGAATCCCAGTCATCACTTACATACCAGTACCGCATCAGTCAGGCGCTCATATCCACCATTATCCCTGATGTCTGCACTGCCATCTATGACACTCTGCAGCCTAAGTTCATGGTAGTACCAATGACAGAATATGGTTGGAGGAACATTGCTAGAGGTTTCTACTCCAAATGGGACTTCCCTAACTGTATAGGTGCTCTTGATGGCAAGCGTGTGTTAATTCAAACGCCAGCAAAATCAGGATCACAGTATTACGACTACAAGGGACACTTTAGTATAATAATGATGGCACTTGTGAACTGGGACTACAGATTCATTTATGTAGATGTAGGATGTAAAGGTTGTGCCAGTGATGCCGGTGTATGGAACAAATGTACTCTTTATGAAGCTTTAGAAAGCAATTCACTACACATTCCTGCACCAATTACACTACCTATGTCTGATAAAGAGGGCCCTTTTGTTGTAGTAGGTGATGATGCTTTTCCCTTGAAGAAGTACTTGCTGAAGCCTTACCCTGGATATGATTTAGGCACAGAGAAGATAATTTTTAACTACAGTCTTTCTAGGGCTAGAAGGACCTTTGGGATTATGGCAACCCGATGTCAGATTTTCAGACATCCTATTAACTGTTCTCCCAATGCAGTATGCAAAATTGTTAAAGCTAGTGTTGTGATTCATAACTATTTGAGAGTAAACTCCAAGTATTCCTATTCCCCAGTAGAACTGATGGACAGGGAAGATACTGACCACCAAAAAATTATACGGGGACAGTGGCGTCAACATGTCCAGGGAGGATTAGAAAATCTTAGAGCTGTACCCCGAAAACCTGCTGCTGATGCTTTGATTGCCAGGGACAATCTTAAGAATTATTTCAATTCAGATGGTAAAGTGCCATGGCAAGATGGAGTGGCACTACTTCACTGAGTGTATCACCTCACAATGACAGAGCTAACCTATAGGCTACAACTCACCATATTTTTTATTCACTCAAGTGTACAAGATTCTTCCTCTTTAACTTTCATGTAATTAACACTTCTCACACAGCCAGTATGCAGCTTCCCTTCAAGTAAAGGGAGACCTCCCCTGTCAACACTCTGAATGCTTTCCACACAGGGTGTCAAACCGGAGCAATTTTGTTTGAAAATGTGAATGAATATGAGAAGGAATAGAGGAAAATTAACATGAAATAGCATTGTTTTGGCAAAGTTTTCACTTCCAAAGACATATTGTACTTTGAACTATAATCCACAATTATATCTTTGCCTATTCCCCCCCCCCCCCCCTCAAAAAAAAACACACACACACACACGGAAAAACTTGGGCAAGTCCCAGAGTATATACAGTACAATAATAACTACTGAAAGGAATGGACTATGCTTTCGCTTGACGCCTTGTTTTTACCCACTTCTGACTCTTGTAACAAACCTAACCCTTGCACCACCCCCAGCACTTGCCATGTTCAACAGGTTATAATATATTAATGCCCACACTCATAAAACAAAATTCCCAAATAAATTCTCAACCCTAAGCTCAGCATGATGGTTTATTTGGAATACATAACAGGCCACACTATTACACATCATATTTACTCAAGACTACACACAAAACACACAGGATAGAATCTATTACTTACACCTTTCTACAGAGCAAAGCCTGATAGCACTTATATATTTAAAGGAGTGCCAACATCCAGTCCACTCACCATCACCTTTGTTTTACTTGCATATGTTTCTGTACCCTATTCGATTGTCCCTGGATACCAGAACTAATGTTGTAGTTTGAGTAGAGGATATTAATAAATTTCATTTGTAGCAAAGACATTTGGTTAGGCTAATCAATTTATAAGAATGTGTTTCACATAAATTATTTTATATTTGTGTTGGTAGCTAGGGACAACTACAAGGGGGTATTGAAACTCACTGCAACTGAATTTATGCATGGTAATATACAGTATACTATACTGTACTGTACTGTACTGTATATACTGTATAGCCTACTGTATGTATAAATTATACATTTTTGGTTAATTCTACATTCATATAAAGTTATTTAGTTATGTAGAGCAGATTAACCAGACCACTGAGCTCCATACGGAACTCTCATAGGTCTATATAAAGCATCTACAATTCCCTGTTAGCACATTTGTCTCGCAACTGAAAGTTTACAGGTTCATTTGCCAGGTACAGAGAGGTGTTTGTTATAGTTGTATACCAAACAGTAAATAGCGGATGTCAAAGCGTTTGATATCAACAGAATGGAATGTGACAAGATGAGAATGGTGAAATGGATGTTTGGGGCCAAACTGCAAGATAGGATATTCAGTGAAGAGCAGAGGAGACAATTAGGTATCAAGAGTATTAGTGATGAGATGCAAACTATTATGTTTGGTGCAATGGATGGTTTGGACATGTGGAGAGGATGAATGAAATAAGTTGTGTGAACGTGGAGGGTTCTGCAACAAGGGTTGACCAAGAATAATGTGGGATCAGACTTTGCGGTCTGATCTAGAAAAATAGAACTTGACAAGTGAGGCAGCTCTGAACAGGGCTACCTGGAGCGCCGCCATTAGGACGTGAGACTGGAACCACACTCCGCGTGGGGCACTTGGTCTATAGATATAGATATGTATGTATTTTAAGAGGATAATAAAGTGTACGGAAGTTGCAATAGGAGAAGAACAGTGCGGGTTTAGGAGGGGAAGAGGGTGCGTGGATCAGATGTTTGCAGTAAGACAGTTATGCGAGAAGTATTTAGAGAAGCATAAGGAGATATTTTGGGCTTTTTTGGACTTGGAAAAAGCGTATGATCGTGAGGACCATGAAGCAATGTGGAAGGTGTTAAGGATTTATGAAATAGGAGGAAATTTGTTAGAAGTAGTTAAGAGTTTTTATGAAGGGAGCAGAGCATGTGTGAGAGTAGGAAATGGTGAGTTGAGTGAATGGTTTGAGGTAAAGGTAGGTTTGCTACAGGGTTGTATAATGTCACCATGGCTGTTTAATATGTTTATGGATGGTATGGTGAGGCAGGTGAAAAGGAGAACTATGGGAAGAGGATTGGGTTTAGTAGGAAACAATGGTAGAGATTGGGAGTTGAATCAGTTGCTGTTCGCTGATGACACAGCATTGGTGGCGGATTCTGATGAGAAACTGCAGCGGGTATAGTCAAAGAGTTTGGTGTGGTTTGTGGAAGGAGGAAACTGAAGGTGAACGTCAATAAAAGTAAAGTAATGGTGTGTAATAGGGGAGAGCATAGGGTGAATCTAGATGTGAGGCTGGATGGGGAAATATTGGAACAAGTAGAGTGTTTTAAATATCTAGGAGGAACGATAGGCAGGAGTGGAGGTATGGAAGTGGAGGTAAAACAGAGAGTGTGTGAAGGAAGGAAGGTTTTCGGAGCAATGGGAAGTATGTGGAAGACGAGAAATCTTGGAGTGAAAGTAAAAAGTACACTGTATCAAGGAATTGTTGTGCCAACAGTGATGTATGGGGCTGAGACATGGGCTCTGAAGAAAATGGAGAAAAGAGGGCTGGATGTGATGGAGATGAGCTGCTTGAGGAGTATGTGTGGAGTTACTCGTAGAGACAGAATGAGGAATGAAGAGATACGTAGGAGAGTGGGGCAGCAGGAACATTTGTCAGCCAGGGTGGACAGAAGGGTGCTGAGCTGATATGGTCATGTTGAACGAATGGGAGATGAAAGGCTTACAAAGAGAATATGTGAGTCAGGTACAAGGGGAGATAGAAGGGCAGGAAGACCCCCATTGAGATGGAGAGACTGTGTAAGAAAGGCTTTGGATGATAGAGGAATGACTATAGATCAGGCAGGGGTAGTGGTGGTGGACAGGATTGAATGGAGAATGCTTGTGAATAGTTGAGTGAACATGTGGTCATTTGGAGTAAGGGGTCGGGCGCAAGTTGGACTAGATAATAGTCCATCAGGCGCCTGGCCCGGGGAGACGATTAATATGAAGGGTGCGCCTGGAAGTGTGGTGGGAGGGCTTGTGGCTTTAGCACCGCTGCATGTCTGCCTGCCGAGATCGGAACCTCTCCGGGTGGTCGGGGGCCGGGGGAGTGCTGGAGCGACCTGGGTGACCCTGGTCTCTGGGTTTTCTCCTGGGTGACCTGGATGTGTGTGAGTTTGTGCTTGTTATCTGTGTTTATTTGTTGTTTTATGTTGTTTTTGTGTTTTCCCTGTCCTTGCTCTGTCTTGAGTCGTCTACCCCCAAAATGGGGATTGGGCCTGAACATATAGATAGATAGATAGATGTATTTTAAATGGAGAATTGTAACATCATAATTATCTGGAAAGGGAAACTGGTTAACTTGAGGGAAAGTAACCCCATGAACTGAGTAGCTTACCCACCACAATGGGTAATGTCATTGAGATAACCATTGTGGCAATGCTCACCTAAATGTATATTTCAAACTTTACCTTCAAATTGACAATTACATTTAACTCTGATGAAAAAATGCATAACTATAAAAGATATACTGTAGGCTACTTAGTGTTAAGTAGCTATAGCACATCATGGAGTCTTGTAATGGCTTTGAAAGATTCAAACATAATTCTGATTTACTCTCAGAGGATTTGTCCTCTCCATGTCAAGTGACACAAGTTTTTGTTTGCTATAAATAAACAAAGTTAAGGAGGCGCGATAACAATAATGAGCTGAAGCCCGCATTGCGTGGAATCCCCTTGACAAACAAGTTCGGTTAATATAATTCAAAGGAATAGTCTTGTAGGCTATTCTCTTCCTTCTCACTCCATATGATAATAGGAATAATTTTAATTATTGTTAAACAAATATGTGTCATACTGTTGAAGGGTTAGTACAACACTTATTTAGAACAAAATCAAGATCATGTAACACATAGCTTCATAGATCAGTGTTAGATACAACACATTATAACAGTACTGTATATCATATATTCATATTCTTATAATTTGATCTTGATTGTTATAAAGCAAGGGGTTTCCAGGCTTTAAAAGCCACAAGATAATACATTATATATTTCTTTTCTGTTATTCTAGCAAATAACATTTGAAACAATATCCATTCATGAAACTTGATATAAAAATAAGATGTGTTATGCATAATTATTTATTCCTTGTCTAATATATTTTGATAATGTTCACACACTACTAAATACAGTACAAAGTGTATCACAGCAAAATACATGTGGTAGGTGGGAAACACCATCTGCTCACTTCTATACAATGCTGCTTTGTAAACCAAAGCAGCTCTGCAAAAGTGACAGGTACAAATAGTTCCAGGTAACGGTATCCTATTCTGCTACCAAGAGCGCTATTTCTGGGTGACCAAGGCTCACACGTGCATACATGTCTGTCATAAATGCATAAAAATAATTAAAAATAAATGGCTGAATTTGTTTATGGATTATAGGCTAAGCAACATGTGTTCCACACCCGATTTACTTTTGAAATACTTGCTAGTACTGCATCTGGATACATTAATCTAGCAAAGGACTTGAAAAGTACAAAACAATAAAATTACAAAATCAATTACCTAGTATACAGTAGAAATGTACTTTTTAAGTCAATATATTTGTGGAGCAGATACACTAAGCCCACACGTTGACAAATGTGAAAAACTACGGTACTGTTGTGACGCTCCTGCATAGTAGCCACGTGTGGGCATGCGCGAGTGTCGGCTGCCCAGCCGTTTAGAAACCGGCTGGCGGCAGCCGGCCGGCCGGCTTTTCCTTAGTATATATCCTACGACAATGTAACTAATGTCTGGGATATTCTTATGTTGTTTCACAGCTTGAAGCTGCCCTTATTCTTAACCAACGCATCTTAGTATATTTTATTCTCGATAGTTGATTGTTTCATTATAATATATAAGATGTAAGTCTAGTGAGAGTGGGAGGCGACGAGCGGGAGAGAGAGACCGGCTGGGGGACGTTGCTTTGCGCGGGCGCGGAGAGACTAGCTTGGGACGAGCCTGATGTTGCCAATCTGATCGCAAAGTTAGGCTTAGTTTCGACTCACGCAAGGGGTAGAGGATTTTGACCCGGCAACGGTGTTGAGTGTTGCCAAGCATGGGATGTATTTCGCATGCCTAGGGTGGGGTCCAGACAGATTCAAGACTCAGAGCTCACCTCACTGTTGTACCCTTCGGACCCCCTTGATATCTATCCCTCTCAACCCCACTTAGAAACTTTCTCTCTTACTTTGTATACCTTCCTCCCACTACTTCACCAATCTATTTAATTATCCCATCCCCTTGATAGACCTTATATCTATTATTGTATTAACCGGTACAGCCCCAGCGACGCGCCTGACGCGTCGGCGATGTATGTAACGCACAGCCCCAGAGACGCCTGGCGCACCCTAATTGCGCCGACCGTAACCTCAGGTGTAGCCACTCAAGAGGGCTCAGATTTGTATGGGAACTGTGTACGTATCCCACGCAACCGTGCCGATGGTTGAAAACTCTCAAAGTCCACGTGCGTGCGCGCGAGCGCGCAATAACCTGTTTTTTTGGGATAATTGCCTTCAATTTTTTACTCTTATAAAATCCGTATTCGGGGGCTCTGTAGGACCATTTTTTAAGCTTTTTGAGCGGTTTTTCGTGGTTTTTCCTTCATTCCTAACCCATTCGCTATTGTTTCTGGAATAAAACCATTTTTTGAAAACCGGCCGGGTTCTGGTGCGCAAACATTACAAAACTAGCCGGGGCTCCACGGGTTAATGACGAGCTCTCAGATAACTAGATAGGATTTTGGGCCTTATGCAGAGATGTAATTGTTAATGAGACCTAGGAAGCTTTTTTGTTGTCTCATATTTGGTGGTTTCATGCTTGCTAGTGTGTTCTTGTGGCAGGTGAGCAGGGGCTAGACCGGAGGGGGGGCTTTTTGCGATCCTTTAACCCTTAATTAGCGGCGAGCAACATAAGTCGAGTTAAAAAAAGCTGGACTATGTGGCGGCGCTCGACATAACTCGAGTGGCAATTTCAGCACGTAATGTGGCTGAGAGAGAGAGACAAGTGGTGGCAGGAGACTAGCGAGCGTATGACTGCTCCAGACCACCGCGGCGAACCTACTGACACAAATCTCAGCTCCCTCCTCCCTCTCTCACTCGCTACATACTCAATTATGTACTGAAAGTACCGAATTACCTGCTTTTTGCACTCGCGTTGCACGGTTATTGCAAGAAAACTATCCATCATACAAGGATCGTTATGGTGTCATTCGAAAGCTCTGTTTATGCCCTTTCAGGGATAGGTACTTGTTTTACGTTCTGGGTCTTATTTAGGCATGAAAATGATCACGTAAACAGCCCTATTTTGGCTAAAAACACCCCGCTGTGCGGTACACATAAATAAACCGCATAGGCCGCTCGTAAGGTGTTAAGTAAAGTCTGCTGGTGCGAGTCCTGTGGACCCGCACGACTTTACTAGGATACCCGTGGGAGTCTGGGGGCATTTTCTTGTCTGTGTCCCTGTGTGTCTAGTGTTGTGTTGTGTGAGGGCCCTTGCCTAGTCCACTCAGCACTGCGCTAGCACGTCTTGCTTTTGTTTTTGGGTCGCCAGGAGAGAGTCAGATACTTGGGATCTGAGTCTCTCAAGAGAGCACCCTTTCAATTAGAGTAATTTGGCGCACAGACTTGGGAACGTCCCTAGGCTAGAGCAGGTGGCTCAGCCCGGGTATCCGAAGCCTATATCCTTCCGGCTAGACCTCTGCCACCTGGCAGATTAACAGCTAGGGGTTTATCATCTCTGTATGCTTGGTATTGTGCCACAGTTTTACCGTTTTTGTGAGCATTGTGAGTCAGGGTGTGGCTTAGAGACTCTGTCCGAGCAGGCTTGCCTGACCAAGAGTGAGAAGCACACCTGTATGTGGTTATGTTGCGAGTTGCTGCCTTTATTTAATTATACCTATGCCATTATACACTGTATGGCCTATCACTAGTATTTATTCCTGCTTATGAGTTAGGAGTTCTCTAAATCCGTAACTTACTTTCTTTGCTAAGCATCAGATCCTACAGTAGCCGCATGCAGTTTAGAAACCTGCATCTTGTCTACCTGTACGATGTTTTGAGGACTGTTTGCTTTCACCTTCTTTCACGCAGGGGTGATTAGTTGTATTAATTAACGTAACGTTAAATGTACTTTCTTCTAGTTTGGTATTAAATTGTTTCTGCAATTTAATTCCGTTATCTATCTTTTCCTTGAAGCTTTAAGTCAACTTAATTGTGTGATCTTTTATATAGCCTGCTTGACTATCAGCAGTCTATAGTGCGTGCACCCTGTAACCGAGTCATAGGATACCTTGTTGTCCAGGCAGGACTCTTGACGGTTTAGGGTGGTTTGTTGCCTGGGTTTATAGATAAGGGTTGGATCTAGCGTTTTCCGTTGTTGCTTGTTGCCGCATACCTAGTCCAATAGAAAGAGCCCAGTGTTTATATATCCCAGGACGTAACAAATGGCGACCTTGCATAGGATTTACTGAACAGAGGAATATAGTGGTCATTTGTTTTGAGATTCCTTATGATTAGAGGAATACAGTGGACATATTTTTTTTTTTGGAGCAACCAATATAACACATTAAAGACTTTAAATAACATTAGTATATACATACTTGCATAGGAGATAAGGCACATTCTATAACCGTGATAATTACTGCAGTACACAAACATGTCTAATACATCAGAACACAGTGGTGTGTCAGGTCACGATACGGGCTCTGAGGGAGAAAGACCTGTGGAGTGGCTAGTCGATAGCGAGGAGGGTGCTAGAAGATTTTTAGAGGTGCCCCTTACCTTTGCCAGGGTGTTGAAGCTGAATAAGTATGGCTTAAAGTGTGTGGCAGGTCTTCAGGGTCACCAGGGTTTAAGTGGCATGAGGAAAGATCAGCTGAGGGCTTTGATATTGGGTTTAGAAGGGAGAGACCTGGGTGGAGAGGCGACTGGGGGCCCCGGTCCCCAGCCCCCCCTCCACTCTACCCCCGTATCAAACGTCAGGGTGCCTGAATTTAGTACATACCCCCAAGTTGATGGTCAATGGCAGCGTGGAATTCAATCACAGGGACCCTCCCCATTAAATGCATCTTCCCCTCCTCAAGGGTTGACTCCAGATTTGTTGTTTCGGCTTGAGATGGCCAAGGTTGTGGCCGCCGAAAGACAGGTTAGTGTGCAGGCTGAGGTTGCTAGAGCTCAGGTTGAGGCTGCTAGAGCTCAGGCTGAGGCTGCAGAGAGAACAGCTATACGAGAGGCTGAACTGCAGGCAGAGTCTACTAGGTATCGGGCTGACAGGGAGCTGGAGAGATCTCGAGTGGAGGTAACAGGGCGAAATATTGGGGGAGGTAACCGACATCGGGACCAATCATTGTCGCACCTGCTTAAACTAGTTCCTGTGTTCGATGAATCATGTGTGACTGAGTTTTTTATGCGATTTGAGAAGAAGTGTCAGGAACACCAGTGGCCTCAGGAAAAGTGGGCAGCATTAGTTTCATCAAGACTCCTAGGAAAGGGGCTAAAAGCGTATGATGCACTACCTTTAGAGTCCTGTGTAGTTTATGATGAGCTAAAGAAGGCTGTGCTACGGGCCTATGAGTTACAACCAGAAACTTACCGCTTGAAGTTTCGGGGTGTTACTAAGGGCAAGGATAGTACCTTCCTAGAACACGCCCAGGACTTGTCTGATGCACTACGACATTGGCTGCGTTCTGAGAGGGCAGCTACTTTTGAGGAGTTGAGTCAGCTGGTTCTCTTGGAGCAGTTCTTTAAGTGCACAGGCGGGGACTTAACATTAAATATAAAGGAAAAAAATCCTAGAACTCTCCAGGAGGCAGCAGAAATGGCTGACCTCCGACTGTCATTAATTCGAGGGTGCCAAGCAGCAGCTAGGAGTGAGTCGGGTGCAAAGGATCTTACCCCTCCCCCTCCCAAGAATTTTGATACACATCAATACACAAAACCATGTAGCACTGACAATAAAACTGAACATAAACCAAATACCGTCCCGTATAAGAAGTCTAATGGTACTTCCCACTCCCAAGGGAAACCAAAGAGTAAAGAGTGCTTTGCATGTCACAAGGAGGGTCACTTTGCAAATGCTTGTCCGAACAAGCCACCAAACAAGGTTGTGTCATTGGCCCGCAGCATAGGGGTGTCGCCTATATCTTCTGAGTTTGCCAAGGGTAGTTCGTCAGAGGTTGGGACACAGCCTGTGTTCAAGAGTCCGGAAGGCTCGAACCCTGTCCGCGACGTCTTTGGGAGTCATAGAGGGCATGGTTTTGTGAGGTGGGCTGGCAAAAGGCGAGGAGTTAAGCTATTGCGTGATACTGGGGCTTCTCAGACCTTGTTAAGGAACTTTACTGGTAGACCGATTAACGCTGCTCGGGTGGTGGTAGTTCAGGGGATCAATGCTACGAAGTCCTACCCGCTGGTGCGGATGTTGCTGGAGGTGGGTGGTGTGGCGAAGGAGCTGGATGTCGGAATTGTAGAGAATTTGCCTGTTGGGGGCGTCGACCTCCTCCTCGGCAACGACTTTGCGGTGCCTGCTTCTAAGGTTTCACCCTTGGGACGTTGCCGAGAAGGCGGCCGACGTTAGTAGGGAGGAACAGGAGCGGGTTGAGAAGTGTAGCGTACAAACCATGGCGTGTGTTGTGACGCATTCTCAGACATCCGGAGCCTTGCAGCCACCACCTCAGTCTATCAAACCGCGGAGGAAAGGTCACAAGAAAACGGGAAGTGTTGGTCAATTGGAGAGTTTTGAGCTGGCAGTGTTTCTTGGTGACTCATTATTGGCACCTATGTTAGAGTCTGGAGAGGCCCCAGGACCTGTCACAGCTAGTGAGGAGGTAGGGCAGGAAGAGACTCCGAGGCAGCAACGTTACACACGGAGAGAAAAAAGGGTTGCTCAGTTTGATATTGGGGGAGGACTTGGGTTGCTTCGGAAGCATCTAGACAGGTTGGTTCCCTCAGATATTTGTAAACTGCAGTTGGAGGATCCGGAAGTTCAGAAGTGTGGTAATGGTGCTGTCGAGATCAAACACGAGGACGGGGAAACATGTCATGTGAACCTGTTGGAGGAGTTTGTGAGGCAACCACCTGAGCAGCCCACTGTCCCTGCGTTGGTCTGCCGCGGCCAAGGTGGAGAAGGAGAGGGGGCAGTAGGGCACAGGTGGAGGAGAGTAGGGATTGTCATGTCTCGGCGGAGCAGTGGGCGGGGGACACGAGTCTGGTGGCTGTGGAAGCGCTAGAGCACCTGCCTGAGCAGCAGTGTGCAGCGCTCCAGCACCAGCTCGGTTCATACCCCACTGGTCGTGCCGAGCCCCTGAGTATCACAACTCGGGCGGTGCAAGATATTCCGCGGGCAGGTCACGTGAATGTTGAAAGACCGTTAGCCTCGTTGTTTCGGTGGTTCAAGGTGGGCGACGAGGCTTTGGCATGGTTGCCAGGTCAGGGTCGACCCATGGCTGCCAAGGGTGGTGGTCAAAAGGAGGACATTGAGCAGATTGGTGAGGTTGGCTGTGGAGTGGATGTGCCCGGTCGTCGCATAGCCTCCCAATGCTGCTCTAGTCTAATGCAACAGCCCTACCATAGACCGACTGTATCTGGCCATGTCGCTAAAAGCGGTGATGCTGCGCAGGCAGATGTCGTCACAAGGAATGCGGGGGTGCGCATGTACGGTATCGGCGGGGAAGCCTTAGCAATAATGAACTATGGGAGTGACTGCACAGGTGGTACTGATTGTCCCTCTCATGACCTGGCTGTTCTAGGGACGAAGGTGGAGAAGGAGGGAAACTACAGGTTAGAAGCTGCGGTCTCGGCTGGGTTGTGGGAGGGCACTAGGCATGTTGTTCGTGGAGACAGTGCAAGGCAGTTGTTTACTAGGCTGTGGCAGTGCATCCGCATGTTTGTTGCTTCTTCAGGCCTGATGTACGGGGTAGAATCCGACATGCAGGCTGGAGATAGTGCAAGCCTCAGTTTAATTCCCTACCGTATAAATCCTGCTCGACAGCCTGTGGTGCAAGCAGAGCTGGATTACGTGTTGACGAAGGGTCTGAGGGATAAGGAATGTCGTGAGTGGTCGTTGCCTGTAACTTTGCAACCTGTGTTAAGTGGCAAGATCAGTGAGTGTGTTGATTGCGAGAGTGTGTGTGCATTATCCCTGACAGACGCCTATACCTTATCGAGAGTTGACGACACCATAGACCGCCTCGGGGCTGCATCGCCTATCACGAAGGTAGAACTAGTGAAAGGTTATTGGCAGGCCCCGTTGCCGGAAAGAGCGAAGAGAAATGCCAGTCTTGTGATGAACTGGGCAGTTTATCAGTGCCAGGTGTTGTTTTGCTGCCGGGACACAAGTTGGATGTGTGGCATGCTAAGGGCACTGATAATGTTTTGGCTGATTGTTTGTCACGGGAGGGTTTGTTTGCAGGAGAACCCTCGCCGTTCAGTCAGTGTGTGTTGAGAGTGGAGTAAAATAGGCTTGCCCCTGTAAGTGCAGCCGCCAAAAACAAATTAAAAAAAAGCAAAAACCTTATAAAAACTCTTTATTTTTATAACGTGTAGAATTTTGTATAAGATGTTGTAGCAGTATCTAAGTTGAATGTTTTCGCTTATTGTCGCTAAGTTAGTTGAACTTGCTCGGTGGAGTGCAACAGTCTTTATTTTTTTTATATAGTGCCTTGTGTCGCAACAGTGTGTGGTACTATGAGAAGCTTTCTGTTAGATATGAAGAACTTAGTTAAGTGTGTTATATCTTGGGGGAGGTGTGACGCTCCTGCATAGTAGCCACGTGCGGGCATGCGCGAGTGTCGGCTGCCCAGCCGTTTAGAAACCGGCTGGCGGCAGCCGGCCGGCCGGCTTTTCCTTAGTATATATCCTACAACAATGTAACTAATGTCTGGGATATTCTTATGTTGTTTCACAGCTTGAAGCTGCCCTTATTCTTAACCAACGCATCTTAGTATATTTTATTCTCGATAGTTGATTGTTTCATTATAATATATAAGATGTAAGTCTAGTGAGAGTGGGAGGAGACGAGCAGGAGAGAGAGACCGGCTGGGGGACGTTGCTTTGCGCGGGCGCGGAGAGACTAGCTTGGGACGAGCCTGATGTTGCCAATCTGATCGCAACGTTAGGCTTAGTTTCGACTCACGCAAGGGGTAGAGGATTTTGACCCGGCAACGGTGTTGAGTGTTGCCAAGCATGGGATGTATTTCGCATGCCTAGGGTGGGGTCCAGACAGATTCAAGACTCAGAGCTCACCTCACTGTCGTACCCTTCGGACCCCCTTGATATATATCCCTCTCAACCCCACTTAGAAACTTTCTCTCTTACTTTGTATACCTTCCTTCCACTACTTCACCAATCTATTTAATTATCCCATCCCCTTGATAGACCTTATATCTATCATTGTATTAACGACGAGCTCTCAGATAACTAGATAGGATTTTGGGCCTTATGCAGAGATGTAATTGTTAATGAGACCTAGGAAGCTTTTTTGTTGTCTCATATTTGGTGGTTTCATGCTTGCTAGTGTGTTCTTGTGGCAGGTGAGCAGGGGCTAGACCGGTGGCACTCCCCTCCACGTCGTCTGAGTACACTGTGTCCACCATAGGAGAAATAGTCGACGTGGAGACGATCGAGGAAGAAGGAGTCAAGGATGCAGCACCAAGAGGAAAAGGACGTCCCCCCCCCCTGAATCACCTTTATGGAGAACCATTTTGGGGGACACCGAAGCAACCCCTGATCCATCTTTTACACCAGAGCAAGTAGAAGGTCTAAGGATCTTCCAAAGTCAGCTGTTCAAGATCAGGAGCTCCATGAAAAACCCAAAAAGATCGAGAAAGACCTTCAACATGGAAGAATTCGTTAAACACCAACATTAACACCATCGACTTCTTCACCACCACCATCAACACCACCATCTCCTGCCTTCATCTTGCAGCCTCCCAGCCCCCTTCTTGGCAAGCCATACTGATCCAGCCCAATACTCAACTCACGCACGTTGGGTCAAGCCCCGACACTCTATTTGCTCTCACTTTTACCACTGTCTCTCCTACTTAACCAATAAAAACTTCCCTTCTTTCACCCTCACCCACCTTTTCTATATTCATTTGAATTGAAATGAAAGGAGAGAGAGAGAGCGAGCGAGCAGGGTGGGGGAGGTGGAGTTGCTTTTCCTCCTCCTCCCTCCTCCCTCCCTGAGGAGTTGCTCGCCCGCGTGGTCTTTTCTCTCGGTTTTGATTGGCTGGTGGTTCCTGGCGCCTTCTGCAGGCCTGCTGCCGGGTGACGTAGCGGCCTGTGATTGGCTGACCACTGTGCCTTTGTGTGGGATCCTGGAGGGGTCTAGAGGAGCTATTCTCCTCAGAGCTTTCCTAACTAGCATACCCTTCACATGTCCCTTGCCCCCCTGTCTCCCGACTTCTACCTATAGAGCACTTTCTCTCTCTCTCAACTTCTTACCTCTCATTCTTCTACTCTATTTAATATCATAACTTCCCTTTGGTTCTGCACGATTTCATATATCGGCCATCGTATTATATGCTGAAGCTCTCAGATAACACATGTTTAGTTAGGCATTTTGGAAGGGTTACCATTTTTTGTCTGTAGAGGTTTGACACACTCACGGTGTCTCCCTTCCTGTATCTTGGTGGTCTGCTGGGGGATTTAATGCTAGACTGGGATAAGGCTACTGGTGTTGTGATTTCCGATGTGTACTAGATTTTGTTGAACCTGTACAATCGCAACGGAGACGTGGGAAGCCTAGGTGGTCTTTCTGACTGTGTACCTTGTGAGTTTAGCACTGTGTTGCGAGTGAGGGCTTTTGCCTCTGCCACCCAACACTGTGCTAACTCGTTTGCTTTGACTTTGAGAGGGTCGCCAGGAGAGAACCAGATACTAGCGATCTGGATCTCTCAAGAGAGCACTCCGTCAATTAACGTAATTTGGCCGCACAGCCTTAAGGACTTCGCTAGGCTACGAGCCGATTGCTCAGCCATTGTTTCCTAGCCTACTACATCCCAGCTAGACTTTATTCGCCTAGCAGACACCAGATTTAGATTATAAACTCTTTCTGTTATGTATGCATTATTATTCACGGCATTTATTAGTCTAGGTTGTTGTTGAGTTGCACAACCCTAGTAGGCTGTTTCGTTGATGAGGAAGTACTTCTTTTGCTGTTTGAGTTCCTACTATTGCGCAGTTATTATTCCTGTGCCAGTTAACCCTATATGTCCTTACAATTGTCATATTCTGTTCCTGCTTTATACTACAGTTCAAAATCCGATACGATCATCTTACCCCAGCATCCGACTTTCTTCAGAAGATTCCTGCTCGATGCTTTGGGACTTTCGTTCACTTTCTTTAGTATAGGAGTGACAGTTCATTATTGTTTAGAGTAACTTTAAATATACCTTCTTCTAGTTTGCATTAAATCATTGCAGTGATTTAATTAAGATCTCTATCTTTTCCTAGTATACCTTATTAACGTAATTGTATGTTGTTGTGATCAGGCTGTATCAGAGATCATCAGCCTGTAGTAGTAGTGCACTTATACTGAGTTATAGGATACCCCGTTATCGCAGATTTAACTCTGGAGGGTATAGGTGTTTTTGTGCGCCGGCATTATAAGTTCAGGGGTTGGATCTAGTGTTACCGTTGTGGCTGTGTGCTTTCCTAGTCCAATGATTAAGAGCCCTTGTTTTATACGAGCCCCGGTCGTAACACAGTTCTAATGAGTGAGAGTTGGAGGGTTTGGTAAATAGGTTTGGAAATATGTGTGAAAACGGAACTTGGTCAATGTGGGAAGAGTAAAGTGATAGTCTCTGTCTCTGAGAGCGATGTAGTCGGTTCCATGTCACTTCAACCAGTAGACCATTTCAACCAGTAGCTCTCAACCAGTGCCAAATTAACCCAGACCAACCAAACCAGTGCCAAAATATAGTACTAACCTAACCTAACCTAAGCTAACCGTACTGGTTGAGAGCTACTGGTTGAAATGGTCTACTGGTTGAAGTGACCGGTCACCGATGTAGTCACAAGGTGAGTGAGGTAGTGAGGCAAGGTTAAATGGTCAGGCAATGAAGAATGCCTGCTCAAGTATTTGGACAGTGTGATGAGTAAAGATGAGAGCATAGAAGATAAAAAGCATATACCGTATCAAGAGTGAGTGGGGTGGACATGAGTTACTTGAGCGCTTGCGGAGTCACAGCACTGGCATCTGCAAATATCACACTGGCTGGCCCGAACCCTCGACATCACGGTTTGCAGGCGAGGGCTGTACCAACAGCGCTACGTCCTTTATGAATTAACTTGAAATTAGGAGACTTATCTTTAGCGAAAGAGGATAGGCGTAGCATAATCTAAAATTATGAAAACAGAAAGGCAAATATATAAAAGACTATCATTACCGGAATACCGGTATTCAGCCCAAACATTCAAAATACTGTACTGTACAGTACAGTACCGTTACTTCCGAAAACCTTTTCTATTTATTGAAATATACCCAATTTTCAAACACTCACTTAAGCCTACTGGTACAGTACTGTATGTTTTGTTTTCAATAGGCTAGGCTCTATGCCTATGCATGTTTTATCAAGAACTTAGATTTAGGACTATACCAGTAGCCTACATGTTTATATTGTTGAACTGCATTAGCCTATCTCCTCAAAATGCTTGGAAAATGCTAATTCCTAGACAATGAAACTTATATATCTAGCCTAGCTAGTTATTTGTTTTATTAACCTACTGGTACATGTAACTTAATTGGGTTACCCCAGTGCGCATACGCACTATGGCATTCTGTCTCAGAATGTACGGTACCCTGTCGAAATGTTACGTGACACCGGGTCTTACATGCTGAAATTTGAATGATGAATAACCTTCTACTTGGCCCCCGGGGATCATCTATAAGTATCTCTTATAGGCTAGTCAAAATAGGCTGCTGTTCAGCCTATCAGCTTGTCATTTAGTGGATGAGAGCTGGCCGACAGCTTGATGTTTGACGTTTGATATTTAAAATTTTAATAGCCTAAACAAAAAGTAGACAATAGCTCAATATTTGATATTTGAATGTCCAATTTGAATGTCAAAAAAGGAACTTGATTGTCCAAAAAGGTACTGACAATAGGTCGATGTTTGACATTTGATAGTTAAAAATTTAAATTTGAATGTTAAAAAAGGTACGATAGTACTGTAGCCTACTCACATTAGCACGATAAATGACGTTTGACATTGGCGAATGTCAAACTAGATCCGTTTGATTTTGAATAAAAGCTAATTTCAAACAACAAACTGACAACAGCTCGATATTTGAAGTTTGACATTCGCGAAAGCAAACTAGATCCGTTTGCTAGTATATAGAAATAGAAGCGAATGTCAAACATCATTTATTGAGCTGTTGTCATTTTCTTGTTTGACATTCGCTTTTATAAAATATCAAAGTAGATTTTGTTTGACATTCGCGAATGTCAAACGTCAAATATCGAGCTATCGCCTGCCTTGCTTGCACTAGCATACTCGGCACGCTCGCTATCATTTCCCCGTCTAATTTGACTGCCGTGGGATACAATAATAGGTTGGTTGCAGAGTGGCTTTGCCCCCCCTTCACCCCCCATGACTGATTGTCACCATCATATATAGGCCCTATTGCCAGGAAGGGGCAAATAACAGAAAATATAGCCGTCAAAATAGACGGGAACATAATCGCAAGCGCACGACCAATGTAAACATGACTGTAGGTTACGCCCGGATACTACATCCTTCCGGGCCTTCCCAAATCGAGCTAGGCTATTGCTGAGCTGGCTGTGGAGTGTGGATCCACAAGCAGGCCTATGATGCCTATATAGATTAATTTAACTATCACATAATTATAGGTTAGGCTATGCTAAATAGCAACATTTATTTCGGGAAATAACACAGGCTGCTACACAGAGGCCGACTTCATAACTTCCCAAGCAGTGGTTGAGGGACCAGGGTTGACAGTGTATGCGAGCGACTTTCGAAATTGTGTATAAGAATATTGGGCAACTTCGGAAAATATAACCGAAACTACCACTAATTTTTCCATGGTTTTTCTTTTTGGTTATAAGTAGTTTTCATCATAATACAGTAGTTGAAATTAGTTACAATCCCCGGAAAACTTTATTTCTCCCATTATTCAACGATCTTAAAACACTCAGATGTAAGTCATTTTCAGAGTAAATAGGCTAGCCTATAGACCTAGGCCTACATTTGTTTTTGCCTTTGGATACAGGACGGTCCGACGGTTTGAGGGGGGGACCCCCCCCCCCATGACTTAATGAAATCAGCATCTATTGTAACAGTAAGGGGCTTAATATGAGTTTCACTGCCGTCAATAGGCTAGGTTGAGTTAGGCCTAGGCTATAGCCTAGGGAGAGTTTTTTGTTTTTACAGTACTTTATATAATGCACATAAAATGTATCTCCGGAGGTTGAAACACATTTTAATGATCTTTGCAACATCCTTATTCTATAATAGCCTTCAAATAGGCCTATTGAGAAATTATGATAAATGTTTACCTATGGTCCCGTTAAAATATCCTCAAGTAACCTATTAAAAACTGTTCAGGGGACTGGTTAGAACTTGTAGGATGTTTAATTGAATGTCGGAAACCAGTATTTACTGAGAAATAAGTCTTAAAATGTGCTATGGGTCACCCAGGGTCCCTGCCCTCTCTTTCCTAGGTAATGTTATGTTATAAGAACATAAGAAAATGGGAGTCTGCAGAAAGCCGATTGGCCCAAGCAAGGCAGATCCCTGTCCCACACAACCCCAATTACAAAGCCCAATTATAGGATCAACACTCTAATACCCTGAGGATCATCTTACCAAAACGGTTAGAGATTAACGCAGGATTACGGGGTCTGCAGAGCGCTGATTGGCCCAACCCGGCTGATCCCCATTCACACCCAACCCTTCTCGTCCATATGCTTATCCAATTTTATCTTAAAGCTCCCTACCGTGTGTAGTCCCACTATAGCACTTGGTAGTCCATTCCACCTATCTACAACTCTGTTACCAAACCAATATTTGCCTATAACTTTTCTGAAACGAAATTTATCTAATTTGAAACCATTGGTACGAGTTCTTTCGCTATCACTGAGCTTTAGTATATTTGTCATGTCCCCTTTGTTAATCCCACTAACCCACTTGAACACCTCTATCATATCCCCTCTAACTCTGCGTCTCTCTAACGAATGTAAACCTAATTTCTTCAACCTTTCTTCATACAGAAGATTTCTAATATTATGGATCATTTTTGTCATTCTACGCTGAACTCTCTCCAATGAATCTATGTCCATTCTGTAATAAGGACACCAAAATTGGACAGCATAATCCATATGGGGTCTCACTAATGACAAGTAAAGTTTTAAGATAACATCAGCAGTTCTGTTACTCACACTCCTAGAGATGAACCCGAGAATCCTCTTTGCCTTATTACGAACGTTTATACACTGTTTTCTAGGCTTCAAATCATTGCTAACAAACACACCTAGATCTTTCTCGCAGTCTGAATTTTCTAATTCTAAATTAGCTAGTTTATATTTAACATTTGTTTGCATCTTCCCTATCTTTAATACCTTGCATTTGTCAATGTTAAACTTCATCTGCCAATTTACTGACCATTCATGTAAGGTATCTAGATCCCTTTGGAGGCACTCTATATCGCTATCTGAATCAATTGATCTCCCCATTTTAGTATCGTCTGCGAATTTACTTATCCTACTAGTTATACCTAAATCTAGGTCATTTATGTATATAAGAAACAACAGGACCTAATACCGATCCCTGGGGGACACCACTTTTGACTGCTCCCCACTCTGACTTGGTACCATTTATGCTGACTCTCTGTTTCCTACCAATTAGCCATGACCTAACCCACCCCAACAACGACCCTCCTATTCCATGTGCCTCTACCTTTCTCATCAATCTCTCATGAGGGACTCTGTCGAAAGCTTTACTGAAATCTAAATATATAATATCATATGACTTGTCACTATCTACTGCTTCATATACCTCTGAGAAAAAACTAAGCAAATTAGTAAGGCAAGAACGTCCCTGAGTGAATCCATGCTGAGAAGAATTTATTAAGTTAAATTTTACTAAGTGGCTTCTAATTTTCCTAGCAATAATAGACTCTAGCAACTTTCCTATGATTGATGTGAGACTAATGGGACGGTAATTGGATGCTATCGATTTATCACCTTTTTTGAAGATCGTAACTACATTTGCAAGCTTCCAAGCTTCTGGAACTAAACCTGTTTCTAATGACTTGTTAAATAAAAATGCTAATGGGCTACTTAACTCATCTCTGCATTCTTTTAATACTCTACCTGCTGCAGTCTAGCATATACCTCGTCAGGACCAGGCGATTTTTGAGGTTTCAGTCTGTCAATTTCCTTAAGCACATCATTTCTACTTATACTAACTGTACTTAACATATTTTCTATACTATCACTATATACCATATTGACTTCTGGAATCTGTGCCAAATTTTCATTAGTGAAAACGGAAAGAAACTGACTATTTAATGTACTGCACATTTCTAAATCATTTTCTGTAATTTCTCCTATTGAAGTTTTTAGGGGGCCTATTACATCTCTAACTTTAGATTTATATAGTTGGTAAAAAGCTTTAGGGTTATTTTTTGAGTCACTGGCTATCCTTATTTCATAATTTCTTTTTGCTTTCCTGATTTCCTTTTTGACCTGTCTTGATAGAGTCTGATAGCATATATGTAAATGATTTTCGCCTTTCTTTATTTTTCGATATATTCCTTTCTTTTTTCCTATAAGATCTATTAGCTTATTAGTCATCCATTTTGGTTGGTTCTGCGTCGATCTAAATCTTCTTTTAGGGATATATTTATTTTGAGCATTGTGGAGTGAAGCAATAATGTAGGTGGCAAGTTTAACTCTGGCATATCCTGACTTAATTGCTTAACAATAGGATCCACCCTTAAGTCTCTTCTTAGCCCACCATAATCGGCTTTTCTGAAATCTGGGATAAGTGTCGTATTCTCTTTAGCATTCCCTGTCCATTGTATATTAAAATAAATAGATTTATGATCGCTATTTCCCAGGTGGTCACCAATCTCTATATTATTTATCATATGTTCATTGCTACTGAAAACTAAATCAAGAATATTAATACCTCTAGTCGGCGTATCTATGAATTGAAATAAGAAACTATCTTGTACTACCTCAATAAACTCTACTGAATCGGAGTCGCCTATTTGGTGCTGCCAATCAATGTTCGGAAAATTAAAATCCCCCATAATACACACATTGCTAAACCTTGATGCTATTTTAATTTCCTCCCATAACGATGTTCCGCCATTTCTACTCATATTAGGCGGTCTATAATATAACTCCAATAACTATGGTCTCACTACCTTCGTTAACCTCTACCCAAACACTTTCATTATCATTATTTAGTCTAATACCTGATTTAATACAGCTTTTTAATGTACTCCTGACAAACACTGCTATACCCCCGCCCCTCCTACTTGTTCGGTCATATTTAAACAAACTATATCCTGGAATATCAAATTCTGCTAAAAAATGCCTAGATTCTGTATTAATCCACGTTTCAGTTAGCACTATTATGTCTATATTTTCTGTGCTAACGAGTGCTCTAAGTTCGTTCATTTTGTTACATAAACTCCTACAATTTGTATACCTATTACTTTTATTTGCAACTAATTTTCTATTGTGTTTAGCTAACTTATTATTTCCTGTTGAACTACTAGCTCTAGACGGAAATTCTACTCTATCAGTATTCTCATCTTTACTATCAGTTACATGTGTAGTGTTATCGATACTACTATTACACATCACTATATCCGCACTATCTTGACTGATTATTTCTATTTTACTCACTGGTTTGTCACATGAAGTACCTGCTCCATATGGAGACAGTATTTTACTTACACACCCAGGTTTTTTTAACGAAACCCCGCAACAATCTTGTCGAGTGAGCTGGCCAAGGTCGAAACTCCTAGTCGAGAGAGATGTACTCCATCCTGGGCATACAGTTCATCCTTACCATAAAAGAGGGACCAGTTATCCAGGAATGGAATAGTATTTGCCTTGAAATACTTCTCCAGCCGGCTATTTACACCAATAGCCCTGGAGGACCATTCCTTCCTTACCCCTCTTCTTGGCAGGATACTGTTTACCACAGGAACTCCACCCTTTTCCCTGATCCTCTCCAACATTTCCTGATACTTGGAGAGCAACTCCTCAGTCCTGCATCTCCATATATCGTTGCTCCCTGCATTGAGGAAGATGATGGGGTCCTCCCCACTCACTTCTAGGACAGCATCTATCTTCTCAGCCACCCTCCCGACTCCGGCACCAGGCACGCAGACAACTTGACCAACCTGAGTGTTTGTTGCCCTGCCAAGGTATCTAACCAATGAATCACCGACAATGAAAACAGATTTAGCTTTTTCCTTTTGTCGGCGTGTAGCAGCAGTTGTTGCAGCAACAGCAGCAGACTCCCCCCCCCCCCCCCTCCCCTCTCACTGCCTCGATGATCGCCACTTCCTCGCCATCACTCTCATCAGCCAAGGTGCTGAAGTTGTTGTGGGTCTTGAGTGGCTGCCTTTTCAGCTTGCAGGCCGTTGCACTAGTTGACACCACTTTCCAAGGGGCTTCATGATCCCTGGGAACACTTCCGGTAGCCTCACACTTCTTCTCCGCCATAGCTAGTCTCAAGGCCAAATTGTCATCTTTGAGACACTGTATCTCCTGCTCCACACTCTCCAGTCTTTCTTGCAAAGCAAGACAAAGCTGGAGAGTATGGGAGGAGACAGCAGACTCACCAACAACAGCCATCACTACGAAAGTTCACTAGGACCTCACTAAGGGTAAACCGGTACACTAGCGGTCACTGGGGACGTCCACACTGGTCAAGGGTCAATTTATGTTATATTATATTATATTATATTATATTAGGGTTAGGTTAGGTTAGGTTAGGTTAGGTTAGGTTAGGTTAATCTAATCTAATATAATATTTGTACATTATGGGCAGTGGGCGGGGCCGCGCATATGTGGCGGCGTACAGACCCTCTCGTAAAACATAGCGCATTTTAAGACTTTTATTTCTCAGTAAATACTGATTTCCGACCTTCAATTAAACATCCTACAAGTTCTAACCAGTCCCCTGAACAGTTTTTAATAGGTTACTTGAGGATATTTTAACGGGACCATAGGTAAATTTTTACCTACTTACCGTTTGTAACCCAAAAATCAGGGTGATGGTTCCTCAGAAGTTCAGCCAGGCAAGGAACTGATTCTTCCTAAGATTTTTTTTACAGTAATATTCATTAGAAGTATCCCACAAAGCTGGGAAATCGCGAATTTTCTCAATAAGGGTAGCCTCAGCCTCCTTCGGCCATACAACTCTGTGGCATTGACTCTGTGAAGCCATAATGATCAACTGTTACATTACATCACTATCACTCGAACTTTTCGAAGAAGGCGCCAGCGCCATGTAAACAAACAATGAGCCAAATGACCACACAACAGTCTTAGTTTCGAGATAATTAACAGTTTACAGTATTTAATTAATTACTTTCGTTTTATGTAAATATAATTCAGTAGTCATTAAATAGTAATGGTTATTTAACAAAAAATATTGACTAAAAATGCTCAATTTACTTGGATATTATCGTGAGCTTGACCACGGTTTCCCAGTCTCTTTGGGAAATCATCGGCTCCCGAAATGACCACGGAAAAGGAGATGAAGGACCACGCAAATCGTGGTTTTGATGAAGGACGACGGAAAATATGCCAGTGTGATAGGCCCTTTAATAAGGCAGCCTCCCAGAAGCTGGGTGTGCTCAACTGGCTCAATGGGTTCTTTACCCCTGCACAGCTTCTTGTTCTGTACTGGGGTACAGTGCGTCCTTGTATTGAGTACTGTTCACATGTGTGGGGAGTATCCTCTCACACCACACTCCTAGACAAAATAGAAAGGAAGGCCTTTTGTATCATTAATTCCCATCCACTCACCAACTCTGTGCAATCTCTCTCTCTTTGCCGCAATGTTGCATCTCTCGCTATTCTATCGCTACTACAATAATCAGTGCTCCTCAGAGCTCTCCCAGTGTATACCACCTCCTCTACGTAGGGTACGTGGTACCTGTCTTTCAACACAACTTCACCCCTACTCTGTGCAACTCGCCAACCTAAAAGTGAAACGTTACTCTCAGTCTTTCTTCTATTCAACAGCTGACCTCTGGAATTCCCTCCCAGAATCAGTCTTTCCCTCCTCCTATGACTTAAATTGCATCAAACTTCGTGTGTCCGGGCATGTTGTCTCGAACATCCCTTGATTTTGGCCCTATCACTCTTTCAATAATGATCTAACCCATGAGTAGAACAATGTTCTCAAACTTTCTTTAACTCAACAAGTAAGCCATGGGACTCTCTCCCTCAATCTGACTTTCTCTCATTATATGACTTAAATGCTTCAACCTCCATGTGTCCAAGTCTTTTTGTATCTAACGTGCCTTGAATGTTGCTTTATATCACTCATTCAACTTTGGGACATTTGTTTCAGGCAGCTTTCCATTTGTGTTTCCTTATATATATAATTATATATATATATATATATATATATATATATATAATTATATACCGGTATATATAATATTTATATATATATAAATATATATATATATATATATATATTTATATATATGTGTGTGTGTATATTACAAGAAAACATTGATATCAGTGCATAAATGTTCCGACCAACATGGGGGTCTTTTGTGTTATTTTTTGTTTTGAGGAATGAGTCATATTCCACTTCTTAGTAAATGCAAACAAAACGTGAACGAAAACTGGCGGGTTTGGGGTAGATGTATAATGATCATGGATAAATCGCACACTACATTTTATCATGTGAGTTTTTTTGTACATGTTAATATATTATACAGTATACAATTTAACATTTGAGTATCATATATATGTTTGCACAACATATTGTATAACACGGTCATACTTACGTTTCTCTATTGAATGTTAATATTTTATAGCTCTTACTATAGCACATAGTATTGACTCATAGCAGGCTTGGATTGTATTAACTATGTTGTTAGGAAAGACATAATAATTACCCTTGTTCGTGATAGTTGTTATATTATATATGCCAATAAATACTTTAGACTCACATTATTTGTTATGTTATCATTCTTTTGAGGACGTGGCTTTGTATCATATAATACTATTGTGTGGTATGTCTTGGTGTTGCACTGGTAACTAATGAAGAAAACAAAGATACATCTGCAGTGCATTTTTCTGAAATTAGGAATTATACATTTGATAGTGCTGATAATATAATGGTATATACAGTACAGGTGGTCGAATCTAATGTCGAGTCAAGGGCCAAAAACCAAATAAATTGTTATATACTTGAAACCTGGTCATAAATGGGTTTCTTTGCAATTAACTTCGGAGAAGGGATTGGAGTTATCGAACAGAGATTCCAGTCTTGACGCTAGTCTTAACATACTGTGTGCTGGGTTAATATTTCAGAAGGGTTGATAGCCTCTAAAGTCCTATTTTAACTAACTGAACTTCATTTACCTATGTTTAGTTGCACAAATATATTTTCCTAGGTATGTTATTTTAATAAAAAAAAAACATTCTTAATGGGATTCTTTGGAATGAATTTCATTCACACGCATATTTAGTTCCACACATATTTCTTGCTAGATCTTTGATTTTAATATAACATGTCCTTGGCAAAGATATATATGACAAGTGAGACTTTCTGATTACATCAATTATATAAAACCATTGTGGAATCTTGAACATCTTAATCAGTCCCGCATGAAACTGCATATAATGTGTGTTTGGAATGAATCAAGGGAAAAACCTAAAGCCATAAACACAATGCAGGATTATGTAATGTGGCATATTAGAAATCTATTTCAGATGTGATAAATAATAAACAAATAATGTTGAATGTGCTGACTGAATGATTTCCAAGCAGGGTATTGGATCTAAAAAAAAAAAAAACACGCACACACACACTGCCTATATTTATCATCATGGCTATAACAAATACGTATTTGTCATCATAATTTAATTGTTGATGCAATATAAAACGATAATTTCTTCAAGTTTCTCAAATGATTCTTCGAAAAGAGTAGTTGACAACTAAGATATATTGGATATTGAAAACTGCACTGAATGTATTATTATATATTTGTATATCTCACGTTGTTTTGTTTATTTACATTACACGCACACAGTGTCTCTCTCTTTCTCTCACTTTCACTCTCTCTCTCTCTCTCTCTCTCTCTCTCTCTCTCTCTCTCTCTCTCTCTCTCTCTCTCTCTCTCTCTCTCTCTCTCAAATGGATGGTGTTGCCACCGCCGCCTGCATCTCCTATACCTCGCAGTTGGCCAGCATATTTAGTTCCTTCCTCCCTCTCCCACTACATCTCTAATATTTATGCTACATTGCTTCTTGCGGGCGGTAATTCCCAAAATATCGAAATGCATTCTCGAGTATTATCTCTTTCCACGAGGGAAGGTGGAAGACAGGAAGGGAGGGAGGGAGGGTGGGGAGGATTTGTGCGAGTGCTCAGATCTCCAGTGCATCTCCCCATCATAATGGCATATTTTTTTAAAAGGGGGGGGGGGGGGGAGGTATATACTTGCTTATTTAGGTACCTTCTTATTAGTGTTTTTAGTTTCCTCCATAGACCTCCATCAAGCTAATCACATCTCCCTCCAAGACCCCCCATCAAGATACATTTGTACATGGTTACTACTACAATACAAGATCGCTATCGCTCGCCAGGAAAATGATTGATACCCAAATTGTACGAAAGGTCATAATATAGACAAAGAAATGGGGCGAAATATCGCAAAATAACCAAACTAATGGGGCGAACATCTTAAAATATCAAAATAATGGTGCTCTATAGAGGGAGAAAGGGACTAAATATTATTTAACAACAAAAATCCGCTCTTAAACAGACATTCCCTTCCTTCAGAGATCGGCAGTCCACAAGTCGATAACTCTCAGGTTAGTTGAATTCGCTCACTTACTAATCCTTCAGCCTGATGCTTAACCCCTTCAGTACTGGTGACGTCCTTTTCGTTATATTCTGGCAATTATTATACGATTTTATTCAGTTTAAAAGAATGTCTACCAACTACAAGGCTACAGACTATCACCATTATTACTTTTAGCTACCATGTATATCCTTCCTAACGTTCATAAAATCGTCTAAATGTATTCTGAAATCAAATACCAGCCAGATGCAGTATTCTCAATAAAGCTCACACTATATGTTCGTGTCAGTTAATATATATGCAAACTGTCAATTGTATATTTTTGTTTAAACCTATCAACAGTTAGAATATTCATAATAATATTCACGAACATTACCTACTAGTAGAGATATTCAATATTTGTCCTGACATATGTAATACAATACAATAATGCTAATCGTATTCATGTGATAAATGCGTGGTTTAAGATTTATTTTTAACACTTCTGGCTATATTCCTCACTTGTCCCAGTCTAGCGAGCTCTTAATTTTTAAGTGTATAGCGTCGTTTGCTTCAAGGGACGAGAGACAAGGGAGAAGCTAGCAGAAAGGACCGATAATTGAGTTTGGAGCATAAGTGGAAGGCATTTGATTAACTAATATAGTGAAGTACAGGACGCAGCTAACGAGATGACAGGGGCTTGATGATAAAAACGGGGCGCATCTGCATGACTTGTATTTGATGACAGACTTGGCTAATCGTGAAGGCTGACTTACGTTTCCTCCTCTGTCTCAAAGGAACATCACTCAGAGAAAGAAAAGGTTTTCCTTGTCGTTTCCCCATCGAAAAGATCAAAAATACATTTCCTTTGATTTATCCATCATTCAAATTAATCCATTTTCTAAACGTTATATTGGAGAGACGTAACAATGGAAAGGAATCGAAATCAATCAGGCGAAAACAAATTGCAATAGATTTATTAAAGTCCTATGTAATGTTGCATCATATCTTATTATCACCAAGAATGTTATATTATCTAAAAAACAAAAATCTGTGTCCATAAAATGAAATGTATATTACAAACGTAGCTCAAGCAATATTTAGTTTTTTATTTAATTCAAGTTGGGCACATCAAGCCACCAGTCACTCACGCTTAAGGAAGGGAGAGATCTGGTGTGGAAGGACATGACCTAATGTCCACTAACGAGCAAGATTATTTAACCGTATCACGATTTTTGTTTAATATTTTGACCCACGAAATGTAAGATTGTGGGTAAAAAAAAAAAAAAAAATGCATTTCCAGGTTTACAATCTATTAGTATTACACTGTTTTTAAATGTCAACTAAAAACTTTACATATATAAGTTAAGTATTGTATTTATCTTTGCACCGCTTACTTTCCCTATGTTGGATTGGCCGTGGAAAAATAGCCATAAATGTCATGCAATATATGGGATTATGGATATTTTTGTAAACGGACGAACTAAACTATCTATAAGGTTTTGGTGTTTCCTATATTAATGATGATTAGTTATAGACACTCATTAGTGGTGTGAAGTGACAGGTTAACTACTTTGATGTTGAATTCCTACTAAGCATCATAGTCGGCTGAAATTTGTAGAGCTACGACGCAAAGCACTATCGACCAAGCTAATTACACGCGGGGAAACGGTTGCAAAATTATTGGTAAATCTTTTAACTCACACGAATCTAAGAATTTCTTCTTCAATCGAGTTGTCAACTTGTGGAATGGGCTTCCCCGAACGTTATAGACTGCATCACCGTTGATTCATTTAAACTCCGCCTAGACAAATATCTCGCATCAAACCCGCGACTGACTGCGTTTGTAAATGAATAACTTTATTTTATCCCCCCCTCAGTTACTAACCCATCTGTCCCCTACTAACTTCCTAATCCTGCCACGGACATTAGTTCCAGGGCAGTAATTCGCTTTCCAATGTTCCCTTACCCACTCTAAACCACTGTTTGGACACTTGATCCTCAGTGTTTTGGAGGACAAGCAACCTAGAAGGGTCACTAGATCTGTTGTTGCTTGATTTCCTTTGTACTCCTTTATAGTCTAGCATTACTATGAGGACATCCAGTGTCCATACTATGACAAAAAGCACGATCTATATCAAGCGTATGCTCCTTGATCGCTCATAACGTTAACATGGGTGTGTGGTTTTGCCTTAATCCTAATCAACTAGTAATCATCAAGTGACACCCCTAAGTGAAGGTGACCTGGAAGAAAGAAGATTGCGCGTGACTGAAACAGATATACCGATATTGTCTACATTTAGTTGGAATGGGAGGAGGGGCAGTACGGAGGGTAATCCATGGTAGATCTCAGGTTCAAAATATACACAAATCATATTGACAACACTTAATGTATGTTAACTGCTCATCCTAACGTGGTATTAATCTGTGAACAATTCGGAGTATATATTTCAACCTTAACTTCCCTTGATGTATAGACGAAGTGTGAGAGTTAACTGACTTGGAAGGAGGTGCTCCTACCTTCCTAATGATTGATTAATTGATACACTCTTGCCATACATATTTGAAATAATTCAGTGTTACGTATATCTCAGTTTCGCTCGACCACGTTCCGCCTGTCATGCATATCATATTACCTGCAAATGTCCATTTTAATTTATGTTCAGGCTCTCTTTAGGACTTTTATTAGCCTTAGCCTCTGATTTTCACGTATTGATGCTCCGTCCTCCATTGACTAATTAACCTTTTCCTTCCCTCACTTTCCGTTGCATGCCACGTACTTCATTCAGCCTCCTCCCTGCCTGCACTACTTCCCCTCTGTCAGAACAAAAGTATCTTAGATGTCTAATAACCTGGTGAATATCATTAAATGCCATCGCGTCTCCAGTGTCTCAGATAATTTAGTTGTTTTTTTCTATGTGAGTGAGGGAGACAAGAGGCATAACCGTTTGTGGTGAGTACCTCCCCCAGAGTTGAACGAATGACAGGGCCACAATCAAGGGACATTCGAGCCAAAATGTCTGGACACACGGAGTTTGTAGCAATTTAAGTCATAGGAAGAGGGAAAGGCTGATTCTGGGAGAGAGTTCCAGAGCTCAGCTGTTGAATAGAAAAATGATTGAAAATAACGTTTTATTTTTGGGTTGGAGAGTTGCACAGAATAGGGGTGGGTTTGTGTTGCAAGACGGGTGCTACGTGCTCTACGAAGAGGTGGGTTGGTTGTTGTTGTTGTTGCTGTTCCCCAGGCTGTCTGGACGAGCAGCCCCAAGGTCCCGAGCATGGCCAAAGCCATAACAGAGTGCTCCCACAGAACCCTCCCTGCTCACCACTAATAAAGCCCAGGTGACTGAAGCCACTCAAAGGCGGGGAGCTGAGGAGGGTACGGAAACGCCCGGGAAACCAAAGCCCCACCCAACCCCCTATTATCTCAGCAATTATGAAGGGAAAGTTGAGGGGCAAATGATAAATGCTCCCAATCGGCCAACCTCTAGGTTGGCAGTAGGGAGGTCAATCCACGGAAAAGACGCCGTCACTTGATATCTAAAAAAAATATAAGTAAAATAAACAGTCAGAGTAAGCTATGGGTATGGCAGAGAACGCTGAACTCTCACTTTGATAGACCAGCCCATCACCAGGTGGATGGGTGGAGTGAGGCAGTGGGGATGGAGATTGGGTGAGGAAACGTTGGAGAGGATTATGTGGCAGGTGGTGATGAGGTTGAAACAAAGGGCGGGAGGTCTCGGTTGGAATTACGTGGCATAGTCAGTAGAGCCTCGGTTTCTGATCAATGGGTCGGCGGATCGAGCCTGCACTGTCAAAATGTTATTGGTAGATGTCAAGCCCAGGCAACTTGATCTAGCGATTCATGACAAACGCCATATGTGCATGGCCACCCCCTCTCGGGAATTACGGCGTCTAGAAAAAAAAAAAAAACAAAAACAAAAAAAAAAGTTGCAGTAGGGATTCGGTGAAACAGTGGATGCACGTTGAGGTGGATATTCTGGGGAAGCGTCGAGGCTCTGATCGAAATGATAGTATGATAGTAATGTGATCTGGTGGGGCAACATAATGAACAAATATGATGATAATAAGTGAGAAATTGGTTCAAAACATATGATAGACATTCGCACAGGCAATTGCCAAACAAATATCTTGGAAATTCGATGTGGCTTTATATTGTAACCGGGAATTATTTGTTTGTGAGCACAACATCTGATCAAGTAAATGTGCTATGAATGTGACGGAAGGTTAACTAGGCGAATGAAGCAAAACACAGATGATTTATTTACAGCATTGAACATAATAAGATATTCGTATATGAAGAATCTGCTGCTGCAATCAGGTTACCCAGATAAAAGGGAACAATATTTTATGAAATTGTTTGGAGTAAGGAAGAACGATTGTAAATTAAAATGGTTCGTAGTTAGTATATGATTAAGGTAATTACATTAAAGATAAATCAGTGGAAATACTAATGTTTGTTTGGTAAAAATTAGGTTCTGTGATTAACTGAACATTAAGGTATATCAAAGTTGTATGTGAATGACATTAACATTAGATTATATGAGAATAAGAGTGCAATTATTACGAAGATTAACTGGGAAATATTCAGTATATGCTTAAATATGTGAATGAAAGGTAAACGTCATTGAGGCTGATGTATTGGAAGCAATTCAAATAAATTAGGATGAACTAAGGTGAAACCGGTGTGAGTGGTGATAAAACCAGAAGCAATTATTAACGTTCTACAAAAAGTGAAACATTTATGAAATTCAAACAGATAAGAACATAGGAATGCGTTGTTGAAAGCAAACGATATAAAGTATAACTGTGGAACAGGGAAAAATAATTTGAAACTATGTAACATACAGCGAATGAAGCAAAGGTCAACTGAAATGTCTGTGAGTCGCGAGGGAGTTACTTTAATCAAGTAAGCTTTGATGAAACTGAAAATCAGAATTTAGCATAAGTGACAAGAGGAAGCTTGTGTTTGCTTTGCAGTTTATGAATATACTGCTATTGTATTTGTGAATAGTGAATAATAACTTACAAAAATAACATACTGAAGACTAGGCAACGCAAATTGTATACCCTTTGGATACAAAACTATTGCATGATCAATGACAACCAATAATGGGATTCTAAAAATATGTTTAAATAAATAACGGTAAGCTTGGAGTTCTTCAGAAGGAACTTTACAGGTTTGTGAATATTTGTTAATATATCACTATGTCTTTATGAAGTAAAGCAATACTTGCATTTGTTAAGAAAGTAAAATGTTACTTAAGAACAATGTACACCATGGAGGAAGAATATGTGAATGCAATTAGTGGGGACAGTGGCTAACTTACAATAATGTTTGATAAACCAATGACAGTGAGTTTGGGGGATAAAAACATTAGACTTCTCTGAGATGTAGAGGGATATATTAGCTAAATTCATAAAGTGATATTCAAGTGAGGAAGGCAACTTAAAAATGCCTTACGAGCGGGCCCGTAAGGAATTTCTACTACCCGCCAAGCGGGTTTTTTTTACCCTAAATGGCCTTGTTTCTGTGCTCTTGTTCATGCATAAACAAGAGCCAGAGCGTAATACAATTATGTATCCCTTAAAGGGCGTTAATTCAGCTTTCCAATGACACCAGAACCATCCTCCTACGACCACGCGTTCTCTTGCAACGATCGTGCAAGACGAGTGCAAAATCCCTAAAATACGGTAATTTCTTGACATAATACCCTGTGTAGTGAGGGAGGGAGGGTGGATGTGTGTGGAGTAAACGTCAGTAGGTCCGCTGGACCCGTGGCGAACGGTCAGAGCCCGACCTACGCTCCGCCCACCGCTCGTCTCTCTCTCAGAGGCAATATTGCTCCAAAATTGCACATAGACTAAAGTCGGATCCCGCTCTTTGGGCAGGTGTTCTCTATACGGACTTAAGTCAGGCTCCGCTAATAAGGGGTTAAAAGAGAGTTAAATATGTATGAAAGAGCAAATCATTCCCAACACTTGTCGCACATCCTGCTATCAGCGGATGATTGAACAGTAATGAGGCAACGACAGTAATTACATACTTTTTAGCTTGAACTTGTATATATTATATATATATATATATATATATTCTGACATACGGAGCCCTGTATGTTAATTTAAGAGTTAGAATTAGAGTTCAAGGAGCCAAAAGAAATATTTAACTAATTATTAAATATATATCTAACTTTTTGTGTGACTTTGATATTACTCCTGATGATAATAATAATATAATACTATTAACGTAAGACAAACCAGAATAATTACATTAAATATAAATAAAAGGACATATAAGAAAACTATCTATTCAGTTCAAAAAGGGTAAGAGACAGAAATATTCTTACTTTAATATTTATCTTTCAAGACTTTTTATAAAATTAATAGTCCTCTAGATCATCAAGTTAACCACTTGAGGATCAAGATACGTAACAATATATATATATATATATATATATATATATATATATAATATATATATATATATATATATATATATATATAGAGGAGAGAGAGAGAGAGAGAGAGAGAGAGAGCCAGGGCTGGGATTCGAACCTCTACAGTTTGCACAGAGTGATAGAGAGCCAAAATCAAGGTACGTTAGAGGATATTTAGGTTTGTTGGAAAGAAGTGTGGTGTGCTTGTTAGGTTTAGTTAAATGAATAAGAGGATGAGGAGTTTTTGAGGGTTAGCCTGATTACTCTCTGTGCAGGTGAGGCACACATAGAAACAGTGGGGGAAGCCAGGCAAATTTGACAAAAGTTCCAGCAACTCCTTATCATATGCCTGTGTGGCCTCCCCCTGTGTACTGCCCTGCTTGAGTGGTGCCTACAAGCTATCTCCGCACCATATAGAAGGAATAGTTAACTTTTCCAATGTTCACAGTTGTGTGGGAAAACTTGTAAAAATCCCTGTATGGTATTCTGGAATAAGGGTTCTACGACTTGTGTATGAAATGTAATACTCTCTCCAAGTGGAATTTCGTCTTCCCCTTAATAAAAATAGGAAAAGGTTAGCTATTATTTATTGCACCGAGGTGTAGTTGATTACAACATGGATACTCGTCCTAACTGTCGGTGGTTCGAACCCATTAGAATCATTATAATAATTATCATATTTAGTAAACTGATTAAGAATATGGAAGTTACTTTCAAACAAATTGTTCCCTCCTTCCCCCACCTTCAGACCTTCAAGAGGTCCTCACAACCACACACCTCACAGTGTGACATGTGTTAGCAGAAACATACATGTTTTGTACACCTAACATTCTCCCCATTTTCCTTGTGTTTAGCCGAATTAGTTTTCAGATTTTATGACATTTCGGCCCATTAGTTTGGCAATTTTAAATCTTTCGCCCTATATCTTTGCCAATATTAAGACTTTTCGTGTCATTTAGGTGTCGATATTATCCTGGCGAGCGATAGCGAACCTGTAATTTAAGAGGAACTGGCCTTCGGCTGGGACATTTTTCTATGGAAAACATGTACAAATATATCTTGAAGGAGGGTTTTGAGAGGTGTTTTTCAAGCTTGATGGAGGTTTAGGGAGGAAACAAAAAAATCACAAAAATATATATAAATGAGGACATATACTGTATATGCCCATGCCCCCTTAATCAACTTTCCTCCTACAACTTTCTATTTGTACTACCTTCGTTTTTTCTCGTCCTCTCCAAGTTTACAAAATTACTATTTGTTTTGCTTTGTCGCTGGCCTTGACTTTCTTTGCCTCTTTCGTCTTCTCCTTTTTCTTTCCTTTGTTCTTTGTCACCTCCACTTCCACAATTGTTATTTTTTCCTCCTCCATCTCCCCTTGCCAACTTTCATTCCATCTCAGGTCGCCTTACTGACATATTAACTGGCATTACCTATTTGTATAACTCAGCAATTTCGTCTTAACCCTTCTTTAGCGGGGCCCGACTTAAGTCCGTATCTAAAAATCTGGACTATGTGGCGGGGCCCGACTTAAGTCTGTGTGCAATTTTGGCGCAATATTGGCTCTGAGAGAGAGACGAGCGACGGGAGGAGCGTAGGTTACCTCATGACCGCTCGCCACGGCTGCCGTGGGCCTACTGATATTTACTCCACACACATCCACCCTCCCTCCCTCCCTACGCTACACACGTAATTATGTAACAAAATGACCGTATTTTAGCGATTTTGCCCTTCGGTTGCATGATCGTTGCAAGACAACCAGTGATCGTAGAAGGATGGTTCAGGTGTCATTGGAAAGCTCAATTAACACCCTTTCAGGGATACATAATTGAATTACGCTCTGGCTCTTTTTTATGCATGAAAAAGAGCACGGAAACAAGGCCATTTATGGTTTTAAAAAAATCGCTGGGCGCGTAGTGGAAAAAAACTGACCCGCCCGCTCGTAAGGCGTTAAGGGGGGATGGGCATATATATTTATGGTCATTCATATATCTTTTTATTACTTGTTTAGTTTCCTCCCTAGACCTCCATCAAGCTTAACAAAAACACATGCCCAAGACCCTCCTTCAAGATAAATTTGTAGAATTTTCGATAGAAAAAATTCCCGGCCGAAGGTCGGTTCCTCTTAAATCACAGGCTCGCTATCGTTCGCCAGGAAAAAATCGACACCTAACTGCTTTGAGATTTTGTTAATAAGTAATCAACGTGTATCGTTTATGTTATTCCAGTGTTGCCATCGATGTTAACAAAATCACCCTGGAGGGAGAGCTAATCAATCAGATATGAATAAAGGGGTATGATCAAGTATATAATGTAGGAGTTAAGAGAGGATTAAGGCTAATGCGCTGACAGATATTTCCCTGTGACGTACCTTTACTATTATGAAACATGCATCAATAAATCACTTTTGCAATCCCCTGCCAGGACTGCATGCGAGGCTCTTTTATCATATAATATGCTTTATATATCAACCATGTTGAGGACCATTGGGAATATCACACTAAAATTATTTCCTTTGAATTGTTATCGGCATTGCTAGTGTGGCAGCTCATGAGTTTCAGTCTAGTTTTCGATACCAATACATAATGTGCTAGACATGCTACCATAAGTAAATGAGCATAAGCAATTGACGATATAGGTCCTAGGACCTAGTGTGATGCCCCCTACCAATAGATACAACCAAAAGTTTACTCGTGGAATACTAAATACAGGTCCTACAATTTGAATATGGAAAAATATTGTGTTTGAGTCATAAACACAGCCTTGTTAATACAGTCAATTGTGTATCATCTGGAAAAAGGTACATTAACAAGTCCAAGCAGAATACAGGTCTGTGCGGCTGTTTCAACTCCAAGGCGTGTACAGCGATGCACATGACGAAAATATCCGAGTATACAGTATACATGAGAAAAATCCTTAAATTTTGTTCAGTACTAAGCGAGAAATAGCAATCTTCAATGAGCGTCTCCCTAACAACATCAACAATAACAAGAAGAACAATAACGACATGAGTGGTGACTAGAGGTCCTTTGCTTAGCACGTGGACCTAAGAAGACCAAGCGGATTATAAGTCTGTGAAGCCCTGTTAACTCAAAGGCGCGTGGCGCAACGTACAGGACGAGATTAAACAAAAGGGCTTAGCGAAAGCCTATAGGAAAGATGAACGTATATTCATGTGAACAATTATTAAAATTGGTTCAGTATTAACCGAGAAATGGAAATGTTTAATAAGCGTCGCCCTAAAAAGAAGAAGAAAATGAACAAGAACAAGAAGAAGAACAACAATGACATGAGTAAATTACAAGAAACTTACATTACATTACATTCAGATCCATCAAACTACAGACCAATAGCTATAACTTCCACTCTTGGTAAAGTCTTTGAAATTATATTAAATAATCACATAATTAAGCATCTTGAGAATAATAAATTAATCAGTGATAGGCAATATGGTTTTAGACGATGTCGATCAACTGCAGACATTCTTTGCCTTCTTACGCATCAAATCAACCAAGCTACAGACCAACATGGTGAAACACATACAATAGCACTGGATATATCAAAGGCATTTGATAGAGTCTGGCATCAAGCCTTATTGTCGAAGATGTCACACTATGGCCTTGCATCATTAGTTCCACTAATTTCTTCTTATCTTCATAACAGAAAAATATGTGTAATGGTAGATGGCCGTTATTCTCAATTTCACTCAATACATGCTGGTGTTCCCCAGGGATCAGTTTTGGCCCCAACTCTATTCCTCATTCATATCAATGATCTCATATCTACCACTCATAATCCAATACATTCCTACGCAGATGACTCAACGCTCCACAGTTCCTTCACATTTACCAATTCTTTCACCCAACCCGATCTTATAAATTCAAAAATAAACACTGCAATTTCTCTGAACCAGGACCTTTCTAGAATTAATGAATGGGGACAAAAGAATCTAGTTTCCTTTAATGCACAGAAAACCAAGTACATTCAATTTTCTAACCGACAGAATCTCACTGACTCCCATATATTTTGTAATGATGTAAATATTCCCACTTCCCCTAGTATTGACATTCTCGGAGTAACATTAACTACTAACTTGAGCTGGACACATTATGTTAGAAGCATTGCTAAGAATGCCTCTAAAAAACTGGGACTCCTGTACAGAGTTCGAGAATTCTTCACTGACGAGCAGATGGCCGTAATATATAAAAGTGATGTGCGTTCTCAGATGGACTACTGTTCACCTCTGTGGAGTGGAAGTGGAGTGGTTGCATTGAGGCAGTTGGAAAAAATTCAAAATAAAGCTATTAGATTAATCAATAACCCTGCAATCACACAGGACCTTCCTACATTATCCATACGAAGAAACGTTGCATCCCTTGCATTATTCTACAGATATTTTCACAGCAATTGTTCCGAGGAACTTGCTTTAATTGTGCCGCCTCTCCACATCTTTCCCCGTAGAACTAGGGCAGCTGAGAGCGCCCATGAATTTACACTTTCTCCTCCACAATGCAGAACTTCTGCTTATCAAAATTCATTTATCCCTAGAACTACTACTCTTTGGAATTCACTTCCCTCGAGTTGCTTTCCACAAACTTACAATCTACAAAAGTTTAAATCCAGTTCTTACAAACATTTTATGAATGGAGGATGCCTTTAGGCACATGGACCTTTTTGTTTTATCTGTGTTTTTCCTTCCTCCGTTCATTGTCTCTTAAAAAAAAAAAAAAAAAAAAAAATTGGTAATCCTTGTTTTTCATCTCTTGTCTTTCCTTCATATATTTTGTCTGCCTACGTATGTCTAAAATGTACACTTACACTCTCTGTTAATGCTTCATATTTACCGAAATAGTGTTTATTATGAAGGCAGACTGTTTCAGATTTCCCGTGAGCCTTCATCAGATGTGGAACTGTCATGTATTTTGAATATACCCAATATTTATCATGGCCGTTTATGTTCTTCTGTCTTGTATTGATGGTATTATGAATGTTCTTCGTACGTTTAATATACTTTGTACTATATATATTGCATTCATTGATGTATACATGTGTTCTAATTAGTTTGACAACCCTCCTCGCATCTACAACACTAATCAGTTCTGCTTCATTTATCTCACGTCCAGTTCTTCCTTCCCACTTTACATCACCTTTCTATTTACATTCTTCCCTCATGTTATACAGTCTAGTATCTAGCCTCATCTTCCCCAAGCACCCCTCCCTCCACCACTACCCCTCGTACCTTCATCATGTTGCTTTTGTTTTACCTCGCTTCCGTCCCTTCATTTAAACGACTGTGATTTGTGGTCGCGTCGCCGACAGTTCATTTCACTCCAAGCACCTATTTGTCCTAGGTTACCCTCTAACCGTTTATTGAATGAAATACTGTAACATTGTCTGAACCATGCACTCTCGGTGTCTTTATTAAAACTTTGACTTGTTGGCTTAATTAACGCAAGAGGAGATCAGCAATTTCAAATAAAAGAAGAAGAAAGATACCACTTCGTTCACATTCGGTTAATCCACATCCGACCTATGATAGTCTATTTAAGCTAAATCCAGCATAGACGATTTCAACCTACCATTTTCAAAGGTTGAATGAAGTTATTCGAGTGCAAACAGAGTGGCGAAGAAAGAAAATACATGCGAGCACAAATGATATTTATCAACTTTACTTTACTGGAAGATTCTATATTAATGACATGCATAAGGAGACATACACTGTTATCATATTGAACCAGGTTGATATAGTGTACTTTACTTTACTAGAAGATTCTGTATTGATGACATGCATAAGGAGACATACACTGTTATCATATTGAACCAGGTTGATATAGTGTACTTTACTTTACTGGAAGATTCTGTATTGATGACATGCATAAGGAGACATACACTGTTATCATATTGAACCAGGTTGATATAGTGTACTTTACTTTACTGGAAGATTCTGTATTGATGACATGCATAAGGAGACATACACTGTTATCATATGAACCAGGTTGATATAGTGTACTTTACTTTACTGGAAGATTCTGTATTGATGACATGCATAAGGAGACATACACTGTTATCATATTGAACCAGGTTGATATAGTGTACTTTACTTTACTGGAAGATTCTGTATTGATGACATGCATAAGGAGACATACACTGTTATCATATTGAACCAGGTGATATAGTGTACTTTACTTTACTGGAAGATTCTGTATTGATGACATGCATAAGGAGACATACACTGTTATCATATTGAACCAGGTTGATATAGTGTACTTTACTTTACTGGAAGATTCTGTATTGATGACATGCATAAGGAGACATACACTGTTATCATATTGAACCAGGTTGATATAGTGTACTTTACTTTACTGGAAGATTCTGTATTGATGACATGCATAAGGAGACATACACTGTTATCATATTGAACCAGGTTGATATAGTGTACTTTACTTTACTGGAAGATTCTGTATTGATGACATGCATAAGGAGACATACACTGTTATCATATTGAACCAGGTTGATATAGTGTACTTTACTTTACTGGAAGATTCTGTATTGATGACATGCATAAGGAGACATACACTGTTATCATATTGAACCAGGTTGATATAGTGTACTTTACTTTACTGGAAGATTTTGTATTGATGACATGCATAAGGAGACATACACTGTTATCATATTGAACCAGGTTGATATAGTGTACTTTTTTAGTTCAACTCATGTTGCACTCTTCTCTATTCAATATGCAATCGGCGGAAGCCTGCCAAATGTGTTAATAATTTAACAATTATGTAATCTGTAATACTGTTTGTTAACAGTAGACCACTATATGTTAATCTTCGGAAGGAAGTCTATTTAGAAGGGGGACAAACTGCTACCGGGTGGATGGGTCCCGTCAGCCTTGGTCAGCAACCCGTCTAGGGCAGTAAGTTTTATACAAATCGGTGAAGCAGGTTAGTGAATGAACTAGCCACACAACACAGTAGAAAAATAGTTCTAAATAGATACATAGAGGGCATCATAGTCACATGGACATTAAGTTCAGTGGTTACTCCTATAAGTCCTTTAATAAACGGGCACAGGTTGTCCTTCTCACAGGGGACGGGTCCGCTTTGGGGAGTCTTGTGTTTGGCCACTCTCGTAAAGGGGAGTAAGGTTTTCGGCAATAGATAGACTGACAAACTATCACCTTCAATTATTTGTTACTCCCATGTTTTTTTCCCCCATGTGTATGAATGAGACAAAAGGTAAAGCTGCCTGTAACAAGTGACCCCCCCCCCCCAATGTAGACATAGTGATAGAGAGCCAAATTCAAGGTGCAATAGAGTCAAAGTATCTGGACACACGGAACTTGAAACAGATTAGCAAAGACCTAGGATGCGGGAAAGACAGGTTGTTGTTGTTGTTGTTGTTCCCTAAGCTGCCTGGCCGAACAGTCCCGAGTCCCTGAGAAAGGCCATGGCCACGATCGGGCTTTCCCACAGAGCTCTCATTGAGTGTAGATTGTGTTGTTGGCGTAAGTGGTTGTGTGAAATGCAGTCTTCTATGATGTGTTTAATGGTATGGGGTGCTGTGTTACATCCCGGGCAGGCGTCGACAACGGAGTCATCCAGTCTCTTCTGATAGCTCAGGAGAGCTGGATGGTGTCCGCATCTCAGCCTGGCCAGGTGGACTCTGTCCTCGCGAGGAAGGGAGGATTCGGAAGGATGGATTTCGGGAGGTCGTGCATGCAGCTGTGTTGTCTGTGAGTGAGTGGATGGATCGGTGAGAGATATGAGTATGGATGTGCTTCTGGAAGTTGGTTCGGGGTGGGCAGGGAGGGAGAGAGAGAGGACAATAATTGTGTGTGATACCGTGTGCTGGGTGTTGTTTTGATATTTCTTGGTGTCTGTGGGTGTGTTGCCATGTAGTTTAGTGGGTGGTCTTGGTTCGTGGAGGCTGCTGCCAGGAATTGAGTGCCTCTCATGTCCAGATGGTCTTTGACTTTGAGGATTTTGGTTTCTTGATGTAGGTGATCTGTGGGTGCAGTAGCTGTGCAGCCTGTAATGATCTTCAGGGCTTTGTTTTGAATAGTCTGTAAGGTCTTATGATGTGTTTCAGCTAGGTTAGAAGCCCAGGCTGGGCTTGCGTATTCCATCACTGATCTTATGTATTGTTTATATACTGTGGTGGTAGTTTCTTTGTTGTGTCCAAATTTTGTGTGAGCAAGTGACCTGAGGGTGTTAAGTCTGGGTGTCAGTTTCTTTTTAATGTTTGTGGTGTGCTGTTTGAATGTCATATGAGTATCATATGTTACTCCTAGGATTTTGGGTGTGTGTGTATGTGTTAGGGGTGTGTTGTTTATGGTGAGTTGAGGGATGTATTCGTGTTCTCCTGTCCAACTTGTGAGCAGGGTTGCGGTGGATTTGGCTGGGGCTAGATTAAGTCTGTTTGTAGTGCACCAGCCATGTAGTGTGTTGAGATAGGGTTGAAGGAGATCTGTTGCTCTTTTTGGGTCATGGTGTGTGCATGTGAGTGTTATGTCATCTGCATAGGAGGCTAAGTTTATTTGGGGCGTATTGGGTGTAGTTATATCGTGCATGTACAGATTGAAGAGTGCGGGCGATAGGACGGATCCTTGTGGGACTCCGTTTGGAAAGTTTCTGATTTTAGATGACTGACCGGCAAAAGATACGTGTGCACATCTGCCTGCTAGGAAGTTGGCCAGCCACCGTTTTGTGTTGTTGTGCATGTTTGTGTTGTAGATTTTGTTTGTTAGGTTGTGGCGGGGGATGGCATCGAAGGCTTTACTAATGTCGAGTGTGGCTAATAGTGATCTGTGTGGTGGTCTAGCTGAATTGATGCCGTCGAAAGCTCTTTGTGTAAGGTCTGTGAGAAGAGTGTTTGTGGAGTGCAGTGGCCTAAAGCCATGTTGTGTTGGAGCTAGGGGTAGGTCAGGTGTAATTAGTTGTAATACTAGGCGTTCCATGACTTTGGAGGGGGAGCAAAGGAGTGTGATGGGGCGGTGTGAGGAGGGTAGCGTGGGGTCTTTGTTGGGTTTGGGGAAAGTGATGATGATACCATGCTTCCAAATGTCTGGTATTGTGTTGTGTGAATAGCTGTAGTTTGATATGTTAGTGAGTGCTTGTATGCCTTGTGGTCCCAGGTGTCTGAGGTGTATGTTGCTTATGTTGTCTAGGCCACAGGCGGGTGAGTGCTTGAGATTGTTGATGATATGCTTTGCCTGGTGATTGGTGAAGGGTGTATAGTCAGGGTCTGTGGGGAATTGTCTCTTACGTCGGATGACACATCGGTCGTCTTTGTGAGGTTTTAGGTGGCTGACATGTGAAAAGTGATTGATGAGAGTGTTTGCTTGTTGTTTACATGAAGGAGTAGAGTCTGTTGTTGTGATTGCAGCATGTGATTGTGTTGTGTTGCTGTTGGAAAGTGTGATGCTGTTTAGTGTTTTGTATAGTTTTTTGGGGTTTGTTTTGTGATCAAGTGTTTGTAGGAAGTTATTCCAATTTAGTTTTGTTGTTCTTGTATTTTGTTGTTAGTTTGGGTGTTGAGTGCTTGAATTTGTTGTGTGATGTCTTGTGTGTGGGGTGCTGGGGGAGTGTTTCAGTATGTCGCGTTGTCTGATGAGGTTTTGAATTTCTGGTGTGAAGTTGGGGTTGTGTCTTTTTCTGTTACCTCTTGGAATGTGTTTCTTGTCAGCGTTTTGGATAGTTTTATTGAGTATGTGTACAGCATTGTTGATGTTAGTGATGGGTGTACTGTTTAGAGTTGTGAAGTGTTGTTCTGTCTCATTTGTGAATGCTTCCCAGTTAGCTCTTTTATAATTGGTGTATGTGTGTTTGTGGCTAGCTGGGGTGAGTCTGGTTTTGGTGGTGATAATGATCGGGAGGTGGTCAGAGCCTAAGGTTCTGACCACCCTCCAGGATGTTGTGGGGGCGAGTTCTGGGGAGCAAAAGGTGATGTCTGGAGATGATGGGTTATAGAGGGCTTGGTGAGGAATATGGGTATGTTGATGGATGTCGTTAAGGATGATGAGGTTATCGGTTTGGTTTTGTAGTACCAGCCCTCTGTCTGTGTCGGGGTTGTCGACAAACCAGGCCGACGTCTTGGCGTTGAAGTCACCACCCAGGATGATTTGCGGGGCGTGTCGGGTGCTTGTGATGTGTTGTAAGTGTGGTCTGTATTCATTTGGTACTGTAGGGGATGTTTGGGGAGGGATGTATGTGTTTATGATGGTTATGTTGGAGTTGTTGCCAGTGCGTATTTTAATTGACTGTATTTCTGTTGTGTTATCATTTGGGGGGAGGAGTGATTTGGTTTGTACACTGGTTACTATGTATGATATTTCTTTGTGTACCAGGGTGATGAGTCCACCGCCCCCGCCGACAGCCCGGTCTTGTCTGATGGTGGTGAAATTATGAAATGTGGGTGTTTTTTGTGGTGTGCGGAGTTTTGTTTCTTGTAAGATGGCAATGTGTATGTTGTGTTGTTTGATGAAGTGTGAGAGTTTGTGTTTCTTTGTGTTGATGCCATCTATGTTCAGTTGAAGAATGTTAATGTTATGTGCACGATGTATGTTGGGTGCTGCTGCACGAGGATGGGGTGGGGGTGGGGGTGATGGGGGGGGGGGGGGTGGGGGGGACGGAGGGCCTGGGGGTTGGGATGGGTGAGGTGGGGGTGGGGATTGGGGAGCAGGAGATGGGGGTTGGAATGGATTAGGATGGGGTGTGGTGTGTTGAGTTGAGGATGTGGATGGTATGGGAAGGTTAGGTGGGTTAGGGAGGAAAGGTGGACGGGTTTTAGGGGGGGGAGTGGATGATATGGGAAGGTTAGGTGGGTTGGGGAGGAGAGGTGGACGGGTTTTAGGCGAGGGATTTGACTGGGAGAGGGAGGGGCATGAGGAACAGGTCCAGGTGTTTGTGTAGTGTTTCTTGGAGGCAAGTGTTGTGCAGGTGAAGTGGGTCCAGTTCCCGCATGAATTGCAGAGAACTGAACCCTTAGTATGGTGACTCGAAGTGATGGGTTTTGAGCAAGTTGGACATATGTATGTGAACGTGGGTCCTGGGTTGCTCTCAATGTCTCCGGCTAGAAGAAGTCTTCGAGAAATGACAGCCGGAGAGTCATTTCTCGGTGTAGGAAAAACTGTGTGATGTGTGTGTGTGGTGTGAGAGGTGTGGAAATTCCCGGCGCGACCGAAGCCGCTCCAAGGACCCGTGCCCCCAGGGAGGGGGCAGGGGATGGTTGTGACGGTTTGGCTCCCGAAACTGCTCCCCGCGGCCGGCATCCGGTTTTCCTCCACTGGTCGTTGATTTTGTCTTCGGCTGTGGAGGGTCGGCAGCCATCCGCGGTTGGCAGCCTCGGGAGGTGGCCCCACGGCAATAGAGTCAAAGTATCTGGACACACGGAACTTGAAACAGATTAGCAAAGACCTAGGATGCGGGAAAGACAGGTTGAGGGAGAGAGTTCCAGAGCTTACTTGTTGAATACAAAAATGACTAGAAATATCGGTTTATTTGTAAGTTAACAGGTGAGTTGTGGAAAAATTATATGAATTAACGTAGACTTAATCAAAGATATGGCAATACAGTCGTGCAATTCCCACCACAAAATATTTACAATGGCTATATATACATAGGTTTTGTTATGTCTTTAATACAAAGTGAAACATAATTGAATTTTGAGCGTAATTATATCTCCGCGAAATATGTAACAAATCAATTGTCTCCTTATATATACAAGCAATGAAGGAATTAGGCCAGTGTAAGTCTATCTAGAACAAAACCCTGTAAACTTTTCATTATCCTAAAGATCAACGGTTCATGAGTTTCCATTTGTTTAAGGGGGGTTGGTTAGCTTTGTCTGGCTCCCTTCTCACTTATGCTTATTAGTAGTGGAATTTTAAGACGTTCAGCCCATTAGTTTGGCGATTTCATGACATTTCGACCCATGTGTTTGTCAACTGTTTCATGAGGTTAAAGTCACACCTGAATAGCTAGGAAACGGACATGGCTACCGTGGCGTACCTGTAAAAATTACCAAACCATTATTGCTCCTCCATCGAATACGGTAGTTATCACCCACCACTCAACCCTACTATTGCCTTTACATGTAAGTTATCTGTCAATATCAAATACAAATATACACAAATTATGTATTTTTGTATATTTTTATTTGATATTGACAGATAACTTGAATGTAAAGGCGATAGTAGGGTCGAGTGGTGGGTGATAACTACCACACAATTATAGTTGGCTGACAGTTGGGTACGCTGCTAAACTATTGTCCTGGATAATATACTAGAGTCACACAAAAGATTAACCCATTCAGTATCGGTGACATCCTTTTCATTATATTCTGGCAAATATTAGATGACTTTATTCAGCTTAGGAAGGATGTCTACCAATTAAAAAGGCTACAGACTATCTCAATATTAATCCTTTTAGCTACCATACATCCTTCCTAAGCTTCATAAAATTGTCTAAATGTAGCTGAAATCAAACTAAAAAGACGATGCTGGCAAACAAAAAAGAGTTATGGTGTCAACTTGAATTTCTTAACTGAAACAAACATATATTTTGTTACATGTGGATGAGGGAGACAAAAGGCATAACTGCATGTGACGAGTGACAGGGGCAAAATCAAGGAAAGTTCGAGCCAAAATGTCTGGAGACACGGAGTTTGAAACAATTTAAGTCATAAGATGAGGGAAAAATTGATTCAGGGAGGGAGTACCAGAGCTCAGCCGTTCAATATAAGAAAGATTGGGAGTATCGTTTCACTCTTGAGTTGGAGAGTTATACAGAGTAAGGGTGGGATTGTGTTGCAAAACGGGTACTACGTACCCTAGATAGAGGAGATAGTATACACTGAGAGAGCTCTGAGGAAAACTGATTTTTATTATAAGTGTTCATCATTGGACGGTTAATTGAAACTAGAAAACTATAGGTGTTACGATTCAAAGTGTGTAAGTAGGTATGTGAAATAATGGGATAAATGACGTCTTCCAATTATATACCAATTTACAATGACTAGGAAGTATGCCGCTAAAATTCATAGTTTATATTTTTAACTTAGACTTTAGTGTGAGGTTGCTATAGGTAGCGCCAACGAACTTGTGTGTATGTTAATAACATGTCTGTAAAGAAAACAAAGGTTTGAAGATATTAGCAAAGGCTTCATTCTTTAGCGTGTTTATTAATCATATACACAACTTATCGTGTAAGTTATGTTTTACTGACAAACGCATGTGGAAGATTTTGGAGTATCGATATTTTGCTGTACATACTTCGTGTAAATTTTTATCTATCTATCTTTTGCTAGATGGCGTAATCCACGAGTGAATCACCTTCATATGCCGAGGCAACTCACTCGATTATCTAGCTTGTACTGTAACTGTTGTTGGAGACGGTCGCTCAAGCCCAACTGCCTACTGGAGCAGTCATTTAATGATTTAGCTTAATTATTATAAGACATTTCAATAATTAAAATCATGGGAAATATGTTCCTGTTATTATATTTGGAAAGTATGCATACGAAAAAGCTAAACTTCCTTTCACCTGGAGTTTCATAGGTGGTCAACTTTTCGTGTGATGCTGGTTTGTAGAGAACTATCATAGGCATGTTATAAGGAGTTGCTGGAACTACTAGTTCCTCTGTCTGGCTTGCCTCATTGTTTCTGTTTGTGCCTCACCTATACAGATAGTAATCTAGCTAGCTCTCACAAACACCTCCTGGTATTCATTTTCACTACACTAAACAAGCACACCACACTTCCACATTTCTTTCCAATACACCAAAAACTTTCAGCTTTAGGGGAAACACCTGTTACATGCAGCTTTGCCTTTTGTCTCCATCACACACATTTAAAACACACCAAAAAAAGAACACAAATGTTATGCGAACCTCACCAAGGGACTGATCCAAGCCGGAGGGAAAGATGACTGGCGCCTGTCCTCGGCTAGAGGAAGGAAATGGCTCGTCTTCTGCAACAGGGAGGAAGGAAGCGCGGTTGGGGTGTGCCTACAATCCCAATTTGTGGTGCGAGAAAAGAGGAAACAATGTATAATATTTTGTTTCACCTGTCTAATTAACGGCCCACCGTTTCATTATGAAATAAAATTCATTATATATTTTGTTTGTGTTATTTCCCTGCAGTAGGAGAGTGGGAGTATATCTGAAATATCTATAACGTTTGCAGAACTTAAATGATTTGTTTTATTACCGTGTGTTTAACATTTACTGTATTGACATTCAATGAATATTAATGTAGAGCATTGTTAACTTTTCACAAATAAATTAAAATCGATGTGGTTAACCCTCTCGCATTTTTAGGACGCGATCGCGTCCTAACGCCACCCCTCGAAGAGTGCTCGTATGACGCAATCGTGTCATAATGCCACCCGTAAGTTAGAAATATTCGTGGTAAATAAGTTTATAACGCGATTTGGACGCATTTTTGGCTGGTAAGTTAGCCCTCAGTAAGTTACCAAATGAAATATCTGGCAACCCCCTAGCGTCCCTGTGTGAGGAGTGCGGGGCTTTGTTTCACCAGTTGTGAGCCGGCCGCCAGTCTGTGAGGTAGTACTCCCGGCCCTTTAAATCTCGTCTCGCCTCCATTGCCCGCCATGGAGCGGGTTTCAGGCGGGTAAATCTTGATTATTTATGTACTAAGGGGCAGTGTATCATCAATTTGTGGCTATCTATTTATAATTTATGTATATAACTCGTGATTTGTGACTTTGTGCCTCGTTGTTCGCCTCTCCATAGCCAGCCATGTGGTTTTTAGGTGGCTAGAATGGACCCAGTGGAAGTGTTGTGAACTGTGAATAATAATATTATTTATATCATATTCGTAGGGTTAGTGTAGTAAGCATTCGTAGTCACATTCCTAACTTATGTTAGGTTTGTGATTACGAATGTAAGTTAGGCTATACGTGTGTCGTATATATATTACCCTAAAACCTTCATTTTCGCTTGAAAGACCAATATATTTATCAATAAATACTACCTACGAAGTATAATAAAGCTGTAATTACGAAATATAGTTGTGTTTTGCCCATTTTTGGCATTTGTTTATGCCCAATTTGGGCAATTTTTAGTGAATACACAGTTTGATTTGAGTGAAGTAACTAACAGTGAAGTGTGGATAGATTATAAAGTAATTTTTTAGACAAAAATGTCACGGTAAGTACACATATGTCACGGTAAATAGCCTGACATAAAAACATACATGACATTTATGCGCCACTGTACACTACACTACAACAGTGAACCTTTGGACAGCCACAGATGTCTGGGTAAAGTACCTAAGCTAATCCCATAATTACTTGCCCGCGGCGGGTCAGCACTCCTTGACCTTTTACCTTTTCCTCACAGCTGGGATATTTTATATGTTTAGGCATGGGCTAGGCCTATCTTTATTTTATATATATATTTATATATATATTCAAGTATTTCTATTGTTTTTTATATATAGGCCTATTTTTCTTTATTGGGATTTATTATAGTTTTTATTTATTTTATTTATTTTATTTATAGGCCTATCATTTTATTTTATTTATTTTATTTCATTTATATATATTTTTTTGTATTGTTCCTGTTCCCCAGGGTGTCCATGTGACCACCCCCTAGTTCCAGAGCAAGGGCAGGGCCCATAATCGAGTATATTTATAGTTATTTTATATATATTTTTATTTATTATAGTTTTTATTTATTTTATTTATTTTATTTATATCATTTTATTTTATTTATAATTTTATTTCATTTATAGATATATTTTTTGTTTTTATTGTTCCTGTTCCCCAGGGTGTCCATGGGACTACCCCCTAGGTCCACAGCAAGGGCAGGGCCCATAATCGAGTATTTATATAGTTATTTTTTATATATTGGGACTTATTATAGTTGTTATTGATTTTATTTATTTTATTTATATTATTTTATTTTATTTATAATTTTATTTCATTTATATTTTTTGTTTTATTGTTCCTGTTCCCCAGGGTGTCCATGGGACCACGCCCTAGGTCCAGAGCAAGGGCAGGGCCCATAATCGAGTATATTTATAGTTATTTTATATATATTTTTATTTATTATAGTTTTTATTTATTTTATTTATTTTATTTATATCATTTTATTATATTTATAATTATATTTCATTTATATATATTTTTTTTTGTTATTCTTCCTGTTCCCCAGGGTGTCCATGGGACTACCCCCTAGGTCCACAGCAAGGGCAGGGTCTATAATCGAGTATTTTTATTGTTATTTTATATATATTTGTATTTATTATAGTTTTTATTTATTTTATTTATATAATTTACTTTTATTTATAATTTTATTTCATTTATATATTTGTTTTGTTATTGTTCCTCTTCCCCAGGGTGTCCATGGGACCACCCCCTAGGTCCACAGCAAGGGTAGGGCCCATAATCGAGTATTTATATAGTTATTTTTTATATATTGGGATTTATTATAGTTGTTATTTATTTTATTTATATTGTTTTCTTTTATTTATAATTTTGTTTCATTTATATTTTTTTCTTTCTATTGTTCCTGTTCGCCAGGGTGTCCATGGGACCACCCCCTAGGTCCACAGCAAGGGCAGGGCCCATAATCGAGTATTTCTATTGTTATTTTATATATATTTTTATTTATTTGATTATATTTATTTTATATATAAAGGTATATATCGTATATATATAAAAACAAAATCTTGTCCCCTTCCCTGTTGTGTTGTTCCTGTTCCCAAGGGTGTTTGGCCAAAGAGCCCCTAGGTATAAATATATTCTTATAATGCCATACTATGACAAACGCCATGGTGTTCCCCCTTTTGAATTACAAAATGCGGAACTATACCGTCATGAATCCATTATACTCACGTCATCTGGAATCGGATAATGCAAAACTATGACTATGTCATGGTGAACTATACCAACGTTATATGGATCCAGTGATGGCGAACTTGCGTCATGACAACTATCAACGTCAATTACGATTTTCCTTTATTTCCATTTCTTGGTTTAGGCATCGTAAGCTAACTACTGCCTGCCGCCATACGCCAGCCTACCGCCATATGCCAGCCTACCGCCATACGCCAGCTGCCATGTCGGACAAGAGGGATAATAAGAAACGTTTGCGGGACTCCCAGCTGGAGGATGTAGTGAACGAGGTGCTGGACCTGACGACGACGGACGAGAAGGCGAGCGAGAGTGAGTCGGACGAGTGGTCTGACGATGAGGATTGGGCTTCACCTCCCACAAGCGACTCCGCCTCGACGCCCCCGCCTCGGCCTATCCACCACCAGCCCCAGCAATGTCAGACGACCCACCACCACCACCAGCAGAACCAGCCCCAGCAACGACGGACGACCCACCACAACCACCAACAACTGAACCAGCCCCAGCGGATCCACCACCACCATCCATCCCATCCACATCCCATCCCATTACATCCCATCCCATCCCCTCTACATCTCATCCCATCCCATCTACATCTCATCCCATCCATAACATCGCCGATTACCTCCTACCAACACCCAACTTCCCCCAACTTCCCACGTCACCTCTTCCATCCACCTCGCGTGGCGGTGCCTCATCCTTGCTTCCAGCAGGATCACCAGCCCGCAGCCCACACCTGTTTGCTATGCTACTTGCTGTGGGCACTTTGAATACCCCGCCTTCGCATGTCATGGGAACGGTCACCCCCGCAGTGTCCCCTTTCAGCGACACACCGTTGACCCCCTCGGCATTTGTTCTGCCTGAGCATCGAACCGCAATGCGTGCTGAGGTTGCTGAAGCCGCAGTGCGTGCTCAGGTTGTTGCTGAGGTGCCGCGCACAGCGTTGAATCCTCCAGCAGCAATCGAGGAGCTTTTTCCCCAAAGGCTTCCTCTTCACCGTTCACCAACTGGTACAGCTGCACCAGGTTCACCAGCTCCACACCTTTCACCGGCTGGTGCAGCTGCACCAGGTTCACCAGCTCCACACCTTTCACCACTTGGTGCTGCACCAGGTTCACCGGCTTCTGCATCATCTGATACAGAAGCCCCCCCCACTCAACCCCTCGACCTACCATCTATGCCACGCCGGAGGCCAGGTCCCCGTAGGGGCGCAGGTGGTAGGCCCAGGGGCCGCAGAGGTGTTCCTCGCGGTGGTCGTGGCCGTGCTCGCGATCCTGCTCCCGATCGTGATGCCGGTTGGACCGACACCCCCTTCGACCCCCAGCCTGATCTGTTCTCAGGGACCCCTGGCATGCAGGTTCCAAAGCCGGTGACTCCTCTCCAGTTCTTCCAGCTCTTCTTCACAAGGGAGATGCTGCAATACCTGGTATTGGAGACAAATGCTTACGCCAAGTTCGTTGACGGAGCAGCCGCTTTTTGGCAACTGTTTGGTGAGGAGGAAATGGCCAAATTCCTTGGCCTGTACTTCCTCATGGGCATCACCAAGATTCCTTCTCTGAGTCACTACTGGCGTTCAACTGTCCTTCACGACTACCCAGTATTTCGGCGAACGATGAGTAGGGCTAAGTTTCTAGCCTTGTTGAAGTATTTCCATGCTTTCAACAACAAAGGCAGTCTGCAGGCAGAACAAGGACAGGCTTGTAAAGGTTCGGACAGTGATGGAATACCTAGTTGAAGGCTTCAAGCTGGCATACATCCCCGCCGAAAAGCTGTCCCTTGACGAAGGCAGCCTTGGATGGAAGGGTCGCCTTTCATTCAAGGTTTACAACCCAATGAAGCCGACGAAGTACAGTGTCAAGCTGTACATCCTGGCAGAGGCGTTGACTGGCTATGTGTGGGACTTTCGGGTCTACACCGGTCCGGGTACATCTCTCCAGGAGACGGTGGAGGGTCTCACGGAGTCCTTCAGAGGCCAGGGATACAGGCTGTACATGGACAACTATTACAACTCAGTTGACCTGTGCCAGCAAATGCTCACACACAACATCTATGTGTGTGGCACCCTGCGCCTTGTACGAGGAGCTCCTAAGCGGTTGTGCGACATTGCTAAAACAAAACAGCTTGAACGCGATGCGACATTAGCAATGAACAACGGCTTAACCATGGTCCTACTTTGGCGAGACAAGCGCATCATCAACATGGTGTCCACTTTCCACAACCAGGACACCATCCCGAAGCTTGTCAGTTTCAAAGAGAAGGACCAACAGGGCAAGTGGCGTCGTGGACAGAGGGAGATCTTCAAACCTGTTTGCGTTGAAGACTGCAACATCCACATGGGTGGGGTGGATCATTTCGACCCGATGGTCCAGTACTACCCCATCCAGCGAAGGACGGTCAAGTGGACGAAGAAGATCACCTACTTCATCCAAATGGCCCTCTTCAATACCCATGTCCTGTACAGGAAGTGCTACCCAAGGAAGAAGATGACCTTGCTGGACTTCCAGGAGCACATCTGTACTTCCTTGCTGCACTTCAACCCTGCAGAGTGGCCTATGTCGGGGAGGCCAGTCCACCGAGCACAAGATCTGCCGCCTGACCAGCATGAGCCACAGAGGCATGCACGCAGGCAACGGCAACCCGGTGGATCATCTGGGTCGTCCGACGACGACCATCCAGACTCCCCAGCCCCTGCTGCTCCTGACAACACTCCACCCTTTCCTGTTGCTGCTCCTGGTGGAGGCGTTGAGAGGGCACCACATCTCGATGTCCCCTCCCCACCACCAGAACCAGATGATGCTGCTTCTGATGCTGCTGCCCCGGGGAGAAACTATGTCCTGGTTCAACCCCCCGTGGTACTAGCACCTGATGCAGCTGCTGCTGGTGACGATGGGGAAGCAGCTCTTGAAGCTGCCAACCAACCGCCACCAGTACTGGAAGCAGCAGGAGCGGTGCGAGTCCGGAGACCTCGACCTGGAGTGGTCCCAAGGCCCTGTCCTATTGTTCTGAACCATGTCCGGTTGAACAGGGCCTTGAACCATTCTCGGCAGAGGATTCCGGCCAAGAAGCGACTCCGTTGCTAGTACTGCAAAGTAATGAACGGCATTCGCAAGGACACAAGCTTCCGCTGCACGACTTGCACGGTTGCCCTCTGCATTGACGTCAACGACTGCTTCAACCTTTTCCATCGTCACAATGCAGGTGTCCTATAGTCAGGAGCCATGTGCAATCATTCATTCATTGATTCATTCATTTCTCTTCTCCATTTCTCTTCTTCATTCACCCGGCTTCATTCACCCACCTTCATTCACCCACCTTCATTCACCCACCCTCGTTCACCCACCGACATTCACCACATTCACCGACACATTCACCCACCGACATTCACCCACCGACATTCACCCACCTACATTTACCCACCTTCATCATCAAAGTGGATATAGGCCTCCTGGGGAAACCACTCTAAAAAAATAACGAGTCAAATGCAGTACCTCCTAGGGTGGCTTGGAAATCTGCATATTTCTGTGGTTTGATACCTTGTATATATATATATATATATATATATATATATATATATATATATATATATATTTATGACACCTTGTATTTATATATATATATATATATATATATATATATATATATATATATATTTATGACATCTTGTATATACAGTATATATATATATATATATATATATATATATATATACCCACACACACATACACACATTCTTTTTACCATTCATTATATTTTGTTTGACACCTTGTATATATATTTATATATATATTTATATATTACGTTATTTGTGTGTACAATAGAATTATTTCTGAATTTATTACTTGATGATAACCTGGCTTTCTTGTTTTGTTTTTTCAGTGTCAACCCAGGAGCCATTTCCCTTCTCGTTGGAAAGGGTTGTGGCCCTATCAGGTAAGTAAAATTGACAACCTTCATGACTGACATGTCTTCTATGAACAATATACAATTATTGGCAAGGAAAATTATATAAAAGTGTTGTATATTGTGGCAAAGATAAACAACTGTATAAACATTCTCATTTATTTACAAAACAATAACAGTGCATGGAAACAATTGCGCATAGCTCGCGAACCAATTACGGTATATTATTTTTGTTTTCACCATTAGAAAGAGCATAATTTTCCGATGACGGTGATTTAAACAGTTATATACGTATCCGAGCAAATAAACCAACGCCGAGGTGGGGAACAGCTCGGAACCCGGCTAGCATCGGCGGAAAAGAGACGGGTGAAGCGTAAATATTCGCATTTTGGCTCTTCATTTCAAATATTCATAGCGCAAAAAGTATTTGTCCTAGGAACTTCTAGTTTGTTTTATATTCATCAGCATTATTTGCCGTATTCATACAGCCTAAATTTAAAACAATACTCTTCGTAGCAACGAAATAAATCGAACATGTTATAAACCATATCAATCAAAATAATATTTTTCTTTTTCGGTCACTGCTTGAGAACTATTGAAGATAAACAATTTCTGTTTTCAGATTTGGAAAGAAGAGAAAAAATACTATTATTTGAGCAAACAAAAAAATATATGGTCATCACTCACAATTTAGAGCTAGGACGGTGTGAAGACAATTGCATGGGAAATAATTGTATTCCGGACTCATTTACACTTTCATATTTCGATTTATTTACATTTTTTTTGTTTTATCATGTACTATAAATATTCCTCTTTCCATTGACATATGATACTTCACAATAAACAGCATTCTGGTGGATGAAAATACAGAAAAACACAAGGCTTCGAAAACTCACCCAGCCTGATATTTCATGGCAAATTAGAGAAGGCCTTACCATAAGTTACATATTTAAGTTACCGAATGCGAGAGGGTTAATACAGAAGACATTCCAGGTTGGTAAACTACTTTTGGATTGTAGGAGTCATCAGCATATGAATGGATAGTACTAGAGGTACAGTTGAGAAGTTCATTAACAAATATTAGAAAGAGAACTGCAGACATGACAGAACTCTGAGGAACACCGGAGTTGATAGGTTCAAGAAGTGATGCGATGGCGTCCACAACCCCAGCTATGGCGCGGCCAAAAAATAAATTAGTGACATAGGCACAGATGGAGGGATTGAAACCAAAAAAGGGTAGTTTAGACTTGCCTTTCCCCTCACAGCCACCTGTACCCTTCCGTATTATCTCCTCCCTCTCCACCATCTTCCTCTCCACTCCTTCATCACAACCTCCTTTCCCATTTCAATTTGTTTAGCTTACTACTTCTCCATTACCATCATTCCACTCTCGACCACATTTATGCATTCAATCACGCTTCCATTCGAATCATCTCCCGACATCAATCTATCCTCAATCACTTATCAATTTATAACCACATGTTCACTCTCAAATACCTCCCTACTACCATTTCCTCCCCAATCTATCACCTCTCCACTGCCCACCACTTTTCCATTCACTACCATCTGGCTACTAATTATAACTTCTCTTTCCTACCACTTCCCCACTCTGTATCCCCTCTCCACCTTCCTACTACTTGTCCACACCCCAAAACCCATCTACACCCACCCACCTACAGTATTCACTCTAAAACAATATTGACTTCAACCCACTTATTTACCCCAAACCACTTTACACTCCGTATCACGTGTCCACTCCCAAGCACCCTTCCAGCCACTATCAATCAACCCTCCGCCACATTTCCACCTTCTCTCACACTGCTAGGAGCGGGAAAATATCACTCCCAATGGCTGCAGAATAATATAATGGTTCACATAATGTTTATGTAATGTGTACGGTTCTATCAGGTGTATAAAAAGGTCTTTTATAATACACTATACATAATCTGAATTATTCCAAGAAGCTTACGAACGAAAGTGACCCATTAGAATATTGATACACAGTACGGTGTCTAAAAAACACTGCAATACATAATGCTATTATAGGATTAAGTGACAGTGGATATTATAATAAGGTTGTATTCAACAAAACATTGAAATTATTATTATGCTAATAAAATGCTACTATTCATCATATGTCTGGAACATAGCATACTACATGTGTATAACTGTTATACTGTAAAGGCCATTAATCGGTAAGAACATTCGCGTGTCACAGCAATATATTCAGTATCAATTCTCCATACAACCATTAGTAGTTATTGGAAGTTAATAATGTTATGATAAATTCCTATTTAGAACTAATGGTATGTTGTTAGTATTATTATTAGTATTATTATTATATGAGATGCCGAAGTCTCCAACCAGGGTGCAGAAACACCATCAAGATGAATCCACACAAAACACCCGGAGGCACTGGAGAGAGACTACGGCAACTTAGGAAAAAATAAAAACATATACTGTATACTGTACATATACACATATTATGCAGTGGAGGATATTAAGTATAAATATAATACAATAAAATCGAATAAAATAAATTTAAAAATTAGAATTAATGCTGCAAAAAAGCATTAACTCTAGACTTAAAAATGGAGATATGAGCTGAATTGACTAGCTCATTTGGCAACTTATTCCATAAGTCAACCATGGCCGGCACTAAACATCATGAAAACTGTGTAGTAGAAAATTTAACACGGCTCATGGCAAGATCATTAAGATTGCTTGTGAATCTAGTTGCACGAGCCCGGACATAGGGCCCAGGCAGAACCCCATGTAAGGGATGCTGAGGGTTGTTAAAAACTTTAAATAAAAGACTAAGGGCACCAACTTTACGTCGATGACACAGATCAAGAGACAAATGAGGTAGAATAAAAGTGATGAAATTTAGCGACCTGTCAAACAACTTGAGATGGCAGTCAGCTGCTGACAACCCATAGACTCCTCTACATAAGGACTGGCGTCGGCCATACTCGGGTCCGGAACTTGGGTCCATTGTCAGGCCCACAAACTGAGGTCTTATTTTAGTTTTACTGGATATGGGACTTTGTGTTTTTACTCTACAACATCTTCTTAACTAGAGCAACCAAGTAAAGGAAAATAAAACATTTGTTTTTGGTTGATTGACTCATAAGTCTCTTTCGTGATTGAACATGATAGGAAATATACAGTTATAATGAGATAGTTTATAAGAACATGTATTATACAAGCAAAGCATCATACCATGACTTACATTAATTAAATATTAGAAGAAATTAAAGTAAAACCTTTGCAAAATATTACTTTACACATAATTTTACATATATCAAAAGTCACATAACACAATAATTAACTTAAACATTAGAAAGTTTCTCTCGTCGCCTTAAGCAGCCTAGTGTACACTCCCGATCGCTTGTATTAAATACAAAGGCCTTAAACAACACATTACACAATGTCTGGCATGCTCCTGAATGGCTAGCTAAAGGAGCATCTACATAAGACAAGCATTGTTTCAAGTAATTGCGACAACACTTTTTCGAGTCTTGAAGAGACATTTGAAGGGTGATGCCACTATTTACAAAGAAGACAGTAGCCAGTGTAGGCATACTCAGCCCACCTCGATTGAGCGCAGTCAAAAGCTCTGGTGACAAGCATTCCCCAGAATCTACTTCCTGTTGTCCATGTTTATGAGCTAAAAATCCCCCAATGTAGACAATTTTATGTTTTAAAGTATCATCTGAATCTAGAAGTAGTTGAGTGTCTTGTAATGTCAGCTCTTCCAGAAGTTGTAAATCACCATCATCTATTGCTGCTGTACAAAATTCACAGCTTACTTCTTTGGCTCGGTCAGGAACGATGTCACGTTTCAACAGCTGATGCAACTGCTGTACTTTGGATGCTGCTTGAACATCCCCAATGTCAATGTAAAAATTTCCTCCACTACGTTGTCTTGTTTGACCAAAACACTTTTCTAGGGGATCTTGTGAAAAAACAGCAGGTAGGATGTAAGCAAAATCATGGGTTTCAAAAAGATATTGTGCTGCTTCTATGTTATACCTTGTTGTGATGACAAAGGCATCTGCTGTTGACTGTGTTAGTTTCTTCTCTCTGCCATGCCCACCAGTCCACCGACAGCTGGATACAACTGTACACATTTCCTGCAGAGCTTTGAAGTTTGTACAGTTTAATGTCCAAGGTTCACGATATTGGTCTCGTAAATGAACTGCGCTGTACAGTACTTGCTTTTAACATTCATAATTTTAAACCAATTGGTTACCAGTGTTATGTATATCACTGTTCCATCCTGAAATTTAACAGTTACTTTAAGACCTTCAAATGCAGCAATCGTTTTCTCATTGAACACTTGGCAAACTAAGGGCACACTCTGACGTTGCAATGGTTTAGGAAATACTGATGAGCGTGTGAGTTTTGTCAGACGAAGTGGTGTCTTCTGATCTTCATTGTAAAGAGCTTTAACATCACTCCAACACGCCAAATATTCTGTACCGTCCTTGCTAAAATGTAATTCTTGACATTTCTCTGTGATCCAGTTGTTTCTCATATTCTTGAGGATGTGAACATAATCATAGACAAGGAAAACATTTATGCCATCTGGTGCTAGTGTTACTTTTCCAGGACCCCCAAGCATTCTGTAAACAGCTTGATTCAGTGGACAGTTGTCACAGACGAACGATACTGGATGGCCACCACTAGCTTTAAGAACATATACAGCCTCAAGTAATATTTCCTTCAGTTGAATAGCATTCAGTTTTGATACAGGATGAATTCGTATGATGTACCGTGGTCCTCCATAGTGACAAACAACTTCAATAGCAAGAGCAGATGTTGCTAGATTTCCTGGTCCGTTTGTTGCATAGCCTAATATATGCTCTCCTGTAAATCTAAGGGCCTGCTTAAGCTTGACTTCATCAAACAAAATGTTAACTAACCGCTGTTGTGGCTTCAACTGATCAAAAAGGATTGGGAGACACTTGTAAGCATAAGTGCGAGATAACAATTGGCGAATCTGTTTCTCACAAGGAAGACTAATTGCTTTGGAGTTTCTAAGCATTCTATATGCTGCGGGTGATATACAACACAGTTCTGCTGCAAGAATTAACATATGCTTTGTATATCGGCGATTTTTAGGAGGAATAAGAAGGAGTTGTAACTGTGCTTGAATGAACTGAAAACCTTCAATTTCATGAAATTCTGTGATAGAGTCAAGTTCTGAAATTATTCTGTTTAAGCGGTCAGTATTAGTCGCTTCATGAGTGTTCATAATTTTCACTATTTCTTCAATTTGAGACCACTTACTTACCAAGCTATTTTTTTGAAGATTCAGTTTACTTTTTGGTATCTCCAAGCCACTTTTCTCTGCTACTACCAGCTGCAGAAAACCAAAAGGAGACTGTACCTCTTTAAAATGAAGAAACTTATCAACTGCTCTACCATTACCATCTGTCTTAAACATTGTCAGTTTTCTACCAATTTGCATTATATAAAATTCAGGGAAGTGTTTTCCAATCTCTCCTGCAAATTTGTCATAACTATGCATTATGTCTTGTTCATTTTCAAATTCAGTTTGTTTTTTAAGTCTTGCTTCACTTGTCACTGTTTTAGTTAACCTAGGAGCTGACGTAAGTTGTTTGAGGCAAGACTTGGGTACACCTTTAAAAACTGTAGGAGGCCCAGCTGGTCGTTTTCCTCCCCGAACTGTGACCCAATCGCAGTCGAAGTGTGATGCACAAATCCATAGTTTCGACCTGTCTCTCAAACTTTCTGGGCTATTTGGCATAGCACTAATCCATGCATGTCGTTCTTGTTCTTCATTCGGGAAACACACCATAGGACTGTATGGCTCTCCCCTGTAGTTTCCACGACAATTGAATGCAGCACATCTTTTCGGCATTGTTCCTGTAAAGCAAAAACACAAGAATAGTTGTAAAATGGTTATCAGTACATATCAAAGCAACCCGTCGACATCAGCTCAATTCTAATATTTATCAGCTAAATAAGTTGTTAACACAGATCCTTTTGTGACTGGTAAGTATTTATAAGAAAATTACTTACAATAAGCTGAGAGATAACGAACAACAGAACAAAAATGTGTTGCCTCTAACGTGTCTCGTGGGTGACTGGCGTCTGGCATCGTCCTGGGCTGTTCGTTTTCTGGCGAGACATTATGTCGCCAATATGGCGGGGATATGGACGATTGCGTGTGAAATTACATGAATTTATATGTAAAGTTGTGTTTGTGTACATATTTTTGTGTTTAAGAAAGTCAGAGAGACCACTGCTTTCATGATACTGCTTTTAAGCAATGGACCCAAGTTTCAAACTCCGAGAGTGCTCGGGTCTATGTGACAACCAGACAGGTGAGCAGTACTCGAAATGTGGCAAAATAAAAGCATAAAAAGACTTGATAACTGTGGCGTCATAAGCAAATGTTTTATAAACCTTGCGAAGCAGTCCAATTGTTTGGGAAATGGAAGAGGAGAAAGAACGAATATGGTTTTCAAAAGTAAGTTTGGGATCAAGAATAACTCCTAACAAATGCAGAGTATCCACATTCTCAATTTGCTCGCCAGAAACTTGTAGATAAGGATGGGGAGGATCCAAGGTACGAGATCTGCTGATGATAATGGAGTGTGTTTTACTAGCATTAAGTTTCATGCCCCAAAGTTCACACCATGATGTAATTTTGGCTAAATCCCTATTCAGAGTAGTAGCAATTTTCAATTACTAGCATTATAATAGTATTGTAATACACTGATAACAATGTTCTCCAAATGTAAAACATTGTAGAAAAGAATCCCTTTACAATACATGTCTACGTCAACATAAGTTTACATTTGCCTCTATTTATTCTCTACCACGGCCATTTTAATAATAATTGTCCAAACATCCATCCATCTCTTTTAAACCTTCCAATGTCCTTTTCCATCACCAGTACATACATCATTTAGTTTCATTGCTGGAACAAGATATTGTAGGGCGATAACTAAAAACATAGTTAAGTTTGGTTTTCCTAAATACCCGCAATGTATTTATTCTTATAACATAATGGAAATGTATCTTGATTATAATATTCCTCACACAGTCTTCTTCCATCAGCTTTGAGACCATCGATCTCTAATCGCCAGTGTTCTTCTATACTTCCTCACAATCCTCCTTTCCTGAGATCATCCAGCCTTCCTATCATCATCATGTTTACACTCTCTTAACAATGTTTCTCGTCAAAGCTTTGTCTTCCTCCTCATTCACCTTATTATCACACACTATAGAGACGTTTCAGTAAATTTAAATATGTTGATATATGTTTACATTAATAAACCAAAACTTAACAACATTATCAACCAATATATTCAATTTGATAACAGGAGCATTTATCAGTGATTATTCACAATTTAATGGATACGGTTTCAGGAATGTTAGGATTTATTCTGGCCTCAAATTGTATCATGACTTTAGGTGGTTCCACCTCTTGAAATTAGTCCTACTCCACCTCATTAGATCCTTCATTGGCATATGATATTAACTGAACAAAAACAGAATCATCTATTTTTGTCAATGTTGTGGTTTCGTCTTCATGCTCTCTCTCTCTATCTCCCTCTTTCAGCAGCTCTTAAAATTTTCCACTCAATCGCTTTAATTTCCTTTCATTCACCACCTGTTACCTTATGTTTATATTGATTACTCCTAATCCTTTTGCCGTCCTGTGCATTTCCTAAGCCTATCTCAATCCTCTGCAGTTTTGTAACAGCGCATAATATATAGCCGACTGTACACTGTAGTTTAACCGTAGTATAACTTCTATATCTCACAACACTATATCAGTTACAAACCTTTTTTTATACAATTGTACATTTTTTAATCGGTATGATCTTACCCATAGAAGATCATAACCTCACCTATAAACTGCCTTAATCTAAAACTACGAACGTAGGCACCGTTTCCACGAACGTAAGCACCGTTCCCACGGTTCTGGCAACGTGACTCACAGACAATTGCCGGAACACCCAAGGAGATTGCCAGCAACTATTTAGTATCACACGACACTACCACGCCCGCTCCTCTGCCCCCACGCTCTGCCCGCCAGTAGCAGATACACACAGCCATAGGAAGGTCAATACCTTCATCGCTCGAGGTATTAATCAGTGTTAAAAAGTGACGCATTCAGTATCGATACTGCAACGTACTTAAAGTGTGTGTTAACTGTTAATACTTTTGTTCTAATACTTTTCCTAATATATTATTTTCTTTACAGAGATAACAGATACAGGAAATATAGCTCATGTCTTAGTTGTTTTCTTTAATAGTTGCTTAAAAAGGTTACAGGTACTTCCTATAGGGTCGATACAGTACCTTCACAAACCTTACAGTTAGAGTTAGTACTCTCCAGAATCAAACGTTTCAGAACTATTTTTAAGGTAAATAAATAAGAAATACCAAAGGTGTTTATTTAAAAGAAACCTCTATCTTAAATGTCCTAATTAATATGTATCCAGCCATCGCTGAACCTACAAACATTACAAGGAAATAGCAAAGAGGTAAGAATCTAAAATAGACAGCCTGATATAGCCTGATACATAAGTGGTGTACAGGTAATGGATGCGTTTACCCCTAAAAAGAAAACAACAGAAATAAAATAGCCTCAGAATCGACATGAAACAAATATTATTAAAGCAGATAAGTAACTAAGACATAAAGACATAAACAGAGCTAAAGGAAAATAACAACACAGTTAAAGAGAAAGATAATTACTCTTCCCAACTGTGAGAGTGTGAAGAGATTGTTTAGTCTACACAGCCAGCAAATTAAAGAGCTGACAACACATTCCCTCGCCTCGTGCTTAAACACCTCCACCACACTCCCCGCCAAACTCCATCAAACGCTCCACCATCACTACCTAACCCTTCTCCCGCGCGACATCCCCACCCCAGTGGAGGACGTCATCAATGTGAGCGGAGCTAAAAGGGTGATGCGCGAGCAGTGTGACATGGCTGGGGTATGACGTGTTGAGTGGTGACGTCAGAGGTGTGACTCACAAGATGGAGTTAACCATTAACTCCACAGGATTGTAGCCAACTATTTTAACTTTCTACTATCAACCAGGAACCTGGAAGCAACCTACAACTACAAGGAGTCTTCAAATCCAGTGCCAACCCCCATGTGGGTAAATACAATAGAAAAACAGTGGTGGAACTGCCATCCGGGTGAGGCGCTGCTCTGGGTCTACTTCGTCAGTGAAAATTTGCCTTAATCCATTCGATGGAGGAGGCACTGTGGAGTGGGTAAATGGAGGCATCTCTGTGAGCCTGGGGGCTTATTTTGTATATTCGGAATAACTAGGCCAAGGTCATACAAGAACAAATTTAATGCCATATGAAAGGTTAAGGGCACAGGTCAAATATAAACTAAATATGCTAATATCAACAATATTCATCCAAATTTCACAATATTTGTTGAGATAGTTACACTTTAAAATAAAGCGAGAATGGTTGATATTCAGACATATCATAAAGGTCAAGCTATATTTCAATGTAAATTATTGGTTTAACTCATAAGCTACGCAGCAATGGTATTTGAAATTTACCATATATATAGTGAATACTTATCCATATGCACCTATTTTACTTTTGATATTGTTACGTATCTTGATCCTCAAGTGGTTAACTTGATGAATCTAGATAGCACAGAGATATATATTAAGGTATCAGTCAGCTGAAGGCAAAACAAAAGTAAAATCTAATAAAATTAGTTCCTGCTGTTGCTTCCTTTCCTTTTGGATCTTAGAACTTGGTATCCTTTATTGACTGATACTCTTTATTTATGAAAAAATACTGAAACTAATTAAAATCATGTAGTATTTATAAAGAATTAGTATTTAACCGAAGCTTAGTAGGCTATGGTTATGAACCGAATAAATTATATCTAAAGAAGGACTATTAATTCTATAAAAAGTCTTGAAAGATAAATATTAAGGTAAAAATATTTCTGTCTCTTACCCTTTTTGAAATGAATAAATACTTTTCTTATATTATGTCCTTTTATTTATATTTAATGTAATTATTCTTGGTTCTTGTCTTACGTTAATAGTATATTATTATTATCATCAGGATTAATATCAAAGTCACATAAAAAGTTAGATATATATTTAATAATTAGTTAAATGTATTTCTTAACGACGTAACATTGAGGTTTGATTATGAGTAAATTAAGTTACAGGATCGCTTCATAGATTCGATTCAGGTCTCACTCAAATAATATGAAAAGCAAAAATAATATTTTGAAGCTAAAAGAATTTTCTTCAGCTTAGGAAATCACTAGAAGTAACATTAAAACAGCCATGTTAGTCTAAGGCGATATTACTAATATGAAACAATACTAAGTACCGTTAAGCAATGTAAGCTTAATTAAAAGGAAATGAAAGAACTCTTAAGTCTTAATATAAAACAATAGTATTACTTTTATCATAACCCAATTACTTGAAGAGTTGCTTTAGTCCACAAGTTAGTCAACTAACATAGTTAAGTACAGTCTACGACAGAACTTGTTGTCATGGCCTGAGGCAATGTGTTAGTTCACTTATCTTTTAATAGATGGCCCTTTAATCTCTTCTAATAAAAGGGGGCGGGGTTAATATAGAGGTTGGAAGGAGGAGGAGTCAAACGTGTGTGTGTGTGTGTGTGTTCTAGAACAGAACGCAGAATAAGTTTATGTTAACATAACACACAGGCTATATTATTAGATTAGCCCATGCTGGATCACAAATAAGTAACACACATCAGGTGCTGCGTTATTTATGGAATTTAATATACAGACAATCAAGTTTCTATCCTTCGAACTTCCCATTCCCCCCTCCTCCTCTTCTCTCTGCTGCCTTCCCCTATCTCCCCCCTTCTCTCTTTTTCCCTCCCCCTTCTCTCTCCTAACCGAGTATATAATGTTCCTCATCATCTGTGCAAAGCTGTCCATAACAATGATTTTGGTGTTTTAATAATACTGTTCTGTTTACCTTTACTGATTTTCAATTATTAACTCGTATTCTATTATTTACCTTATACAATGTGTTATAGAAAATAAATATATATGCTCCGTTGCAAAACACTCAAAGTTGCCAACCTTGGCGTCCTGGTTAGTTAGTTCGGCGCTACCCATTGTAATGATTTACTATAAGGTAAGTAATCGAATTGAACAATTAACGATAATCCAAGCAATCTGGTTATGTTGTTTTAAAGTTGATATAAATTGTTTAGACTTTTACATTTGTACTTCGAATTGTTTAAATTATCCTCCAAACATAATTAAAACTATACTATAGCTCTGTGTATGTTACCTGGAATTTAATTTAATATGTATTATTTCACCATCATTATGTTACGTGAACATTGGAAACACAGACACATTATATAATATATATAAAGGGTTCTTAAATGTAAACATTTACAATTTACATTTATTCAATCAATATGATCTCCACCCACAAGCTGCATCAACTACCTCCTGTATTCTCGTTGGAGTTGATTTGAAAAAAAATCCAACTTATATTAGGGCGGCGACGAATCCCCCCCCCCCCCCCCTCCGATCCCACTCCTCCCGCCATTTCCAATCCTAACCAGGACCACATTCAACTCCATGACATTCTTGTTGTTGAGGATGTAGGGTAGTGAAGCTGTAGAGCTTATGTTACCCTCACCAGGTGGACACTCCATGACATGATGGCCCACAAATTCTCTATTGGGTTCATGTCACACACCCTTGTGGACCAGCTAAACCACGGATGGGGTCAGGTCAAGTGAAGGTATTGAAGGATAAACCTTTACAACTGCACCTCGTAGCTACTTTCTACTTTTCCTATTTTCTGAAGAGTGTTGAGAGGGGAGAAGGGGTGTTGGAGAGAGACGAAGTTGTTGTAGTGGCTTTGTTATGTCTGTTATTAGTATGTATACGTCAGGATGGCCATGGCACGCACTGAAGACAGCAGCATTTCCTCAATAATGCTAATACCTTTTCTAGTTTGCCTTGACCAGTGTGTGTGTGTGTGTGCGTTTTATGTTATCATGTGTGAGTGATTTGTGCCCATTACGTTGTATGTGATCATGTGTGTGATGCGCGTTTTATGTTATCGGGTGTAAGTAGGTGTGTGTGTTTTGTATCCTGTGTGAGTGTGGGTGTGGGAGGGTTGGTGCTTGCATTTGATGGACAGAGGAGAGAGGTTGAAGCGCCGTCTCCCCAAACATTACAAATTGTGGAGGTCATAAGTATATGTATTATTCAACTTATTCCTTAAGCCAACACAAATAACTTGAATCCTAAGTGTTATTGTTACACTTAATATATATACAAACAAATATAGACGTGTTCTTCGGGAATCGTAGCTTAAGTAGGAATAAGATAACTAGCGAGGCAGCTAGCAATAGGTGTTGTTCGCTGACTCGCTAGTTATCCTATTCCTAATCAATATATGTTTGTTATTTTAGTCATCCCTAACATTTATTATGTATATGTAAATTCAAAACAATCGCATAGTATTAATCTGCGTATTTTAGAGGGTATCATTTACGTCCTTGACAGAGAGAGAGAGAGAGAGACAGAGAGAGGTGGGAGGGAGTGGAGAGAAAGCGGGTGAAGAAGGAGAGTTGGGGTGAAAGGGAGAGGGGGAGGAGGGGGAATGGGAAGTGCGAAGGATATAAACTTGATTGTCTGTATATTAAATTCCATAAATAACGCAACACCTGATGTGTGTTACTTATTATTTTGTGATCCAGCATGAGATAATCTCATAATATAGCCTGTGTGTTATGTTAAAATAAACTTATTCTGCGTGCTGTTCTAGAACACACACACACACACACACACGTTTGACTCCTCCTCCTTCCAACCTCTTATATTAACCCCTCCCCCTTTTATTAGAAGCGATTAAAGGGCCATCTATTAAAAGATAAGTGAACTAACACATTGCCTCAGGCCATGACAGCAGTTCTGTCGTAGACTGTACATAATAGTAGCGTTAACGTTAATTCCCAATCAAAGAGTTAAGTACATAATAGTAGCATTAACGTTAATTCCCAATCAAATAGTTAAGTACATAATAGTAGCGTTAACGTTAATTCCCAATCACATATCTCACTAACCAACATAACGTAAGTGTTTACACCGAACACACTTAACACACACTTATATAATCTGACTGACAGTCACAATCCCATTATAATACTTCACCCCGTCTTCCTCCAGCTGCAAGTTCACCTTCCCAACTCCAAATGAGACTGATTTGAATGCCCACTACTCGGGTCTTATATACAAAACAATGAGGGTGTAGGAACGAATCAGGAGGCGGTTGATGGTGCGCGCCCCAATCACAGCTCCTCGAGTTGCGTAGCAGGTGCGTGGTCCAATAGAGTCTCCTGGCGTCGATCATACGTCATAGCGTCGGGTCATCGAAGTAGTTTGCAGGGTCCCCTATGACGCACGCAGGTGTGAAGGCTTGTTTGCTGGTATGACGAGCTGGTTTCCCCCTCGCTGGTTCGCTCGCTGGTCTGCTTCGCCGCCTGGGTAGTTTGGCACTCCTTCAACTCTAATTCTAACTCTAAAATAAACATACAGGGCTCCATATGTCCGACCTCCCCCCTAGAAAAGAGTTTAAGGAGTATAGTACATAATATTAAACATAATACATAAATAGATTCACCACCAGATTGGCAACAGCAAGATTATAATGAGGATATAATAAGGATATCACCCAAAGTAGGCAACGTCTCCAGGTACCACATCAGAACATAGCCGGAACGTAGCTGGAGCGCTATACGAACTGCAAGGCATCTCACAGCTGAAGGCTTGAAAGCGCACTACTAAAGCATGATATTTACCTCGCTACAAGGGAGAGCTAATTGCCAAAATCCTCTCATTAAGTTAAACTTACTGCTGTAGGAGGCCAACCCGGTAAATGTAATCTTTAATCCGTGGCAGTTGGTAGGTATCGTTCTTTGTGACAGCATTAACTTGCCTATAGTCCCTACAAAACCTATGGCTCCCGTCTGGCTTTGGCACAAGTATGACCGGACTACTCCACTGGCTTAAGGCCCTTGTGATCAGCTGGTTTGAAAACATGAAGTCAAGCTCGACCTGCAGTATACTCCTGCGTTGTGGAGAGACACAGTAGGGGGATAGTTTATTGGGAGTTGCATCCCCTACGTCGATGTCGTGCAAGGCCATAGAAGTGAGCCCTGGAGTATCACGGAACACACTGGGAGACTGAGATAAAACAGAGATTAGTTGGTTCGCTTGATCAGAGGGAAGATGACATAGTTTAGATGGTAATCCCCCCAAAGCTACTGAATTATACTGAAAGTTGGATAGGTTACATGACAAGTCAAAGTCTGCATGGATACCTTCAGGCTCTGGAACAGTTTGTTGCGGGTCAGTAAGAGAACTGAAGACTTCGTCCGCACCAGGCTGTCCACAGGTCCTGACATTCACTGCCACAGTGGGAGAATCTGGAGGAGAGAAATCAGGGGACCTATGGTAGGGTTTCAACATATTTATATTGAATACTTGCGTGGGCTTTCTCCTGTCTGGGGTAGTCACTAGAAAATCGGTAATGCTCACCCTCTGAATGATCTTATATGGGCCCCTGAACTTGGCAGATAAAGGTTGGCCAAAAAGGGGGAGCAGGACCAAAACCGCATCACTGGGCTGAAACTCCATCTCACAGGCTTTTCTGTCATACCAGTTCTTCATGGAGCTTTTAGCCACTGTCAAGTTTTGAGCGGCAAACTCACATGAGGATCTCAGTCGGGTTTTTAAATCTGAAACATACTTGAGGAGGTTTTGATTCCCCTCCTGGCCAACTAGGCTATCCTGCAATACTTGCAAAGGACCTCTTACCTGGTGACCGAAAACTAGCTCTTTAGGGGAAAAACCCAGGGATTCAGTTGGAACCTCACGAGTAGCAAATAAAAGAAAAGGTACCCCCTTATCCCACTCAACTCCGGTCTCTGTACAATATTTACGCAACATTCCTTTTAATGTCTGATGATACTGTTCGAGAACCCCTTGACTCTCTGGATGGTAGGTGCTCGACTTAACATGCTCGATACCCAACTCCTTCAGGGACTGCTGAAAAATGTTAGAGGTAAAATTAGTTCCTTGATCACTTTGCACCTCATGGGGGAAACCCATTCTGGTGAAGAATTTGAGCAGTTCCTTGATGACAGTTGGAGCAGAGGTAGTCCTTAAGGGTATAGCCTCTGGGTAGCGAGTTGCCATGTCCATAATAGTTAATAAATAATTGTTTCCTTGGGAAGTCTTAGGCAATGGGCCTACAATGTCCACTACCACCTGAGTAAAAGGATTCTCGAAGACGGGCAAGGGCACCAGAGGATGTACAGGCACCTTCTGATTGGGTTTTCCTGTCATCTGGCAAGTGTGACACACTCTACAAAACTCCACTACATCTGCACGTATTCCTGGCCAGTAAAAGTGGGCTCTGATTCTGTCTAGAGTTTTTCTCACACCTAGGTGTCCTGTCAATGGTATACAATGTGCCATTTCCAAGATATCTCTACGACAAGGTTTGGGGACTACTACTTGATGGACGTCCCAGGCCCCGTCATCGATTGGTCTGTGTGGCTGTCTCCATCTACGCCACAATACCCCTCCTTTGAGGTAGAAACATTCACCACCCTCCTTCTCACATTCCTCTTCACTCACGGCCCTGGCAGCTAACTCCTTGCATTCACTATCATCTCTCTGTAGCTCTACCAGGCCACTAGGACAATTTGGAGGGGTTTCATGGTCATCGATAGGGTCAAGATGAGCCATAAAGGTGTCAGATAAATCCACCTCAGTCACATCATCAGGCACAGTTGGAGCATCATTCACACTCTCATCATTCCTTTCATCAACTATTACATTCGGTACATTTCTGTCTGAGGGAACTGCTACTTGAGACATTGAACGTGTGACAGCACACACAGGGAAAACTGTTGACATCTCCTTTTCGAGCTCACCGGTTAGTGGCTCGTTAACAGGGGAAAGTGACAAAATGGAGTCTGGTCGGACCTTCTCACCTGCTACATCATTCCCCAAAAGGAGTGTTACCCCGGGCACAGGGATATCTTGGGACCTACACAAAGCTATGGTGGCCTCACCCTGTAGTAACTCACATTCAATTTCGCCTTTTACCAAGTATGCATAAAATTGGCCTCCAGCACCTCTCATTACAACTGGTTCGCCAGGTGGGCACTCAGTGTAAGGATTCACCATGAGGGTGCTAGTAGAACCTGTGTCTCTCAGAATTTTTACCTCATGCATACAACCATTTAATCTCACGTTGCCAGATGAAATAAAGGGACGGTAACTGTCCTGCACTGATGGTGAAATTATTATTGGCTTAACCCTAGTGGATTGCACCACGCATGCTACTACACCCCTGTCTAGATGATTTACGTTAGCTGCTAGGTACTCCTTCTGTCGGGAGTCCTGCATTAAAGGAACTTTTGGTGCTAGGTACTCCTTCTGTCGGGAGTCCTGCATTACAGGCACATATGGAGTTTGAGATACGGCGGCAACTGTCTGCCCCGATCTCTCTGTTCTCTCCTTGGCCCAGCACTGATAAGCTAGGTGGCCTCTCTTGCCACAAAAAGTACATACTTTAGGGGATAAGGGAACGTTCCCTCTTTGAGCATTACTATTACTTTGGGGCCCACCTCTGTTACCATTGCCCTGAGTCGCATTTTTAGTTGGGGGAACAATTCTATTTTGGCTAGCTGGGGAAGACGTTACAGGCTTGTGACTGGGTCTGTCAGATTTGTGATTGAGATTCTTAAAATTAGAACTAGAATTATCGTAGGGCTTCTTTCCACGAAATTTGTTGTTGAGCACGTATGTGTCAGCCATGTCAGCGGCGTCGGCAAGACAATCTACCTTTTTCCCCCTTAAATCATAGGCTACAGAAGACTCAATTTTCCATAGGAAATTTTCTAACAGGACCAACTCCTTCAGATCGTTGTAGCTTGTGACTTTCTTACTCTTGACCCAATGATTGAAAGTTTTAGTCATGGTCCTGGCAAATACCTTATGGGTTTCTTCTACTTTCTTCTGGTTTTTACGGAAAGATTGCCTGTAAGCCTCAGGCTGCAATTGATAGGTTTTTAGGATAGCTTCTTTGAGATTGTCATAATCCTGCCTAACTTCTGCTACTTCTGACAAATACGTGGCTCGAGCCTGCCCTGTCAAAACGGTTTGTAACATAAAAGGCCATTGATCTCTTGTCCACTTCATACCTCCAGCAACTTCCTCAAACAAAACAAAGAAATCCTGCACATTATCCTCAGTGAAAGGTGGAATGACACTGGTCATAGTTAATCCCAGAGGGGGAGCAATTATGGGAGCATTTGTATCGACATTTAGTTGAGCTATACGATATTGATATTCACATTGTTCGGTCGTTGCACTGGCTTTTATTCTGGCTAGTTCTATACTTGCTCTGGCTTGTTCGGCATTTGCTTTGGCATTTATTTTCATTCTGGCTAGTTCTAGTTCGAATATTTGATCACCGGTCAAACCAGGTGGCAATTGTACATCAAGTTGGCTTGGTTTACTCGTGATCCCACCAACTGCTCCGTCTCCATCCCCGCCTTCTACAGGGAACAGGTGGGTTTTTATGGTCTGAGCCACCTCTACTTTCGACATGTTTGAGACAGTTAATTGGAGATGTGAGGCAAGCACTTTCAGTTCGGATTTTGACAGACAGTCAATATCAGGGGCTGTGGGTTCTGATTCTATGAAAACTCGAGCATCTTCGTCACTAATTAGATCAGGCATCATTAATATTTGATTTTTAAGTAGTGAAACGTTAATAAAACTGAGTGAAACTGTATGAAACGAATCCTGGCAAGGTCGCCACTCTTCTGCTACGTATCTTGATCCTCAAGTGGTTAACTTGATGAATCTAGATGCACAGAGATATATATTAAGGTATCAGTCAGCTGAAGGCAAAACAAAAGTAAAATCTAATAAAATTATTTCCTGTTGTTGCTTCCTTTCCTTTTGGATCTTAGGACTTGGTATCCTTTATTGACTGATACTCTTTAATTATGAAAACATACTGAAACTAATTAAAGTCATGTAGTATTTATAAAGAATTAGTATTTAACCGAAGCTTAGTAGGCTATGGTTATGAACCGAATAAATTATATCTAAAGAAGGACTATTAATTCTATAAAAAGTCTTGAAAGATAAATATTAAGGTAAGAATATTTCTGTCTCTTACCCTTTTTGAAATGAATAAATAGTGTTCTTATAATATGTCCTTTTATTTATATTTAATGTAATTATTCTTGGTTCTTGTCTTACGTTAATAGTATATTATTATTATCATCAGGATTAATATCAAAGTCACATACAAAGTTAGATATATATTTAATAATAAGTTAAATATATTTCTTAACGACGTAACATTGAGGTTTGATTATGAGTAAATTAAGTTACAGGATCGCTTCATAGATTCGATTCAGGTCTCACTCAAATAATATGAAAAGCAAAAATAATATTTTGAAGCTAAAAGAATTTTCTTCAGCTTAGGAAATCAATAGAAGTAACATTAAAACAGCCATGTTAGTCTAAGGCGATATTACTAATATGAAACAATAGTATCACCGTACTAAGTACCGTTAAGCAATGTAAGCTTAATGAAAAGAAAATGAAAGAACTCGTAAGTCTTAATATAAAACAATAGTATTACTTTTATCATAACCCAATTACTTGAAGAGTTGCTTTAGTCCACAAGTTAGTCAACTAAAATAGTTAAGTACATAATAGTAGCGTTAACGTTAATTCCCAATCAAAGAGTTAAGTACATAATAGTAGCGTTAACGTTAATTCCCAATCAAATAGTTAAGTACATAATAGTAGCGTTAACGTTAATTCCCAATCACATATCTCACTAACCAACATAACGTAAGTGTTTACACCGAACACACTTAACACACACTTATATAATCTGACTGACAGTCACAATCCCATTATAATACTTCACCCCGTCTTCCTCCAGCTGCAAGTTCACCTTCCCAACTCCAAATGAGACTGATTTGAATGCCCACTACTCTGGTCTTATATACTAAACAATGATGGTGTAGGAACGAATCAGGAGGCGGTTGATGGTGCGCGCCCCAATCACAGCTCCTCGAGTTGCGTAGCACGTGCGTGGTCCAATAGAGTCTCCTGGCCTCGATCATACGTCATAGCGTCGGGTCATTGAAGTAGTTTGCAGGGTCCCCTATGACGCACGCAGGTGTGAAGGCTTGTTTGCTGGTATGCGGACGAGCTGGTTTCCCCCTCGCTGGTCTGCTTCGCCGCCTGGGTAGTTTGGCACTCCTTCAACTCTAATTCTAACTCTAAAATAAACATACAGGGCTCCGTATGTCAGAATATGAACATACGAACATTGGAAAGCTAAAAACAAGTGGTAACAGCAAATGGCTGGTGAAAATCATATATTTTAGCCCCACTGTCGTAATCTGACCTTGGCCGGCGAGAGAGAAACACCCTCCCTCTCTTGTGTCTGGCATGGTACTGAGAGACAAGGAGAGCTCTCAGACTGGCTTAGAGGGTCGGAGATACACTCCTCCATCCTCCCCCTCTCTTCCACCCGTCCTCGCACGAAAATACTCGATAAATATCGAGAATAATAGGGAAAATACAGAATAATTGAGGAGAGGGGAAAAAAGGGGAAGGGGGACACTTGCGTAGGAGTGGTAGCAAGTAATGGAGGGGAAATATCTCGCCTAATCACAAATTGCTTTGTATTGAGTGCCACATAGGATGTTTTAAACAAAAAATTAAGCCTCGGATCTTAAGGGGACCGACCGGTTAATTTAGGCTTAAAAAACTCGAAATCCTGAAAACACCAATAGGTGTTTACTCAACAAGAGTCAACATCCCTTACGCCAGTGAAATGTTATTAGTGAAAACCCATTGGAAATCGTTTTTTTTTTATGTTTTCCAAACTATTCCTGTAATTCTAAAAACGTTACATAGCTAACTTTGAAATTAACATGCTCAGTAACTACTGGTCGTACGAGGAGCATACCTATATAAATCGAAAGAGCGTAAGCTTCTCGACAACCTCCCACACGCTCTATCTTCTACTTTGCCATGTTCCTGCGTAAAATATTGTAAATCTAAAAAACAAAAGTAAAAATGTTCACCTAATTACCTTAGATTTTCACCTGTGTTTCTCAGTACCTATATTGCCGCACTATCTGATGTTATTTTACAGTTATTATTGGACCTATATGAATGGTGTATATACCATTGGAAAGGTAATAAAAAACACTAAAAGGCCTATAAAGCCAATTTACTCTAGTAATTTAATTTTTTTCACAATATGTCATCAAAGTTGTAAATTTCTATAAATATATTCGCCTGAATCCGTTATCACCTAAATCGAACAAATACACAAAATATATAAAATGTGTTTTATAGAAACTACAGATACACCTTTTGTGTGTTGTTTGATCACATAAAACATGTGCTATGGGGATTTCTGTAGGAGTTTATCATGTTCTGCAGTGCTATGATTTTCAACGTTTTTTTACCTAAATTGCAAGAAAAAGCCAAAATAAAATAAAATAAAATTTTTTTTTATCTAGTTTTATGGTCATATACACCTGTGCCAAATTTCATTTAAATTGAATGTAAGACCGGGAAGTTTGTAATTAACCGGTCGGTCCCCTTAACCCTTGTCTGGCGGGGGTGGACTTAAGTCGGGCTAGAGAACCAAGGACTATGTGGCGGGGCCCGACTTAAGTCTGTGTGCAATTTTTGAGCAATAATGGCTCTGAGAGAGAGACGAGCGAAGGGAGGAGCGTAGGTCGGCTCATGACCGCTCGGCACGGGTCCCGCGCGACTTCTGACGCCTACTCCACACACACCCACACTCACTGCCTCGCTACACAGAGAATTATGTAAGGAAATTACCGTATTTTAGGGATTTTGCACTCGTCTTGCACGATCGTTGCAAGAGAACGCGTGGTCGTAGAAGGATGGTTCTGGTGTCATTGGAAAGCTCAATTATCACCGTTTCAGGGATACATAATTGTATTACGCTCTGGCTCTTGTTTATGCATGAAAAAGAGCACGGAATCAAGGTCGTTTAGGGTAAAACCACCCGCTTGGTGGGTAGTAGAAGTTACTGACGGGCCCGCTCGTAAGGCGTTCAGAGTCTGGCCGCATTCGCCCAGTAGAGCCTCTTAAGAGTCTGATGCAGTCCCTGGGTTAATATCTCTGAAACTAAATGATGAGATTTAATCATATTTCATATTAGGCATGCTTATTCAATTTTCCAGGGCAATGTCAATGCAAACCAAAAATGTAATCCTACATGTAGGTCAATGTCACAGGTGAAGGTCAAAGGTAAACGTATACAATTATAAAGATTACTCATATGTTGTCAAAATAACTGTTAGCTGCTTTTACTTCAATAACATATTTATCAAATTTCATATACATATTCTAATTGTTAAGGTTAAAGTCAAAGGTCAAGTCGATTGTTAATAATTTTCCCTAAACTCCTTCTAAACTGTTAAACGGATTGTTACCAAATGTTTAGAGCAAATTCGGCTAGTCAATGCGACGATCCTCCAAATAATTTGTTTTGTTATTGAACGATCAAGATCAAAGGAAAAGGTCACAGAATATGGTCACTATTTCCTATTTTCAAGTTGTAGTAAATACACCCTATTCAGAATGTATGTTAATGCTAACATTGGTAATATGCTGACAACAATTTAGATCAATACTTCAATTGTTAAGGTCGAAGGTCAAAATATGATTATCAACATTTTCTAATTTTCTGATAGATCATCACAGCAGTATACTTATCATATACTGGTATATATATATATATATATATATAAAGGCAAAAGGCAGAACTGCCTGTAGCGAGTGCCTCCCCCAGAGTTGAAAGAGTGACAGGGCAAAAATCAAGGGACGTTCGAGCCAAAATACCTGGACACACGGTGTTTGGAGCAATTTAAGTCATAGGAAGAGAGAAAGACTGATTCTGGGAGAGAGTTCTAGAGCTCAGCTGTTGAATAGAAGAAAGTCTAAGAGTAATGTTTCACTCTTGGGTTACAGAGTTGCACAGAGTAGGGGTGGGATTGTGTTGCAAGACGGGTACGACGTGCCCTACGTAGAGGAGGTGGTATACACTGGGAGAGCTCTGAGGAACACTGGTTATTATAGTAGAGATAGAATAGCGAGAGAGATGCAACATTGCGACGGAGAGAGAGAGATTGCAATGAGATGGTGAGTGGACGGGAGTTAATGATACGAAAGGCCTTCCTTTCAACTTTGTCTAGGAGTGCGGTTTGAGAGCATCCTCCCCACACATGTGAACAATACTCAATACAAGGATGTACCGTGTACCTGTACAGAGCAAGAAGCTGTGCAGGAGTAAACAAAAAATTGAGGCAGTTGAGCACACCCATCTTCTGGGAGGTTGCCTTAGCAAGACTAGTAATATGTTCCTTCCAAGTAAGAGCAGAAGAAAAAGAGTCACCAAGAATATTGAGAGGAGATAATGGATTGATTTCAGTATTGTTGAAGAATAAGGGATAGTCCGGACGGGTAAATAGGCGGAGAAATTGGGTTTTGGAAGCATTAAAGGCAACAAGGTTTTCTCTGCCCCAATTGGAAATAGTAGTTATAGCAGAAGTTAAGTGTTCTATGGCTTCATTACGTTTGTCTTTGAGGGATTGCTGGCTGGGGCGTTCAGGAAAACTAATTAGGTAGTGTAAGGTAGAGTCGTCTGTGTATGAATGGATGGGACTGGAGGTACAGTTGAGAAGATCATTTATGAAAATTAGAAAAAGAATGGGAGATAGGACAGAGTCCTGAGGAACACCGGAGTTGATAGGATGAGGAAATGAGCAATGGCCGTCCACAACCGCAGCTATGGAACGGCCGGAAAGGAAATTAGAGGAAAGGAAATTAGAGACAAAGGCACAGATGCAGGGATAGAAACCGAAGGAGGGTAGTTTAGAAATTAAAGATTTGTGCCCGACTCTATCAAAAGCTTTTGATATGTCTAGTGCAATAGAGAATGTCTCACTGAAATCCCGAAAGTTGGATGACCAGGAGTTAGTAAGATATGAAAGAAGATCACCAGTAGAGCGACCCTTGAGGAAGCCATACTGGCGATCTGAGAGTAGATTATGGGAAGAGAAATACTTAAGAAATGTTGAAGCAAGAATGGTTTCAAAAACTTTAGATATACAAGAGATGAGAGCAATTTGACAATAGTTGGAGAGTTGAGAGCGGTCACCCTTCTTTGGGACAGGTCGAATGAGAGCAAACTTCCAGCATGAAGAGGAGAGACAGAGACAAAAGAGTTTGCCTAGGCAGGGAGTCAGCACGGAAGCACAGTTTTTGAGTACAACAGGAGGAACACCGTCCAGACCGTACGCTTTCTTAGTATTAAGCCTAGAGAGGGTAGAAAGTACATCTTTAGAAGAGATTAGGATATTAGGCATAAGTAGGGGAGACGGGGGTGGAGAGGGAGGAATAGCAACGGAAACAACCTAAGTGGAGTTTCTAGCAAAAGTTTGAGAGAAGAGTTCAACTTTGTCAGAGGAAGAAGTGATGGTTGTGCCATCAAAATTGTAAAGAGGAGGGAGAGACGGGGAAGAAAAATTGTTGGAGAGGTTTTTGGCTAGATGCCAGAAAGCTTGGGAAGAGCTAGAGTTGGATAGTTCAGCGCATTTATTATTGATAAAAGAGTGCTTGGCAAGTCGAAGTACAGATTTGGCTTGATTCCATGCAGAAACATAGGAAGTATGAGATTCTTGAGTTTGAAGGCGTCGGTAGCGTTTGAATGCTTCCTCCTTGTTGCGGACAGCAGTAGAACAAGCGTGAGAAAACCAAGATTTTTTTTGCATTAGACTAACATTAAGTAAATGGGATGTATGCTTCCATGCCCTAGAGGATTACCTCGGTAATGCGTTCAGCACTCTCTGAGGGTCCCCGGCCACGGAAGCAAAAGTAATTCCATGGGAAATCAAAGAAGTACTGCCGAAGGGCCTCCCAGCCGGCAGCACCCAAGTGCCACAAGCGCCGCCGGTTGGGAGGATCGGGTGGCCGTACTGGAGAGATAGGACAGGTGACAGATATTACTTAATGGTGTGACGCATGTCCACGTCATGCCCCACTCTCGCTAGGATCGTCAGGGCAGGAACTTTGGCTGTAGTCTATGTAGAGTTTCCTAACTTAGTTCGTGTGAGCCGTTGTACTATAAGTATTATGAATATGTATTTTGTTTTCATCTGAGTCAACGAGTTCTATTTTATATCATTAGTTATAAGTATTGTGTGTAAAACTTATTTGTAATGATGGGAAGAGAAACAGCCACAGTTAGGTGTCAGTGGGTACGCCAGGCAGGAGGTAGGCCTAACTCACTAGCACTCCTCCCTCCCTCAGTGCTAGGGGAGCCTTTGTGTATCCCAGAGGAGAGAGAGAAATTACGTAATGGTTGTCAGTGGGCGGTCCTTAGTAGTTCACGTTGGGCTCACTAGAGGGCCGGGTATAAAAGGGAAGTCTAGCCATTTTTTCATCAGAACTCATTAGGCAGAGCGACTTCTCATTTCCCTTGCTAACTATTTATATTCTTCTGACTGATGGGAACTTTCTCTACTACCTTACATTCTTATTTCCTCTTTTCCCTGCCGTTTAACTTCCATGGTCCCGTTGGTGCAGAGCTAGTCAGCCAACGTATTATCGCTTGAGTTCTCACGAGATACTTGCCTATTAGATAGCCTATTTTGGAAGGGTTGACTTAGAATAGGATTGATTTATGTTTGTTGCACTTGTATATGCATTTCCCTGTGTGTTATTATTATTATTATTCCTGTTTTCTGCTAGTCTAGGTAATGCTAGACTGGGGTAAGGCTTTTCTGTGTTACGAGTTGTTGTTTGATGCAGTGGTTAAGCGATAAACCTGCATACTCGTTTCGGTTCAGTGAAGCCTAGGTTGTCTTCGCGGCTGACTGTGTTGAGTTAATAATTTACAGTGCGTGAGGGCAAGAGCCTAACCACCCTGTATTTTATTAACAGTTTGTTTTTACTTTGTCAAGGAGCTGGGAGAAAACCAGATACAAGGGATCTGGATTTCTCAAAGTGCACTTGTTAGTTTTAACGTAATACTTTAAACAGTCGTGAGGACTTCGCTAGGCTACGAGCCGTTTTTGCTCAGTCACTGCTACCTTTTTGCCTACAGTACCCCAGCTAGACTTTACTCGATTAGTAGATACAGAATAGTATTGAAGCTTTCCTTATGTATGATATTGTTTATGCACTATTGATTTCATGTGTTGCAAGCTTGGCTACTTTAGTGATTAGTGGCCCACGAGCACAATCCGAGTTTGCTATTGCCGTTGCATTTGCGGAGTACTTCCTTTTAATGTTTGCCATTTACTATTGCATATTCTTTTAATTATTCTTATGCCAATTTAAGCCTTTAATAGTATTTAATTGCCAGTGTTTTTGCTTATTGAATTACTGTTCAAAATCCGATACGTACTTCTTACGAGCATCCGAGAAGCATCTAACTTTTTTCAGAAGATTCCTTGCTCGATGCTTAAGGACTATTAATTAACGTAACGTAATAGTGCCAATCCGAAGTAGAGGGTGGTGGACTTCTTAAGTTCATAGTCAAGGGTGGATTACTTCGGCTTCGGCCAACACTATTCTTTGGTGTTGTTGTTTTTTACTTCATTGTTTGATTGTTGACCAGACTAGATAATTCCTGTCTCTTTATTAGTCTGTTGTTGAACACTAGTACCGAGTTCTTGTATACCCCGTTATAGCAGATTGAACTCTGGAGGGTATTGGTGTTTTTTGTTCGGCTGGCAGTACTCAGGGGTTGGGATCGTGTGTTTCCGTTGTGGCAGCGAGCCGTATTCGAGTCCTGATTGAGAGCCCTTGTGTACCCGAGTGCCAGTTCGTAACACTCGTAACACAGAAAAGCCTTACCCTAGTCTAGCATTACCTAGACTAGCAGAAAACAGGAATAATAATAATAACACACAGGGAAATGCATATACAAGTGCAACAAACATAAATCAATCCTATTCTAAGTCAACCCTTCCAAAATAGGCTATCTAATAGGCAAGTATCTCGTGAGAACTCAAGCGATAATACGTTGGCTGACTAGCTCTGTACCAACGGGACCATGGAAGTTAAACAGGGCAGGGAAAAGAGGAGATAAGAATGTAAGGTAGTAGAGAATGTTCCCATCAGTCAGAAGAATATATATAGTTAGCAAGGGAAATGAGAAGTCGCTCTGCCTAATGAGTTCTGATGAAAAAATGGCTAGACTTCCCTTTTATATCCGGCCCTCTAGTGAGCCCAACGTGAACTACTAAGGACCGCCCACTGACAACCATTATGTAATTTCTCTCTCTCCTCTGGGATACTCAAAGGCTCCCCTAGCACTGAGGGAGGGAGGGATGCGAGTGAGTTAGGCCCACCTCCCGCCTGGCGCACCCACTGACCCCCAACTGTGGCTGTTTCTCTTCCCATCATTACAAATAAGTTTTACACACAATACTTATAACTAATGATATAAAATAGAACTCGTTGACTCAGATTAAAACAAAATACATATTCATAATACTTATAGTACAACGGCTCACATGAACTAAGTTAGGAAACTCTACATAGACTACAGCCAAAGTTCCTGCCCTGACGATCCTAGCGAGAGTGGGGCATGACTAGGCGTTCTGTACAGCATGCTCACACGTGGACATGCGTCACACCTCCCCCAAGAATTTACTCGCTCAACCCTGAGCTAAAATCTGACAAACACAGAACCCCATCAAGCCCCTCACACCCAGCGACCGCATGGCACTAAAACAAAGCGGAGTTTATCACCAAAACACATCTTATTATTAAAAAAAAAAATCACATTTTATAACTCCTACCAACAATAGCAAAAAGACACAATATCATGCTCCCAGAGCGAGCTTACAGCAGCTCAGCCGTTTGATAGTTCGTGGACTACTCAAACTCTATAGGCTATGACAAACTTATACGATTACCTATATCAAAAGAAAGAGTTTTTATATGATTTTTATATTTTAATATGTTTTTCCCGGCTGCACTATAAGGGCAGCCTATTTTCTTCCACTCAAACCCACACACCTGTGATAGCCTACGACTGATCATCCACCCTTGATAAACAATCCGCGATCACATTGTCACATCCAGTAATATGACGGATGTCCAGGTTATACTCCTGCAACATCAAAGACCACCTGGTCAGTATCATATTGCGATTGTGAAATTGATTCAGGAATCTCAAAGGGTGATGATCAGTGTAGATAACCACGACTGGGCCATAGGCTGGAACATACACCTCGAAGTGCCTGAGCGACAGCACAATCGCCAGTAATTCCTTTTCTATTGTAGAATAGTTCTTTTGTGCAGCATTGAACTTCTTAGAAAAGAAACTTACTGGGTGTTCCACACCTTCATTGTCTGTCTGTAGCAAGACGGCACCAGCCCCTACACCACTAGCATCTGTTGCCAGCTGAAAAGGCCTGTTAAAGTCTGGGGCCCTGAGTATCGGGTGAGTACATAGCAAATGTTTCACCAAAGTGAAAGCCTTTTCACACTCAGGTGCCCACAAAAACTTTTTGTCTTTAGATAACAAATCTGTGAGAGGTGCCAATACCGTTGAGTAACCTTTTATGAAGCGTCTGTAGTAGCCTATCATACCCAAGAATCTCATAATCTGCTTCTTGGTTGTTGGGTGCAGAAATTTATTGATAGCCTGTACCTTGTTCTGAGGAGGGCACACCTGTCCCCTTCCCACTACAAACCCAAGGTACTGCACAGTGGCTTTTACGAAGTCACACTTTGCCAAGTTTACTACCAGACCTGCTTCACTAAGTTTCCGGAACAAGGTCTCAAGGTGCTCACAATGTAGACCAGTCAAAGTAGGGCTGGACTTAGAACAAATTGCAATAGAAGGTTTTTTGTCTTTAACTTGTTTATTAGGTCCCTCTGATGAACATATAAAAAGTCTCCAACTTTTGGACACCGGGAAAGTGGTTAATTTGCATAAATTCAAGATGGCCGCCGTCCAAAGCTTCAATTTACAGATAACTTTTTTCTGGTTGCTCCTAGACCCTATAAATGTATTACAAACAACGTTTTTTGGCTTTAACTTGTTTATTAGGTCCCTCTGATGAACATATAAAAAGTCTCCAACTTTTGGACACCTGGAAAGTGGTTAATTTACAACCAAAAAACCTTACAGCCAAAAAACCTTCTATTGCAATTTGTTCTAGGTCAAGCCCTACCTTTACTGCACATTATTGTCTATTACATTTTGCCTAGGCCTATACTAATCCCATCATCTTGTTTCTTGTTTCAACAGATTGGTGCGACATCTACCGAAGCCATGGAAGAAGAGGTGGTGCATAATCCCTGCGGCATTTGCTCAAACACGTTAGACGAAGGAGAAACAGTCAAGCTGAGGGCGAAGGGAGCAGATACTATCAACAAGGCCAGTACTGAACGTGGAACGCCATCAATTACCGTGTCCGAGGGCCAAACGGTGCACATTGATTGCCGAAAGAAGCATGTCAATACGAAGCCAAATAGAATTCCTGGGAAGCAGAAGAAACGTCCTGAAAAACCTGCTCTTCGTTCTCAGACACCAGACTTTTGTTTTACAGAGAACTGCTTTTTTTGTGGTACAAAAATCTATTTGGACACAAAGCATGATTCAGAAGAAGTGTATCCAGTACGCACCTTCAACTTTCAAAGGACAATACTTTCTGCATGTGATGCCAGGGCTGATGAGTGGGCTGACACTGTTAGAGGCCGAATTAACTTTGCACGCGATCTTCCAGCAGCTGACGCAATATATCACAAGCAGTGCAGCTCAAATTTCCAGACACATAGGCAGATCCCCTCCAAATATCGTGATTCCGCAGACAGTGAACCTTCTCGCAAGGGTCGCAAAGTAGATGCCTCACGAGAGGAAGCATTTCTACTCGCAATCGAGAACCTAGTCAGTGGCAATGATGATGAACAGACTACAGTGGTTGATCTCGTTGATAGAATGTCCCAGTTGTGCCCTGATGTTGAAGCGTATAGTGTAAAATACATGAAACAGAAACTGATTTCATATTTTGGGGATGAACTGGTTATTAGTAACGTGCATGGACGCAGCGATGTTGTAACTGTCAAAGAAAGTGCTGCAAAGATTTTGCAACAATTCAAAGACTCACCACAGACTGATGATGAGGAAGCAGAACAAAGAAAGATAGTCAGGGCTGCGGCACGGTTGATCAAAGCAGATATAAAGAACATTGATACTTGTAGAGATTTCTATCCAGATCCTTCTGAACTCCGGTCGCTGGAAAAGAATGTGGCGTACGTTCCGCAGTCTTAAAACTTAAAGCTGAGAAGAGCTCCTTAGCAGAGCATAAGATGGGAAAGCTATGGATTCAATACATGGACATGATTGACCTGCTGCGTCGCTTCCTGAGGGCACTGAGAATGGGCGATTTCCTACTGTACCTCGGAACACTCCAGGAGATGTTGCCGTACTTTGCAGCGTGTGGTCATAACAATTATGCCAAGTCAGCCCATGTGTACATTCAAGACATGATTGAACTTGAGCAGCTCAACCCAGACATGTTCTGTCAATTGAACTCCGGTCTATTTGTGATCCGCCGAAGTGATCGGCTGTGGGCAGGACTGCCAAGCGACTTGGTTATAGAGCAGGTTTTGATGCGCTCTTTGAAAACGAATGGTGGATTGACACGTGGTAGGGGCATGGAGGAAACGCAACGCCTGCGCTGGTTACTTGCTATGCCAGCCTGCGCTGAGGTGAGTGAAGTTATGCAAGAACTGACAGGGAAGCATTTCCACACCTCTGAGCAGCACAAAGAAATGACTGAAGCAAGGCGTGAACGAGATAGGAAGGACACAGAGAAGGTTCTCGCATTCTTCAAGGATTATGATCCATTTCAAGAATCAAATGAACTCAGGAATATTGACAACGGTGTGACAGGACCAGCCTCGGCCAATCCTCATTTACTGTATGAGGTTGGTATGAACATTGTGCAGAAGATGGAAGGTAGCAATGCTTTTGACTTTTCATTTAGGAAGAAAGATCAAGTTGAGTCGTTGGGTGCAAAGGTTACAATCAGTGCTGAAAAAGTACCAATCGACCCACAGCTCCTTTTCCAGAGGCTCCTCATCTTTGCTAATAACAGGGACTTAGGTGTTGAAGAGGTCTTTGCGTATGAGTTGTCTAGCTACCCTACTGCTCTGTTCGATAAGTGGGGGAGGCTCAGGGAAGCCAATAAACCACAGCTAGGAGATGAGATAGCTGCTGTTGTTCCCAAGTCGTCATTGGAATCATTTGAGGAAGAAAGGACTGTGACCCATGTTCTGGATGGTGGTTCCTTATTGCAAAGGATTCCATGGAAGAAGGGTGACACATTTGAGGACATTGCAAGCATGTACATGAAGCATGTTTCCAAAAACTTTCTCACCCCGGTGGTTGTATTCGACGGTTATAAATCAGGACCTACTACCAAGGACATGACACACAATCGACGATCAAAAGGAGTCTTTGGTCAAAAGGTGATGTTCACTCCAACCATGCCCCTTCGGTCAAAAAAGGAAAACTTCTTGTCAAACTCGGACAATAAGCAAAACTTCATTGACTTATTGTGTGAAACATTCAAGGCAAATGGAATTGACTGTGTCAATGCGCCAGCAGATGCAGATGTCATGATTGCGAAGAAGGGAATTGAGCATGCAAGGGAAACCGTGACATATGTGATAGGTGAGGACACAGACTTGTTGGTGCTGTTGTGTCATTATGCGGAACGAGGGATGAATGATTTGTACTTCAAGTCGAGCAAGGAAGGTGGGAAATGTTGGCATATTAACTCAGTAGCAGAAGCTCTCGGTGAAAGCATCTGTCGTGTCCTGCCAGTTGTCCATGCACTCTGTGGATGTGACACAACCTCACGACTGTATGGTATTGGTAAAGGGGCTGCCTTGAGGAAAGTGAGGGAAGACAACGGTTTCTTGAAATGTATAGAAGCATTCTGTTGCCAAAGTGGAAGTAAAGACGCGATATCATCAGCTGGTGAAAAGGCCTTGGTTTAATTGTACGGGGGAAAAGGAAATGACACCCTTGACGGACTGCGAAAGACAAAGTTTTGCAACAAGGTGGCAAAAAGTTCAACTACCGTTGAAGTTCACAGCCTTCCCCCAACAACCGATGCAGCCAAATACCACTCGTTCCGAGTTTATTGTCAGGTCCAGGAATGGATGGGGAACTGTGTGGACCCCGAGAAATGGGGCTGGTGTCTGCGGAAGGGACAGCTTGAACCGAAGACGATGGATTCGCCAGTGGCTCCTGATTCACTACTGAAATTGGTCAGATGTCAGTGTAAGGGCAACTGTGACACTCAACGCTGTAGTTGCAAACGGAATGAGCTTGAATGTTCCAGTGCATGTGGTCAATGTAAAGGACTCTGTCAAAATAGCAACTTTGATGCAAGCACCGATGATCCAAGTGAATACGAACTCCTATCATGAATTACATAATTGGCTCTGAATGACGTCATACTACGTCATGGTTTTTTTTTTTTTTTTTTTATAAAAAAGAGGGACAACAGGTCAAAAAACCCATACAAGCACAAAGTGCCTGTGTCACCCCTTGTGAAAGAGACAGTTCAGCCTGTCTGTAAGGTTTTTCGGCTGTAAATTAACCACTTTCCAGGTGTCCAAAAGTTGGAGACTTTTTATATGTTCATCAGAGGGACCTAATAAACAAGTTAAAGCCAAAAAACGTTGTTTGTAATACATTTATAGGGTCTAGGAGCAACCAGAAAAAAGTTATCTGTAAATTGAAGCTTTGGACGGCGGCCATCTTGAATTTATGCAAATTAACCACTTTCCCAGTGTCCAAAAGTTGGAGACTTTTTATATGTTCATCAGAGGGACCTAATAAACAAGTTAAAGCCAAAAAACCTTCTATTGCAATTTGTTCTAGGTCCAGTTAAATGATTGCTAGATTTACTGGACTAATGGCTCCCAAAGTCGTCATCATAAATGATTACATCGTCCAAATATACGGTGCAATTTGGAATGTCCTTTACAATTTCATTCATCAGGTTCTGAAACGTTGCTGGTGCATTCTTAAGTCCGTAAGGCATAACATTGCACTGGTAGGTACTCCCGTCCACAACAAAACCACATACCTCTTTAGCACGCTCGGACAAAGGTACTTGCCAGTAACCTTATACTAAATCTACTTTAGACAAAAAACGAGCATTACCAATTTTGTCAACACTATCATCAACCCGAGGAAGAGGATATGGGTTAGTTGGAGTCAAACCGTTTAACCTACGGAAATCAATACAAAAGCGTACCTTGCCATCTGGCTTAGGCTGCAGTGTTACGGGGGAAGTCCACTTAACTGTGCCTTTCTCTATCAACCCTCTACCGAGCATATACTCCAACTCATCCCTCAGAGCTGGTAGTTTTATGGGGGGCACACGGTACGGGATTGACTTAAAGGGTAGATGGTCCCCCACGTCAACATCATGCATAGCCTGAGTAGTGAGGCCTGGGTGTTCAGCAAATACAGTGGGGTATGAACCGAACAACTGACAGATAGCATCAAACTGCGGCTCAGGCAAATGAGCTATAGCCTCGTCAGCCCTTAGGCTCGAGTTCCCCGCCCACTGATCCGCTGAAACATGTTGATCCCAGCTATCCTCCTCTGAAGCTTGACTGTCCCCTTCTCCTTCTCCACCACGGCCACAACAAGCCAACACAGGGACAGTGAGAGGCTCAGAGGGGCGCCTCACATACTCTTTAATAAGGTTCACGTGACATAACTGGTTCTTTTTCCTCCTGTCTGGAGTGGCAACAAGGTAATCTAAGTCTGAAATGTTTTCTACAATTTTATAAGGTCCAGTGTACTTCGCAGAGAGGGGGTTACCAACCAAAGGCAACAAAATTAATACCTCTTGTCCTACAGTGAACTTCCGGAGCCTCACTTTGCGATCATACCTGTCCTTCATCAAAGCTTGTGATTCTGTCAAATTTCTACCTGCCATCTCCAGACTCTTATGCATGCGCTCACGGCTTTCAAGCACATACTTTAATAATGGACAAGGCTGCACAGTCCCCTCCCAAATTTCTTTCAGCATGTTAAGGGGGCCCCTGACACGGTGTCCAAAAATCAGCTCGTTTGGACTAAATCCCAGGCTCTCACCAGGTACCTCCCGAGCAGCAAACAGCACATAAGGCAATCCAAGATCCCAATCCATACCGTTGTCAGCACAATAACACCTGAGCATGTTTTTTAAGTGTAGCATGCCACCGCTCAAGCACCCCTTGACTCTCAGGGTGATACGCTGACGATACTACTGCTCGTATCCCATGCTGTTGCATTGTTTGCTTGAACATGTTGGAGGTGAAATTAGATCCCTGATCAGACTGAATCTCCTCCGGGTACCCGTACCTTGAGAAGTTCCACAACAAGTTACTGACTACTGTCTTAGCCATTCCATTTTTCATAGGGTATGCATCGGGGTATCTAGTGGCAACATCCATTATGGTTAACAAAAATTTATTTCCAGCCTTAGTGGGAGGGAGTGGACCAACCATGTCAACAATAATTTTACTAAAGGGTGGCCCAACTATTATCACAGGAATAGGGTGTAACGGAGCCTTAGGAATAACTTGGTTCGGTTTCCCGACACGTTGACAAATATCACATGAGTTTATCCATGACTGCACATGAGACTTCATCCCCGGCCACCAAAACAATTTCCCCAAAGCCACCACCATTTTCTTGGCACCCAAATGTCCTGATAATGGAGAATCATGAGCCAACCTAAGCAAACTTTCCCTGCAGCCCTCTGGCACGACCAGCTGGTCAACTGTACCTGATCCGCCCTCCCAGTTCCTTTTAGGATCTTGATATCGGTGGTATAAAATTCCATTAAAGAAAAAAAATCCCCTGCCTTTGCATCCCTATCTTCTTCTAACTCCACAGCCCCATTGGTACACTGCAAAACCTCTGGATCCTCTAATTGCAACTTTCGAATGTCTGTGGGAGCCAACATGTCTAACTGCTTGGTCAACAACTCATGCCCTCCCCCAACATCCAACTTAGACATCCGGTTTTCTCGCTGCAGGTAACGGTGCTGTCTCTGAGTCTCTGCCTCCTCCACTACTTTATCAACTGTGTTAGGCACTGGAGTTACAACAGACTTGGTCAAAGGTCCTGCTATTGGGTCTTTTGGGAGAGCCACTGGTTCTAAACTCTTCAAACTTTTCCCAGCCTTCCACTTCTCCTTAATTCCCTTCCTCCGCTGTTCTGTGGCCTGGGAAATAGGCTGTGATACCTTAAATGCTTGGGAACGAGTTACCACACATGCCATCTGTTGGCGTTGACAACTCACTACGCACTCTTGTTCCTCCCTACTCACGTCGGCCGGCCTCTCGGCAACGACTAAGGGTGGAACGTCTAAAGTAGGCACCGCAAAGTCGTTGCCGAGAAGAAGGTCGACGCCCTCCACTGGCAATTTCTCAACGATCCCAACATCTAAGTCCTTAATCACACCATCAACTTCCAGCTCCACACGAACCAACGGGTATGACCTGGTCGCATTAATACCCTGACCAACAACCACCCGTGCCGCATTAATTGGTCGCCCCGTGAAATTCTTCAAAAGTGTCTGTGAAGCTCCAGTATCACGCAAAACTTCCACCTTATGCTGGCAACCCGCCCAACTTACCCTACCGGTCCCTCTATGGGCGCAAAAGACATCACGGACAGGGGACGAGCCTTCCTGAGTCTTATACATAGCCTGTGACCCTGCCGCTGGCAAACTACCCTGGGTAAATCCAGACGACATTTCAGCCACACCAATGCTGCGCACCAAAGACACGGCTGCAGCTGGCGGCTTACTAGGACAAGATTTTGCATAATGCCCCTTCTTTCTACAATGAAAACATTCCACTTCCCCTATCAGTCTCTTCTGATAAGGGGCGGAGTTCTGACCCTTCTGTAATGGGACGGCTGTAGTCTTTGGTTCAGTCCTGGTATCTTGGCTTTTAAACTGAGGTTTATATCTATAGTGATTGTCCCGAGCTCGAGGGTTTGGAGTATCGCGCCCCTTGGGAACTGCATCAACACGCTTTACAGATTCACATCCCCTGATTAGCGACAACCTAAGCTCAGCCATCTCAGCTGCCTCTTGAAGAGTTCTTGGGTTCTTTTCTTTAATATTTAAAGTCATTTCTGCACCAGTACACTTATAAAACTGCTCGAGCAGAAACAGCTCAGTCAACTGTTCTGCCGTCTCAGCTTTCTCAGAACGTGTCCAGTTTTTAAGTGCATCTTTTAAGTCCCGGGCATGTTCAAGAAAGGTCGCCTCCCTAGTCTTTGTAACACCCCGAAACTTCAATCGATATGTTTCCGGTTGCAACTCGTATGCCCGTAGGACAGCTCTCTTCAATTCTGGGTAGTCAATGCAAGACTCTAAAGGCAGTGCATCATAAGCCTTCAGACCCTTACCCGTAAGTCTTGAGGAGACTAGAGCTGCCCACTTCTCTTCAGGCCAATTATGCTCCCTACACTTCTTCTCAAAACGATTACAAAATTCTGTGACTTCAGTTTCACTAAATACCGGCACCAATTTGACTAAGTGGGCCAAGGACTGTTCTCTTACTTGGCCCTCACGGCCCATCCGAGTCCCTGTCGACTCTGCACGAGTCTTATCTAAATCTAATTTAGCACAATATTTCTCCGAGTCGTACCTAAGCTCAGCCTCATGCCTCCTGGTCTCATCCTCTTGCCTCCTGGTCTAATCCTCTTGCCTCCTAACCTCAATCTCATGCCTCCTAGTCTCATTCTCCTGCTTCCTAGCCTCAATTTTAGCAAACTCAAGTCTAAATACCATATCTGGAGACAGGCAGGAAGAGGGAGCTGCCACTACTGAAGGAGGGGGGGCAAAAACTGGGGAACCACCACGTGCACTACCCGAGGGCACTCCAATCTGCCAATTCTCATCCCTCTGTGGGAGAGTGCTAACCTCCGTTAAGTGAGTGGACGGCACTGTGGGAGTCGAGTGAGAGGTGATCTGGGGAGGAACCCCCCCAAACGCCCTCTCCTCCGAAACCCCATGTCGCCCACGCAACACCCAGGAAATCAGCTCCCCCTTGGACATCCCTGCTACATTGGAAATGCCCAAAACCTTGGCTATCAGGTGCAAGCCACAAACATCCACCCCAGTCAGCCTCTCCTCCGTCACGTGGTACCGCTTACTCACAAAAACTCTAGCAGCCTCCTCACTGGTTACTAACGGCACACCTTCAAATGACATCTCTCGCTCATCGTCAGTGCTAATGCACGACATACTGAAGTCCACAAAAAAATTCTCGAGACAAAAGTGTTAAACTTCCTATGCAAGCACTAATTACTAAATTAACTGGAGTCTCTTAAATGCTTTACTAATTGCCATACAAAAAAAATATTCTTCAATATGCACGCTAAAATACAAACAAACAAATGTTGTACAACTCTGCAAAAATGTATACTGTTCACAAAATCCTACGCAAAGTCGCCATTTGTTACGAACTGGCACTTGGGTACACAAGGGCTCTCAATCAGGACTCAAATACGGCTCGCTGCCACAACGGAAACACACGATCCCAACCCCTGAGTACTGCCAGCCGAACAAAAAACACCAATACCCTCCAGAGTTCAATCTGCTATAACGGGGTATACAAGAACTCGGTACTAGTGTTCAACAACAGACTAATAAAGAGACAGGAATTATCTAGTCTGGTCAACAATCAAACAATGAAGTAAGAAACAACAACACCAAAGAATAGTGTTTGCCGAAGCCGAAGTAATCCACCCTTGACTATGAACTTAAGAAGTCCACCACCCTCTACTTCGGATCGGCACTATTACGTTACGTTAATTAATAGTCCTTAACCCTTAAAAAGCGCCTCACCACATAAGTCGTTTTTAATAAAGCTGGACTATGTGGCGGCGCTCGACATAGGTCGAGTGGCAATTTCAGCACGTAATGTTGCTGAGAGAGAGAGAGACAAGTGGTGGCAGGAGACTAGCGAGCGTATGACTGCTCCAGACCACCGCGGCGAACCTACTGACACGAATCTCAGCTCCCTCCTCCCTCTCTCACTCGCTATATACGGAATTGTATCGGGAAAGTGGCTAATTACCTGCTTTTTGCACTCGCGTTGCACGGTTATTGCAAGAAAACTAGCCATCATAAAAGGATCGTTATGGTGTCATTCGAAAGCTCTGTTTATGCCCTTTCAGGGATAGATACTTGTTTTACGTTCTGGGTCTTATTTAGGCATGGAAATGATCACGTAAACAGCCCTATTTTGGCTAAAAACACCCCGCTGGGCGGTACATATAAATAAACCGCATAGGCCGCTAAAGAAGGGTTAAGCATCGAGCAAGGAATCTTCTGAAAAAAGTTAGATGCTTCTCGGATGCTCGTAAGAAGTACGTATCGGATTTTGAACAGTAATTCAATAAGCAAAAACACTGGCAATTAAATACTATTAAAGGCTTAAATTGGCATAAGAATAATTAAAAGAATATGCAATAGTAAATGGCAAACATTAAAAGGAAGTACTCCGCAAATGCAACGGCAATAGCCTACTCGGATTGTGCTCGTGGGCCACTAATCACTAAAGTAGCCAAGCTTGCAACACATGAAATCAATAGTGCATAAACAATATCATACATAAGGAAAGCTTCAATACTATTCTGTATCTACTAATCGAGTAAAGTCTAGCTGGGGTACTGTGGGCAAAAGGTAGCAGTGACTGAGCAAAAACGGCTTGTAGCCTAGCGAAGTCCTCACGACTGTTTAAAGTATTACGTTAAAACAAACAAGTGCACTTTGAGAAATCCAGATCCCTTGTATCTGGTTTTCTCCCGGCTCCTTCACAAGGTAAAAACAAACTGTTAATAAAATACAGGGTGGTTAGGCTCTTGCCCTCACGCACTGTAAATTATTAACTCAACACAGTCAGCCGCGAAGACAACCTAGGCTTCACTGAACCGAAGCGAGTATGCAGGTTTATCGCTTAACCACTGCATCAAACAACTCGTAACACAGAAAAGCCTTACCCCAGTCTAGCATTACCTAGACCAGCAGAAAACAGGAATAATAATAATAACACACAGGGAAATGCATATACAAGTGCAACAAACATAAATCAATCCTATTCTAAGTCAACCCTTCCAAAATAGGCTATCTAATAGGCAAGTATCTCGTGAGAACTCAAGCGATACGTTGGCTGACTAGCTCTGCACCAACGGGACCATGGAAGTTAAACAGGGCAGGGAAAAGAGGAGATAAGAATGTAAGGTAGTAGAGAAAGTTCCCATCAGTCAGAAGAATATATATAGTTAGCAAGGGAAATGAGAAGTCGCTCTGCCTAATGAGTTCTGATGAAAAAATGGCTAGACTTCCCTTTTATACCCGGCCCTCTAGTGAGCCCAACGTGAACTACTAAGGACCGCCCACTGACAACCATTACGTAATTTCTCTCTCTCCTCTGGGATACACAAAGGCTCCCCTAGCACTGAGGGAGGGAGGAATGCGAGTGAGTTAGGCCCACCTCCCGCCTGGCGCACCCACTGACCCCCAACTGTGGCTGTTTCTCTTCCCATCATTACAAATAAGTTTTACACACAATACTTATAACTAATGATATCAAATAGAACTCGTTGACTCAGATGAAAACAAAATACATATTCATAATACTTATTCATAGTACAACGGCTCACATGAACTAAGTTAGGAAACTCTACATAGACTACAGCCAAAGTTCCTGCCCTGACGATCCTAGCGAGAGTGGGGCATGACTAGGCGTTCTGTACAGCATGCTCACACATGGACATGCGTCACAGCAGAGCTAGTCAGCCAACGTATTATCGCTTGAGTTCTCACGAGATACTTGCCTATTAGATAGCCTATTTTGGAAGGGTTGACTTAGAATAGGATTGATTTATGTTTGTTGCACTTGTATATGCATTTCCCTGTGTGTTATTATTATTATTCCTGTTTTCTGCTAGTCTAGGTAATGCTAGACTGGGGTAAGGCTTTTCTGTGTTACGAGTTGTTGTTTGATGCAGTGGTTAAGCGATAAACCTGCATACTCATTTCGGTTCAGTGAAGCCTAGGTTGTCTTCGCGGCTGACTGCGTTGAGTTAATAATTTACAGTGCGTGAGGGCAAGAGCCTAACCACCGTGTATTTTATTAACAGTTTGTTTTTACTTTGTCAAGGAGCCGGGAGAAAACCAGATACAAGGGATCTGGATTTCTCAAAGTGCACTTGTTAGTTTTAACGTAATACTTTAAACAGTCGTGAGGACTTCGCTAGGCTACGAGCCATTTTTGCTCAGTCACTGCTACCTTTTTGCCTTTTTGCCCCAGCTAGACTTTACTCGATTAGTAGATACAGAATAGTATTGAAGCTTTCCTTATGTATGATATTGTTTATGCACTATTGATTTCATGTGTTGCAAGCTTGGCTACTTTAGTGATTAGTGGCCCACGAGCACAATCAGAGTAGGCTATTGCCGTTGCATTTACGGAGTACTTCCTTTTAATGTTTGCCATTTACTATTGCATATTCTTTTAATTATTCTTATGCCAATTTAAGCCTTTAATAGTATTTAATTGCCAGTGTTTTTGCTTATTGAATTACTGTTCAAAATCCGATACGTACTTCTTACGAGCATCCGAGAAGCATCTAACTTTTTTCAGAAGATGCCTTGCTCGATGCTTAAGGACTATTAATTAACGTAACGTAATAGTGCCGATCCGAAGTAGAGGGTGGTGGACTTCTTAAGTTCATAGTCAAGGGTGGATTACTTCGGCTTCGGCCAACACTATTCTTTGGTGTTGTTGTTTTTTACTTCATTGTTTGATTGTTGACCAGACTAGATAATTCCTGTCTCTTTATTAGTCTGTTGTTGAACACTAGTACCGAGTTCTTGTATACCCCGTTATAGCAGATTGAACTCTGGAGGGTATTGGTGTTTTTTGTTCGGCTGGCAGTACTCAGGGGTTGGGATCGTGTGTTTCCGTTGTGGCAGCGAGCCGTATTCGAGTCCTGATTGAGAGCCCTTGTGTACCCGAGTGCCAGTTCGTAACAATGGTCAGTGGAGCCAAAAGGAGAGAACAGATGTATAGTATAAGCAGAAGGGTTAGAGGTTAGAAATAAGTCAAGAATGTTGGGCCGTTCTCCGAAGCAATCTGGGATATGGGTGGAAATTGCTGGACTAGCTGCTCTACGTAATTTAGGATAGAAAAGATGTAGGGTTGTTCACCAGGTTGGTCAGTGGATACAGAGGAGAGCCATTGGTGGTTATCGTGGATTCATGATAGTCAGTGGTATAACCTACATTTTCTATGTATCATACCCTAGATACAGTTTGTACAGTATGTAAGCTTAATAAGTTGGATAAGGCCTATTATACGAAAGTATAGTATTTAAGTGTCTGTAGGAATGCATATATGATTTATCATATAAGCCATGCTGTAATATTATGAAAGCGGTGCGATATTTACCGCTAGATATCCGCTACTAACTTAGCAGTAGCCGCTAGATTCGTAGCGTAAGACGATGACGTCTTGGATTGTGGCGCACCGTGTCAGAGCACTTTTATACTTCATCCAAGCAACAACTCCACTCTTTCGTTCGCCGCGATCCTGGTTCCGGTTTCATCTAGCTCTCATCATTAACTTAAACTCACCTACATCCTACAGACAGACCGATTGACAGCTAAGCCTTATTATCATGATTTAACTTTCTTTAACCTCATTTATTCATTATTGTTCAGGTGCATCCTCGTGGTCACCTTAAGGTAAACATCCAATGGTGTTCAAATAGCACCCATTTGCCTACCATCTATCAGCACCTCCATCAGCATTTCCACCTTGCCTATCTGTATTCTATGGTGATTTTAATAAGTGAGTTACACTCCCGGTATTATTATTTATTTACATTATATGAGCGGACCTTTTCAGTCTTAGGTAGCCTAGAGTAAACTTATCTTCCTTAAATCCGCCATATTGGTGCCCAGATCCGGGACTTTGGCCCACAGTTAAATTTCCTAAGTTAGGCATGAGCAAGGGCAATGTTGAGGGAGGTTGTAGATCAAAGGATCCGGGGGTTGTAGGTCTGGGGTATAAACCGGTGCAAGTAGTGGCCGAGGTAGATCGCATAGCGATCTTCGGCCACTCATATGCAACCCGATTGAGGGCAGCAGACCAGGGCCCTGTTGACTACAGGGGAGCGACCGGGGATCGGAAATTTCAATTCCGCTACCTTGGGGTGCCGGCGGCTAATATCACAAGTCTTAAGTCCTCCGATGAGTGGGGTAAGCTGGTATTATACCGGCCCCTCTACACCTATTTACTCATCAGGGGCAACGACATAACCCCCAACACCGAACCCCGTGCTCTGGCTGCGGCATTAGGGGACCTGGCTCTGGCTGTCGAGAGGGACATGGGAGGGAAATGTATCCTGATTTCCCTAGAATACCGCTCTAGAGTAAGGGGAATGCCAGCAGAGCAGTATAATAAAATCAGGAATTCTGTTAACCGGTCATTGCGCTCTAGGCTAGACGTGACACGACATCGCTTTTTGTCTGTCTCGTCAAAACCGCAGGATCTTGACATCGACGGTGTCCATCTAGACCTCGACTCTAACAAGATCCTGCATAACAAGATCACGGTCATGACTAAACGATGGCTAGAGCGTGATGCCGGAGTAATAAGCCTGCGACTCCCTAAGTTCTGTATCCCGCCCATCACCTTCCCCCAGTAACTTATCCTTTTTTCTTTTTTCTTTTCTTTATTTTTTTGATTAACCCTGCATTTGTTTCCCTAATTTCATTATTATTTACTTTTTGACTTATGACTGACCTACCATCTCATATTTCCTTCATTGTTTTCTCATATCCCAATCTCTCGTGGTACTGTATTGTGTAAGGTAAGCGGTTTATATAGTAATTTCTACCTCTTTACTTTAATTACATTAATCTATAAAGGGTAGGCTAATGTGATGTAATACTGCATATGTGGACTGAAATTGTAAGTACATATGACAATTACTAAAAGGTGTGCTTATATTTCACGATTGAGACTTATTATAGAGGTCCGTATTGGCTGACGAAGGGTTAGGCTAATTCGTGTAATTAATTTAATGGCTAGTAAACCAGAGGATAAAAAAAACACAATTTTGTCTATCACAGTCTTGAAAAACCAGAGAGGGGGTTTGAGGGGTCTCATCACTAGGCTAACGTCCGATTTGGAAGACTTTGTAGCTAGTGCAACTCCTGAACAGCTAGAGGCTAAGTTAGAATACCTACAAACTACCTATGATCGGATAGCTAACCTGAATGAAAGTATAGTATCAGTTTTGGAGGAAGAGTCAGATATTCAGGCGGAGTATGAGCAGCGTGCTGTCCACGATATCGCCCATTTAGAAGCAATACATTTACTGCGAAGGGTGGTGAAGAAGGTAGAGATAACCTCGACTAGCAGTGCTGCCAGGCAGACAGACCCCCGTCGTGAAGTCAACTTGCCCAAATTAACACACAAAGAGCGGGTGGTAGGGTATTTTACACTGTGCCGCCCAGCGGGTTTTTTTTTACTCTAAATAGGGTTGTTTCCGTGCTCATTTTCATGCATAAACAAGACCCAAAGTGTAAAACAAGTATCTATCCCTGAAAGGGCATAAACAGAGCTTTCCAATGACACCCGAACCATCCTTGTACGACCACTGGTTCTCTTGCAACGATTGTGCAACACGAGTGCAAACAAACTAAAATAAGGTCATTTCCGTACATTATTCCCTGTGTAGCGAGTGAGAGAGGGGGGAGGAAGGTGGTATACAGTTCAGTACGTCCACGGTGGTCGTGGGGAGCAGTCATAAGGTTACTACGCTCGTCCCACCGCTCAGCTCTCTCTCTCAGCAACATTACGTGCTGAAAATGGCACTCGACATATGTGGTGCACCGCCACATAGTCCAAATTTATTTAACTCGACAGATGTCGTGCGCCGTTGGTTAAGGGTTAAATTTACCGAAGTTCAGGGGAAACTTGGCCGAGTGGTTAGCATTTTGGGAGGTCTTTAAATCCACAGTGCATAATTCAAAAGTTGACGATGTACGAAAGTTCCATTATCTGAAAGGCCAACTCGAGGATGAAGCTTTACATTTGGTAGAAGGTTTTTCCATCGTTGGTGAAAATTATGATAGTGTTGGGAGGTTATTACAGGCGACATAGAAGACACTGACCAGCTCAAAGTAGCCCACGTGAACACCCTGTTGAACCTAGCACAGCCTAAGTACAGGGTTGATAAACTGACAAAGTTTAGGGCAGATATGGAGTGTCATACAAGATCATTTGATGCGTTGGGGGTAACCTCATCATAATTTTAAGACAGAAATTACCTCTAGCTGTTATAGATAAGGTTCGTACCTTTAACTTGGAGGAGTTCAAAGAGGCATTTAGCAAGGAGATTAGCAACATACAATTGAACAATGGTAGGACGGTGGGAGGGTCAGAAAGGACAACAGCAAGGGGTTCAATTAATATGATGGTAAGTTCTAAAGGGAAGGTTAAAGAATCACGAAAGAAACCACAAATGTCATGTAGGCTATGCAACAATCCCAAGCATAAATGGCTAAGCTGTACCAAATATCAAACCAATGAAGCCAAATTAGCTCAAGCAAGGAAGCTAAAATTGTGCAAGGGTTGTTCTGAGTAAGGACCATGGTATGCAGGGTAAAATAATGTACTGCTTCCTATTTGAGGCCCTGTCGCAACTGTGAGGGTCATCACTTTGACAAGTTATGCCCCACTGGTAGTCCAGTCAAGGAGGAAAAAGTAGGGGGTACTGCAACACTAATGCTAGGCAGTAGGAAGGACACCACCATTTTACCCACAATCAAGATACCCATAGAGGGTTATGGCAGGACACAAGTCTGTCGGCTACTCCTAGACCAGGGCTCACAACGATCCTTTATAAAGAGATCGGTGCTGGACGGTCTAAAACACTGTGTAGTAGGTAGTGAGACCCTTAGGTTGCAAGGTTTTACAGGAGTTACCGACAGTAGAGACTACGAAGTTGTTGATGTTGCTTACATCTACCGTAAGAAGAAACACTTCTTACAGTGTGTAGTGGTAGATGAACTCCCAGACTACCAATCTGTAGGAATTAACAAAGTAGAGCATGCACTTCGTAGGAGAGGTATTTACCTGTCTGATCCCGTAGGTGACTTGAAGGAGGTGCACATACTGTTAGGAGCAGATTATTATTATGTAGTACACCCGGGTTTTAAAAGAGAGTGGAGTGATCTTGATCCCCACTAAGTTTGGCTACTGCATGAGCGGTACAGTCCAAACTACCCAGTCAAATGTTCTGGTTGACACGGTATCCGTGTTGAGGATGTGCACGACCGCGGCAGAAGAGTTCACCGTAGATGATACTCACATTGAGGACCCAAAGTTAGCTGCCGAGTTCAATCTAGAAAGACTGTGGAAACTAGACCACATAGGAATTAAACCTGTGGAGAATGACCAGGAATCAAAATTTGCGATCGAGAAGTTCTTGGAATCTGTGCGTTACTTGACCACGGAAAAGCAATACGAAGTTTGTCTACCCTGGAAACATGAAAATATCAGTTTACCCACTAATTATGGTTTAGCGTTGGGTATCTTCTGATAACCAAGATTATGCCAGAATCTTGGGGATGATATGGCATCCAGGGAAAGACATACTGATGTACCGGAACAAAGATTATACTGAACAGGCAGGGACGCGCACAAAACGTAGTCTGTTGAGTAAGGTCGCGCAATTTTTTTATCCTTTAGGGTTAGCATTACCTGTTACCATCAGAGCTAGGATTCTAATACAAGAAATATGGAGACGCAACGTAGGGTGGGACGAAAATTTACCCTATGATCTTATTGAACAGGGTAGGTCCTTACTTGAAGATTATAACACCCTATGTACATTAGAGTTACCGCGCCAAGTGGCCGCATTTGGACCCATGTCTTTACATGAATTCTGTGATGCGAGTGCTACAGCGTATGGAGTATCTATTTATTGTGTTACCTCGTTTGGGATTAATTTACTCACCGCCTGGGCTAAGGTTGCACCGGTATAGGGGGTCACGATTCCCAAATTGGAACTAACTGCCATGCTGCTATTGAGACGTTTGGTTGATCATGTATGCATTTCATACAATAAGGAACTGCAACTAAGGGTGGTACACGTATGGTGCGATAGCCAAATTGCACTAAGCTGGGTGCATAGTCAAAGGACATTGCCCGTCTATGTGCGCAATAGGGTGGATGAAATACGATCCCTACTACCAAACGCCTTCTATCATTATGTACCAACCAAAGACAACCCCAGTGACCTAATAAGTAGGGGACTAACGGCGTCCAAATTGATTAAGTCCGACCTGTGGTGGCAAGGCCCAAAATGGCTGCTCCACGAAGGGGATTGGGCTGTATGGAATGCCGAGGTTGAGTTAGCTTTGCCTTTAGAAACGGTGACAGCTGTCATTCAACCGACATCAACACCGAGTCCTATGTTAGAGTGGGTAAGGATCGGTGGGTACAATAAATTAGTCAGGGTCGTAGCTTGGGTGTTGCGTTATATCACCAACATAAAGGCCAGGCTACAAGGACGACTCTGCAATCTGGGTCAAAGCTTAAGTGCAGTAGAAATAAAAGCAGCTGAGGTAACACTAATTAGATGGATTCAAAGGGAATCCTTCAGTCAGGAATTAGAATCCATAAGAAGTTCTGGTAAGATTAAAATGCCTAACATTGTGCGTCAACTAAGGCTACACCTGAAGAATGACATAATTAGATGTGAGGGACGTCTAAAGTGGTCAGGTGTAGACGACTGTGCCAACAATCCTATCCTGATGCCTGCAACACACCATGTCACCGATCTACTGGTACAACGCACACACGAGGAAGTAATGCACTACGGGGTCCACCACGTTATTTCTAAATTGCGTCTCAACTGGTGGATACCCAGAGTTCGACAGGTAGTTCGACGAGTAGTCAAAAGGTTTGTGGTGTGCTGTAGACTAAAAGGAAGACCATTTACGACTGGACCTGCTCCACCCTTGCCAGAGTGTCGCGTTAATCATCTAGAACCCTTCAGAGATACAGGACTAGACTATACCGGCGCACTGAGAACTAGGGAACTGGACAAGGTTTATGTGTTGCTATTTACTTGTGCCACTTCACGTGCAATACATTTAAAACTCTGTGACAATATGTCTTGTGAAGAGTTTATGCTGGCATTCAGGAGATTTTGTGCACGTCGTTCCTTCCCTCATTTGATTCTTAGCGATAATGCTCCCACTTTTCTTCAAGCTTCCACGTACTTGATAGATATGAGCGACGATCCAACGGTCGTTGCTTACTTGGGAGAGCGAAGGTGCGAGTGGAAGTTTATACCAATCAAAGCGCCGTGGTTTGGTGGAATGTGGGAACGGTGTGTAGGCATCGGGAAGTCAGGCTTACGGGCGGTTGCAGGACGTGCCTTGTTAAAAAGGAGCGAACTAGTAACTGTGCTCACTGAAGTCGAGGCGGTTGCTAACGATCGTCCTCTCACTTATGTATATACCGACGTGCAAGAACCACTGCCACTAACACCAGCGCATTTGCTCTACGGCAAGCCAATGACTGCCTTTCCTACTGATCTGCAGTCACAGGCAGAGTTAGAGGACCCTTTGATGTTCACCGAGGCTGCGGTGTCACGACGTTACCAGTATATTTCTAGGGTTATAGGTGATTTTAAAAAGAGATGGGTGAATGACTACATTTTGGCACTACGTGAAAGGGCAACTAAGACTGCTGGTCAACCATCAGCACCCTCTGTAGGCGAGATAGTGTTCATCCATGATGATAGTCCTGGAGGTTGGGCCACGTAGTGAAGGTGTACAAGGGCGAAGGCTCGGTAGGGCGAGTAGAGCTGCTCAAGACAGCTACTGGGACTACTGTTCGTCCGGTCGCACGACTGTACGCGATGGAGCTTGGTTCTTCTACGCAAGAAGAAGCTCCACCTGATGTTGCAGGATCCGAGGAGGCTGCCTTAGCCGATCCACCACAACCCGTTCGGAATTCGCCTCGGATCGGGACTAGACCCAGACCCGCAGCTCGTGGCGCGGTTGATATGTGGCGACACAAGATTGCTTCTGGGCAACTCTAGATATAAGGTGGGGTTCAGGTATTGTGTTTGGGGGGGGTGAGTGTATCGCGGATTCACGATAGTCAGTGGTATAACCTACATTTTCTATGTATCATACCCTAGATACAGTTTGTACAGTATGTAAGCTTAATAAGTTGGATAAGGCCTATTATACGAAAGTATAGTATTTAAGTGTCTTTAGGAATGCATATATGATTTATCATATAAGCCATGCTGTAATATTATGAAAGCGGTGCGATATTTACCGCTAGATATCCGCTACTAACTTAGCAGTAGCCGCTAGATTCGTAGCATAAGACGATGACGTCTTGGATTGTGGCACACCGCGTCAGAGCACTTTTATACTTCATCCAAGCAACAACCTCCACTCTTTAATTCGCCGCGATCCTGGTTACGGTTTCATCTAGCTCTCATCATTAACTTAAACTCAACTACATCCTACAGACAGATCGATTGACAGCTAAGCCTTATTATCATGATTTAACTTTCTTTAACCTCATTTATTCAATATTGTTCAGGTGCATCCTGTTCAGGTGATATCTCCTAGGATGGAGATTTCTGCGAAAGGAAAGATGGAAAGAATGTGTTCCACTTTAAAAGTTGGATAGTCAAAGAATTTTGGATAGTCAGTAGAATTACGGGAGAGATAAACAGCGCAAAACTATTTAGTTTGAGAGTGACAAGAAAGCTTTAGCCAGAGAGTTGAGAATTCAGAAGAGTCTAAGTTGGGAACATGAGAGAAATCAACATCCACCTTTGGCTTGAAACAGAGGATAGAGATAGTAGGAGAATACAGAGAAGGGTTTGCTGTCAGTAGTCCCAGACACCTGAGTTTTGGTGGGAAAGAGAAGATCAGGGTTGGCAGAGGAGAGGTGGTGTTCCACAGTGGAAGTTCAAGGAAAGGCCACGAATGTTGCAGAAATTTATAGTAAGAGTAGAAGGTGGTGGTCCAGGGCATTTAGGGGGGTCGTTTCCAGGGGTTAATCTGATGGGGGAATGTGTGTGGTCCCCCCCCCCCCCCCCGGGGACTCCGAGGTGGGTCGTGATTGTGTCATATTTATTTACAAAAGATAGTGTAGTATGTAAGGTGTTTGTATTATAATGTAATGATAGGAGGAGAAGGTGTTTTGGAGGGCAGGCTGGGGTTGCCCTCAATTTTGATGAGGCACATAAAGGATCAGCTAGGGAGGCCAGGTGGTGAAACAGGAGTTCCAGCTCTCCTTATCAGTCACCTAGCACTTCCCAGGAGTACCACCCTGTTCGGCTGGTGCCTACAGCCTCCTCCTAACACACATATAACACACACACACACACACACATATATATATATATATAACAAAACTTAATAAAAAGTATCTACTGAAAGCTCCATGTCACACATCTAGGTCAAAATTTATATAATGTCAATTTACCATATTTTGTACTACTAGTTCAAAGCTGCATTTTGCATGAAAATGAAAAAAAAAATCCATTTTATATAAATATTATAAAGATCATATTAAGGGTCAACAGTTAAGGTTAACTATTCTTATAATACCTCCAACATTTAGTGGCTAAGTTTCACCAAATTAGGCACATCTAATAAGTTTGCCTATGTAACAGTCACACAAGTAAGAAATGTAATGCTACATAAAGGTCAGTGTCACAAGTCAAGGTCAAGGGTCAATATTTACATATGAAACAAATATATAAAACAATTAACAAGCTCATGGTGTCATTAGTCTTTTACATTATATATTGACCGGATTTCATACAAATACTCCTATAGCTGTCCGGCTGCCTCAGTTGATAGCATTTCTGCTTGTCATCCTGCAGAATGGCATTCAATCCTCGCTCACGTTGAAAAGTTTTTTTCCGATATATTGCCAGCGCTTACCATTTTTTTTTAGCAAAGCAGATGGGTGATGCGCACTGGTTCATTATATAAAGTTAAGCGCTTGTGAATCCCCGAAGGAGATATAGGTGCTCTATACGAAATCAGACAAAAACTGGCATCCTAAAAACACCTGAGAGCCGTAAGCCAATCAGGGGGCAGTGCCACGGAGGGTGTCGCATATACTGTAAAAGGTCGCACCAACAAGCTGAAACACACTAGGCTACCAGAGCCAAAGCAGACTGGTTGGCTCTTTCTCTGCACCACAACTCCGAGGCAGTAAAATCTGGTCGATATGGCAATGTAAGTAGAGAAGCAAAACCTGGGAGTACAATACAATAGCGGCGACAACCGAACCCTGAGCTTGTCGTTACGTCCCAAACCCCGAGTTTGCAACAAAGTATCCTGAAGCCTACGAATACCTGTCAGTGCTGCATGCCTTCTCTGTAGCATTGTACAAAAAGGGTGGAAACACTACAGAATACACCGAGAGGGAGCTGAAAAGTACACAATGTCCTTAACCATAAGCTGTCTGTATCACCGTAAGGAGGACAATGGGTACCAAGCCTCGAGCTGCAGCCAGACAAGAACCGAGCAGCTGAAAGCAAAGGTGATGGCTACAGTTTGAGGCAGTACGTTATTCTAGGATCCTATGGGTTCACAAACTATTAACCCGGGAACTGCGGGAAGACTCTTAAGAGTCAGAAAAAAAAAAATCAACTTTAAACATCGAAATTTTTTTTTTTTTTTTTTTTTTTTTTTTTTTTTGGCCCCTGGGCCATACAAAATATCACTCCTCTACCTCCTCTCCTTCCCCACTTTCCTCCCCTCCTTCAGTTATCACCTATTTTCCCTGTTATTCCATTATTCTGAGGTATATTTTCGTGCTAACATTAGCGAGTTGCAAGCAGGGCCTTGTCATCACTGTTAGCAAGCGAGTGCAAGAGAGAGAGTGAGAGTATTGATCGACTGTGTCTCAGTGGCCTTGGGGGGAATTGCCGGGAAAGCAGGTTGCCTCACCCATACATTATATAACTCGCGGCCTATATCTCCGATTTTGACCATCCAAACGCTGTTTTCACTAGTTTTATTGTTGTTTCAGGTTAATACCTTTATAATCAACCCATAATAGGCACGTTAGGATAAGTATTAATGCTATTTATGGTAAAATTAATATTTTAGTGATGGAAACAGCTCAAATATGTCAGCACAGGGAGAGGTGTCTAATTACCCCCATGCGCACTTCTTAGGTTAAGGAAGGATAAATATATTGGACTAACTTTCAATTAAAGTGAGGCTAGTTAAACCTCACATTGTAAGGAGACAATCAGACAATAATTCGTAAGGTATGACAGCCTACAAACTAAAATGATATGTTGTGTTGTTGAGTTTTATTTTTAGTACTACCCCTTGTGCCTATTTGCATATTATAATTCAGCCAACACAGGGTAAACAAGTTAAACATTAGTGGGTCTTGTTGTAAATAGCTTCATAGGAAAACATTATATAATATTATATCAATGCTTGCTTTTTTGAGCTTGAATAAAAGGATAGTAGATTTGGACTGCGATCTCAACTTATATGTTTGAAAAACTTCAAGTCAGGTAGGCTCCAAATCATCAGAAGTATAGTACTATGATAGCTATAGGAATGTATTAATATTTGCTTAGCTTAGCGGGTATTTCATTTAACCTAAGACGTGCGCATGGGGGGTACGAGACACCACATGCCTGTGGGCACGTATTTGAGCTGTTCCCATCACTAACATCGTTATTTTATCATAAATAGCATTAATACTTATCCATATGCGCCTATTTTAGGTTGATTATAAAGGTATTAACCTGTTACAGCAATAAAACAAGTGGAAACAGCGTTTGGATGGTCAAAATGGGCGACACAGGCAGGGAGTTACATAATGTATGGCTGAGGCAACCTCCCTCCCCTCCCCTTGTCTGGAGAGACACTGTTACGCAATAGTCTCTCTCTCTCGCTCTTTCCCACGCTGGGTAACAGTGATGACAACGCCCTGCTACCAACTCGCTAATGTTAGCACGAAAATAGACCACAGAATAAGGGAATAACAGGGAAAATAGGTGATAACTGAAGGAGGGGAGGGAAGTAGGGAAGGAGGGGATGTGGAGGAGTGATATTTGGCATGGCCCAGGGGCAAAAAAAAAAAAAAAAAAAAATTGTTTTGGGGTGTTTTAAATGGATTTTTAGGCCCAGGATCTTAAGAGTCTTCCCGCAGTCGCCCGGGGAAACTCTTAAGAGTCTTTCTGTACTTGCCGGGTTAAGGAGAGAAGTTGCCGACATCTAACACCGTGCGAGGCTTGAGATACAAATAGTTTAATTAATAAAAAACGCATATTTGTTTAATATTGGCTGTCTTATATTCAACTAAAATCTAGAAAAATCATATTTGCTGCATACCTAATACATAAACAACTTTGATGTAGTTTGTGTAAAGATATTTCTCAGTATTACAATGGTTTTACTTTTACCTTTGTAGCGTAACTGCGTTTAATTGCCAAATTCCACTAATACAACACCTGTATTTCTTATACAATAGTAAGCTTCTTCGTGAATTATCTCTCTCTACTTTAATTTTGCTTCTTCACATTGTCCTCCCTTCTTATTCCCGATGTCCTTCTACTTTCTGTTTGTATCAGTCTCTAAATCTTCCTGCGTTTTGTTTCCATTCCAAGGAGTGTATGTTTTCTCTTCCCCTCGGACGTTCCTCTCTCCCTTCTATGTCCTCCCTCGATCCTAAAGCCTCGTTTAAGACTCCAATCCACCATCTCTTCCTTCACCCCCTCTTCTTCTTCTTCTTCCTCCTCGTCTCTTCCCAACCTCTTGCTTTAACCTCTTACTCGCTTAGCTACATTGTTGTTTTATATGTTCCATTACAGTGGTGTATTAATTGTTCTGGCTAATGTTATGTGAGTATACTGATCTACTGATCATAGACATTGTAAATATTAATCAGAGAGGTAATACAAATCCCAATTAAATGCAAGTGCTCCTTAATGTGAAAAATAAATAAGTATATATATATATATATATATATATATATATATATATATATATATATATATATAATATATATATTATATTATTATATATATATATATATATATATATATACGGTATATATATATATATATATATAAATATAAATATATATATATATATATATATTCTGCGTGTCCGTAAGAGGCAACTAAAGAGGTTGGATTGGTGGGCTTGCGACCCCCCCACCCGTGAAACATAGGTAGCAACAAAAAACGAACGATCAGCCTCGGATGCGGATGGACCCTGTGTTGATGAACCCCGACCGACTATGGACAATCTTACGGACAATCTTAGAATAGGAACGTGGAATGTGAGAGGCATGAATGATGACACAAAAGAGAGAGAAGTCTTGGAAGTGTTTGTGAATGTCAGGCTGGATACATGTGGAATGACGGAGACCAAATGGACAGATACATATGTGAGAGAGTGGGAGTGTGGAATGGGTGTGTGTGCTGGAGTGAGTGAGGGAACAGCGAGAGAAGGTGCGTGTTTGTTTGTAAGTAACAAATGGAAGGAATGTATAAGAGACTATGGGTCTGTGGATTCAAGGGTTGTGTGGGTGAGAATGAAAGTAGGAATACAAACGTGGGTGATTGTGTGTGTGTGTATGATCCGACAGAGGATAACAAAGTAAGAGAGAAAGAGGAGTTCTGGGTTTGAAAGGTTTGAAAGATGTGAAAGGTTTATTTAACTCAGGCGACCCCTGCTGGGGTACATTAGTATAGAAGTATTTCTTTAAACATTTATTTCTAGCTTGCTTAAAAAACGGGCATTTAAGCAAGAAATGAACTTCGTCACCGATATCATTGTTATTACATAAGTTACAAAATCGGTCTTCCAGAGCAATGTTATTATATTTACCTCTAACAACTGGTAGATTGTGATTACCACACTTGTATGCACAGCTCCAGGTTGAGAACTGCTTAGGGAGTTTTAGTATATATTCTTGTAATTGTTTATGGCTTGTCATTAATCTATAGTTTATGCAAGATAACTTATTATTTGTTTCATCCGACCATCTTTGTTTTATGTCGGAAGATCTTAGTTTAAAAGCCTACCTAAGCCATTCTCCATTTATGTTTTTTACTTCTGCAAATATATCCGACATACCACTACTATTCAATACATTTATAATTTTATCTAACCAGGGCGATTTATAAACATCCATCAGATACAACTTTTCAATTAATCTGTATAAAATATTTGATATCTTGTTTTCTTTACCGTTAGCATTTTTGTACCAAATGTTTACCATCCTATTTTCAAATATTTCAGCTGGATTTCTGAAGCCAGTCTCTCCATAAATCATACACGTAGGTGTGGATTTATGCAACTTAAGAATTATTTTAAGAAATGAGTTACAAGTCACATTTACATGATGTATATTTCCAAAACCCCAAACTTCGCATCCATATAACAATATAGGTATATTCAAAAGTTTATCATAAAGATCTAAGCATATATCTACAGGTAAGTCTAGATCATTCATCTTCCTAAATAATCCAAAGGTGGCTCGTTTGGCTTGAGAAATTTGTTTGTTCATAGCTTCATGGAAAATACCATTATATTTAAAAGTTGTACCAAGATACACATAATCCTCAATAACTTGTATAAGTTCATTACCAAACTTAGAGTGTTTCTGCTTCCTTATCTTCCCCTTTGAAAACACAATTACTTTTGTTTTACTTGTGTTGACCTGTAAAAAACATTTATCACAATATTCATGTATAGCGTTCAAAGCACATTGTAATTGTTTATCAGTTTCAGGAAGAACAATAGTATCATCATCGTACATTACACAAAATAAATTTTAGGTAAACCTCTGTATCAGTAAGGCTAAGGAAGTGTGTTATTTTATTAGCGAAAAACGGTAAACCAGGATACTTATCACTTAGGAAACTCTTAAAATCGTAAAGGAAAATAGCAAATAATAAGGGTGATCGATGTTCGCCTTGTCTCAATCCGGTGTTGCATGGAAAGTATGAGGAGAGATTCCGATTTACTTTAACACAGGATTTGGCATCATTATACAAATTGCGAACCACCTGTAACACTTTTCCATTTATATTTGTATCAATAAGTTTCATCCACAAGCAAGACCTGTCAACAAAATCAAAAGCTTTTCTATAATCAATAAATGTGAATGTGGAGGCGTGCCTGGATAAGTTTGGCAAGAACGAAAGAATATTTCTGATTGTGGATATGAATGGGAAGGTGGGTGATAGGATAATTGATAGAGTGGTGGGAGGGTGGGGGTACCGTCAGAGGTGAATGGGAATGGTAGTGTACTTGTGGACGTATGTGTGGGGAGGAGACTGTAGATAGCCAACACCTTCTTCCGACACATGGAAAGTGGTGTGGACGATGAAGGATAAGGATAAGACAATGGTAGAACGAAAGGCTCTGATTGATTATAAATGTGTGGATGAACGAATGAAGACATCTGTGCTGGATGCTAGGGTGTATAGGGGTAATGAAGGGGGTCTATCTGACCATTATGTAGTAGTAGCTAAAATTAGGATGCAAAAGAAGTGGGTGAGGAGAGATGGAGGGTGGAGAGGCTGCAGGAGGAGGAAATCAGGGAGGAGTACAGAAGAGCAGTAGAAAGACGACTAGGTGGGTTCGACCTGGAGGATATGGAGGAATTGGAGGAGATGAGCAAGGTGTTTAAGGAAGAGATCTGTGCAGCATGTGAGGAGGTGTGTGGAGTAAGGAGAAGAGGGAGGGGAGTGAAAGCTACAGCATGGTGGACAGAAGAGGTAAAAATAGCTGTGGAGGACAAGAAGTAAGCGTATTGAGAGTGGTTGAGTAGTAGAAGGAATGAATATTTTGAGAGTCAGAAACGAGTGAGGTACGTGGAGAGAAAGAGAGTTGTGAAGAGAGTAGTAAAGGAAAGTAAGAGAAGAGTAGATGAGGAATTTGGAAGGAAACTGAGTGTAAAATGGAGAGAGTGTAAGAAACTGTTCTCGAAAGAAGTCAAGAAAGTTAGGGAAGGTAGCAAGGGAAACAGTAAGGGTGTGAAAGATAAGAATGGGAGAATGCTAGTCGAGAAACAAGAGAGAGTCGAAAGATGGAGGGATTACTTCAACAAGTTGCAAAATGTAAGGAATGAAGCGCCAGCAAACATAGTTGGATGGGGTATGGGAGAGAGAAGAAGAGAAGTAGTGGATGAGGCGGGGATCAGGAGGTCAGAAGTATGGGAAGCCATGAAAAGAGTGAAGTTGGGGAAAGCACCAGGAACAGATGGAGTGAATGGGGAAATGTTGAGGTATGGTGGTGAGATAGTGATCGAATGGGTATGGAAAATGTGCAAACTAGCATGGGAGAAGGGGAGTGCACCTGGGGTGTGTGATGTCCCCGTGGATACATACATACATAAAATGTTAAGACTGAGTGCTCCACACATACGTGCAGTTTCAGTCTCTTGTCCTAATGGCGGCGTTCCAGGCAACCCTGTTAAGGGCTGCTTCACTTGTCAAGTTTTTGGATTTGAGATCGACACGTATAGTCCGATCTCAGGTCTTCCTCGGTGGCTCTCTCCACAATCACAGACCTGCATTTTTTCACCCAATTTTGTTTCTCCATTCTCTCCACATGTCCATACCATCCCAGTCTACTTGTACGCATCACCTCGCTAATACTCTTTATACCTAAACGTCTCCTCAGCTCAAATTTTGTTATTCTATCTTGTAGCCTGGCCCCACACATCCATCTCACCATTCTCATCTCATTACGTTCCATTCTGTTGACATCCTCTACTCTAGCGGCCCAGGTTTCTGAGGCATACGTCATTGCACTTCTAACACATGAGGCTTACACCTTTCCCTTCAGGGAGAGAGGCATTCTTTTCATGGTCAGGATTGGCAGCAGTTTTCTGAACTTCCCCCAGCCACATCTAATTCTAGAGACAGTGGCAGCCTCGGCCCCACCACCGGCAGAGATAGTATCTCCTAACAAAACAAAACTTGTTCACCAGCACCAATGACTCATTTCCAAAATTCACAGCCACAGGATCATCACTTAACACAAGCTCGCCTAGGCACACTACGCATTCAAATTTCTCTATTTCTGACTTATCCTTTGGCAGGGGTCCCTTTATTCTACTACAGCGCTTACTCCCATGGTGCACCCAGCGTCGACAGATGCTACATTAATTCGCGTTAACACCCACACTCTTTCCACACACTGCACATGGGTATGCAACGCTCTTTTCCACATTGCCTCGTCTCAATCTACAATACATATCCTTGGTTTTATTAATATTGACTCTTAAACCCTTGCTCGCCATGCCCTCTCTCCATTCTCTGAATTTGTCCTCAGCATCATGCATACTGTCAGCTATTAGGACTAAATCGTCTGCATAAAACAGTTCCAACGGGAGTCCGCCTCTAAAATCTCTAGACAGTGCCTCCAGGACAATAATAAAGAGGAGGGGGCTTAACACTGAACCCTGATGGACTCCAACACGGACTGCAAACTCATCGCTCAGTACGCCCTTCACCCTCACCGTACTTCGCAAATCCTCAAACATCTTCATTATCACACGCACCAGCCACTCTTCCACACCAAGTTTCCTCATAGCCCACTGCACAACATCTCTAGGTACCCTGTCAAAGGCCTTTTCCAGGTCTACAAACACAAAGTAAAGATCCCTGCCTTTTAGTAAGTATCTTTCCTGTATCTGCCTAACTATGAAGATAGCATCGGTTGTACCCTGTCCTGGCATAAAACCAAACTGCATATCATCAATGGAGAAGCTTTGCCTGATCAAACCCTCAAAGACTCTCTCACAGACCTTCATGATTTGGTGAAGCATTTTCAGGCCCCTATAATGTCCTCTATCTAGCGCATCCCCTTTTCCTTTGTATATATTTACTATTAAACTTTTGAGCCAATCTTCTGGGATTTTCTCATCTTAATAAATATGGGTCAATGTTTGTCTGTTTGTCAGTTACCCGACCTTTGTTACTAAACTCCTCCCACAGTTTTGGTGTCAGGTGGGAGTGTGGGGCACCGTTGGGAAGCCCAGGCTTTGGAGATGGTTTTAGGCGAGTTTAGTGGAAATCAGAGACACTTTTGTTTAATCAAATTTTCGGCAGAACTTATGTATTATACGGGAACGAAAAAAATTAGAAAAATATGGCCGTTTGGGGCAGAAGGAGGCCTCCGATCGAAAAGGTGTATGGAACAAAAGTTGTTCGCAGCTCCCCAAAATGGGGGTACAGATGAGATCAGATCCAAAATCGGAGGTCATTTAGCGGCCGAAATCGAGGTCGCCGTTTAATGAGGCACAGGGAGGTCGAGGCCGGTGATTATGGTAGTAGTAGTATTGTGATGATTGTGGTAGTAGTGATTGATGATGGTGATTATGGTAGTAGAATTTAAACCCGGGCAACGCCAGGTACCCCTCCTAGTCTTTAATAATGGTGTTTATCAACTCAGTGACTAAGTTGACACCAGTCTCCCCTGAGGCTTTTATCATCTGAGCGACAATGTCAGAGCACCTTGGAGCTTTACCGTCATTCATTTTATTGGTTGCGTCGCTCACTACAGATGGTGCTATCAAAGAAGGGGGTCCAGATATTGTTTTTTCGATACTAAGCTGTTCCTTATCCTATTCAAACTCTACATTTAGCAATCGTTCATAGTATGCCTTCCATGCTTCTCTGATTTCATTTTCTGCATACACAATCTTCCCATTATCGTTTCTAACACACTGTTCACCTATAATATCCCTACTATCATTTTTAACTCGCCTAGCTAGGTTGAAGATCCCATAGGGATGTCAGTGTTACACACTTGTTCGAGGACCAGGTCCTTAATGCCTTTTTTAGCATTGTAAATAACTCTTCTGACAGTTCGTTTAGCTGCCTGGTATTCCTCCTTCCTGCCTCCCTTCTTCCATGCTTTGAAGCATCTCCTTTTCTCTTTCACAGCATGTTCTACCTCATCGTTCCACCACCAGGAGGCCTTATTCCTGGGGTGACCCTTTGTTTTCCCACAGACTTTGTCAGTGGCAGCAATAAGGCTATGCTTAAGAATATTCCATTGACCATTTACATCGTTAGGCCTAGCTTCCTTATTTCTATTAATTTCCTCCAGTTCACTATGAAACCTATTCCTAACTTCCTTGTTCTTCAGCAGCCACACTTTCCTTTTGGGTATGTATACCTTCTTGCACTTAGGATCTCTGTATAAGCTCATGTCGTAATAATAATAATAATAATAGTTCTTAAAGCTAGCGCATGCTAAGCTAGCTAAGGATAGCTCAATAAGGCCGATTAGGCGTATTTCCATTGGGGTCCTGTACTACTACCCCATCCCTTTGCTCATGAGGGATGGTAACGACTCAGTGCTTGTGAAAAATCTTTAATGCGCCGAGCGTGGGCGCGAACCCGGGCCTTCTGGGTGGAAGTCCGAGACGCTAGTCACTACACCAAGCGAGCCGCTTAAACAAGTATCTTATGCTGGGGGATACTGTATATATGGATGGAGTCTTGAAAGAAATACAAGGAAGAGTAGTGGATGTTGGTGTGTCGCTGATAAGGGAGGGACATGAGTGGAAGCTACCTGTACTGCTGTTTGCTGATGATACAGTTCTGATGAGCGATAATGAATGGGAGTTGCAGGGTCTGGTAAATGTGTTTGGAACAGTGTGCGAAAAATGGAATCTGAAGGTAATTGCGGGGATGAGCAAGGTTATGCTCTTCGAAAGGGTTGAAGCCACAGAGTGTGAGATGAAGTTGAACGGTCAGGCTATGGAGTTTGTCAGCTCATTTAAGTATCTGGGCAGTGTGTTGAGTAAAGATGGGACTATGGATGAAGAAGTGCAGGAGAGGGTGCAACAGGGGAAGAGGGTTGTAGGAACGTTGAAAGCAGTAACAAGAAATAGGATGGTCAGTATGGAAGTGAAAAAGTCCTTGCATGACAGTGTGGTAATCCCGACACTAACTTATGGAAGCGAAGCTTGGACGTTCGGGAAGAGACTCAGACCAAGAGTGAGAGCGGTGGAAATGAGTTACTTGAGAAGTGCGTGCGGAGTTACATGGAGGGATAGACAGACGAATTAGGAAGTAAGAAAGAGGTGTGGTGTGGAGGTAGATGTGCTGGAAAGTGTGAAAAGGAACAACTTGAGATGAAGGTTCGGCCATATGGAACGTATGTCTGAGGTAATTCTTGTGACCTCTTGCTATTCTGAGGCACTTTTTGTGACCTCCTGTGTCTCTGAGCTAACTCTTATGACCTCTTGCATGTCTAAGGCACTTTTTGTGACCTCTTGCTTATCTGGTTCACATCTTTTGACATTAGCTACAGTAAATTATGTGATGAAATTCTTGTCTCATCGAGGAGGCTCTACTTTTCCATGGCTTATTTTTTAGAGTTCTCTGTATGTCTTTGCCAGTGAATATTTAGAGTTTGGTACCACTGAGCTACCGGATAAAGAATCAGCTGAGGTGGTGTTGAGTTTTACGAAGGCTTTGGCTGTGATGGTATTGAGCATAAAAAAGTGCAATGCAGCGGCACAAGCAAGAGATAGGTATGCTATTTTTGTCCTGAGGCACGCATGCGAGGATCACTGGTTGGAGATTGATTCAGAGTTCTAGAGTTCCCCATAGTAATGGCTAGGGAAGCCACCTAATGTTCCAATTTAATTTATGGTGTGGTGCTATGCGATGTTAATTAGATATGTAAAGACTTTTCTGTAATCACATTGAAAGTAAAGGAGTTATTCATACTCTTCATCAATGTTTTTGACTATGAACTGTATCTCTATTTCTGCTTGTGGTTGTCTTGCCCCGTCTTCGACAGTGTCTGTAAAAGATTCAGACGAGTGTGGTATGCAACTTTCACATCTCTCTTCCTCGCTAACCTCCCGTCTATCATCCTGTCGCTCTCTCTCGTCTACTAATTTATTCCTAGTGTCTCCTGACGTGCTATGAGTTTCCAGAATGAAATAACTGTGTCTCCCTCTTCTGTCTCACAAACTCCTTTCCATGCCCTCCCTATATTCCCTGACCTGGTTCCATTTGTTGTACTATTCATCTTTTTCGCTTCCTTATTTTTCTTCCAATCCCCTTTCCGCTTTCCATATTCTTGCACACATTTTCTTTCTCCATTTACTGTCTCACAAATGTTGTTCAATTTCCTCCCTATATTTCCTGCCTTGCTTTCCTTTTGTTTCACTCTCCATCACTTACTCTTCCTCATTCTTCTTCCGAGCCCTTTCTGTTTTGCTTGTTCTTGCACACCTTCTCTTTCTTTCTCCTCTACATCCAGTCCTACGTTTTCCTCCCCATCCCAGGTGTTACCGTTATTGATACTGGGGGGCTGTATGATTCACAGTGGCCGTCACCCTCATCAGACATAACTCTCATCACCATCCCAGGTGTTACCGTTATTGGTACTGGGGGGCCGTAAGATTCCCAGTGGCCCTCACCCTCATCAGACATAACTCTCATCACCATCCCAGGTGTTGTTCCCCAAGCTGCCTGGCCGAACAGCCCCAAGGCCCCGAGCAAGGCCAAGGCCATAACCGAGCACCCCCACAGAACCCTCCCTGCCGACCACAACAAAGCCTGGGTGACCGAAGCCACTCCATGGCGGGGAGCTGAGGAGGGTGCGGAAACGCCCAGGAAACCAAAACCCCACCCAGGGCCCTGTGCCCCTCAGCAATTATGAAAAAAAAGTTGAGGGGCAAAGGAAAATGTGACGCTTTGGCTTCCAATCTTGGTAGATTGAGAGGTCAATCCACGGAAGAGACGCCGTCACTTGAGATCTAGAAGATATATAAGTAAAAGGAACAGTCAGAGTAAGCTATGGGTATGGCAGAGATCGCTCAGTTCTCACTCTGATAGACCAGCCCATCACCATCCCAGGTGTTACCGTTATTGGTACTGGGGGGCCGGATGATTCACAGTGGCTCTCACCCTCATCAGTCGTAACTTTCATCACCATCCCAGGTGTTACCGTTATTGGTACTGGGGGGTCGGATGATTCACAGTGGCCATCACCCTCATCAGATGTAACTCTCATCACCATCCCAGGTGTTACCGTTATTGGTACGGGGAAGCCGGATGATTTACAGTGGCCCTCACCCTCATCAGACGTAACTCTCATCACCATCCCAGGTGTTACCGTTATTGGTACTGGGGGGTCGGATGATTCACAGTGGCCATCACCCTCATCAGATGTAACTCTCATCACCATCCCAGGTGTTACCGTTATTGGTACGGGGAAGCCGGATGATTTACAGTGGCCCTCACCCTCATCAGACGTAACTCTCATCACCATCCCAGGTGTTACCATTATTGGTACTGGGGGGCCTGATGATTCACAGTGACCCTCACCCTCATCAGATGTAACTGTCACCACCATCCCAGGTGTTACCGGTATTGGTACTGGGGGCCCGGATGATTCAGAGTGGCCCTCACCCTCATCAGACGTAACTCTCATCACCATCCCAGTTGTTACCGTTATTGGTACTGGGGGCCCGGATGATTCACAGTGGCCCTCACCCTCATCAACCGTAACTCTCATCACCATCCCAGGTGTTACCGTTATTGGTACTGGGAGGCCGGATGATTCACAGTGGCCCTCACCCTCATCAGATGTAATCTCATCACCATCCCAGGTGTTACCATTATTGGTACTGGGGGGCCGGATGATTCACAGGGGCCCTCACCCTCATCAGACATAACTCTCATCACCATCCCAGGTGTTACCGTTATTGGTACTGGGAGGCCGGATGATTCACAGTAGCCTTCACCCTCATCAGCCGTAACTCTCATCACCATTCCAAGTGTTACCATTATTGGTACTGAGGGGCCGGATGATTCACAGTGGCCCTCAACCTCATCAGACGTAACTCTCATCACCATCCCAGGTGTTACCGTTATTGGTACTGGGGGCCCGGATGATTCACAGTGGCCCTCACCCTCATCAGCCGTAACTCTCATCACCATCCCAGGTGTTACCGTTATTGGTACTGGGGGGCCGGATGATTCACAGTGGCCCTCACCCTCATCAGACGTAACTCTCATCACCATCCCAGGTGTTACCATTATTGGTACTGGGGGCCCGGATGATTCACAGTGGCCCTCACCCTCATCAACCATAACTCTCATCACCATCCCAGGTGTTATCGTGCATAAACCTTTTAACCGTCTTGGTGGTGTAATGGTTAAGGTGTCTAAAAATCTGTGTATGATAACCCGGGTTCAAATCCTGGTGGATCACATATATGCTTTAATTAATTTCATTAGAGGTGTTTGGTGTTGTGGTGAAATTAATAAAAAATAGATTATCAGTAGGTTCAGGGATATTTCGTAACGAGGCCGTTCTATGTGATCGGTGCCCCATGAATATTCTTTCATCTCACTTAAACATTAGGCTACCATTGTGCGGTGGGAATATGAACATGATTTGATTAATATCCAGTATTCGAGAATGGATAATAAGTCGCAGGCGTGTGCATAAACCTTTTAACCGTGTTGGTGGTGTAATGGTTAAGGTGTCTAAAAATATGTGTGTGATAACCCGGGTTCGAATCCTGGTGGATCACATATAATTATGCTTTCATTAATTTCATTAGAGGTGTTTGGTGGTGTAGTGAAATTAAACAAAAATAGATTGGTACTGAGGGGCCGGATGATTCACAGTGGCCCTCACCCTCATCAGCTGTAATTCTCATCACCATCCCAGGTGTTACCGTTATTGGTACTGGGGGGCCGGATGATTCACAGTGGCCCTTACCCTCATCAGACGTAACTCTCATCACCATCCCAGGTGTTACCGTTATTGATACTGAGGGGCCGGATGATTCACAGTGGCCCTCACCCTCATCAGACGTAACTCTCATCACCATCCCAGGTGTTACCGTTATTGGTTCTGGGGGGCCGGATGATTCACAGTGGCCCTCACCCTCATCAGACATAACTCTCATCACCATCCCAGGTGTTACCGTTATTGGTACTGGGGGGCCGGATGATTCACAGTGGCCCTCACCCTAATCAGCTGTAACTCTCATCACCATCCCAGGTGCTAGCGTTATTGGTACTGGGGGGCCGGATGATTCACAGTGGTCCTCACCCTCATCAGACGTAACTCTCATCACCAGAGACAATGATCTAGGTCCGAGGACCACTAGAGACAATGATCGAGGACACCGAGGACCGAGGACAACCAGGGACGAGGTTCGAGGACTGAGTGCAGACAGGTACATAAATGTAGATCTGAGCAGAACCAAGAATTTGAATAAAGAGCATTCCTTGAATTCCAAATCCAAAACTTTAAATGTTTTCTATGCAAACGCTCGTAGCATACGCAATACATTTTCAGATTTAGAGGAACTAGTGTTTACAGAAAATGACGATGTTATTGTCATAACAGAATCTTTTTTCAATACGGAAGACAGATACTTTTTATCAGAGTATTCACTTCCCGGTTATGTAATGTTTGAGGAAAGCCGAATTAATTAAATGGAGGTGGAGTTTTATTTGTTATCAAATAAAGTCTTAACCCGACCCTCTTGTCAAAACCTCAAATTGTGAACGTCGACACATCCTTTGTGCTAATAAGGAATAATAAAGGTACAAAAATAATACTTGCACTAATATACAGACCTCCAGCTCAATCAGTGCAAAAAGACAGAGACATTTATGAGCAAATTGCAGACTTAAGTAACTCGCAAGATACCGTAATGTTTGGCGACTTCCTTCAATTTACCTGTGACCAAGTGGGGAGATAGTATTACTTTACACTCTGGAGAAGTCCCGTATACAAACTTGCAGGAGAGTTCGCTCTATCAATTTGTTAGATCTCCAACCTGTCAAAATGATGTCCTTGACCTTGTTCTTTCAACAAAAGAAGAATTGATAGAGAATTTGAATGTCGGTGATGAATTCCGTAACAGTGACCAATGTATGATAACTTTCAGTTTGAAGTTTACTAGTAACGAATCAAATAGCAGCATCGAAAAAGTCCCTAATTTCAAGCAAGCAATCTTTCGTAAACTTAGAGCAATGTTTAAAAAAACTTACTGGAGCTTTCTAATTAACAATAACACATAAATACATCTTGGGAATCATTCGCAAACACTTACCTAAAAGCAGTGCAAGACTGCATACCATCGAATATACGGCGTAAAGGCCATAATGATAAGCCCAAATGGTGGATTAAAGATATTTCAAACTGTCTGCTTGCTAAAAAGTTTGCTAATGATAGATTAACCCTTATTTAGCGGCGAGCAACATAAGTCGAGTTAAATAAAGCTGGACTATGTGGCGGCGCTCGACATAACTCGAGTGGCAATTTCAGCACGTAATGTGGCTGAGAGAGAGAGACAAGTGGTGGCAGGAGACTAGCGAGCGTATGACTGCTCCAGACCACCGCGGCGAACCTACTGACACAAATCTCAGCTCCCTCTCCCTCTCTCAGCTACATACTCAATTATGTACTGAAAGTACCGAATTACCTGCTTTTGCACTCGCGTTGCACGGTATTGCAAGAAAACTATCCATCATACAAGGAATTTATGGTGTCATTCGAAAGCTCTGTTTATGCCCTTTCAGGGATAGGTACTAGTTTTACGTTCTGGGTCTTATTTAGGCATGAAAATGATCACGTAAACAGCCCTATTTTGGCTAAAAACACCCCGCTGTGCGGTACACATAAATAAACCGCATAGGCCGCTCGTAAGGTGTTAAAATCTTGAAAAAATTATGAAGAACGGGTGAAATTTGTAGAACTACGACGCAAAGCCAAAAAAGTTAATTAAGCAAAGTAAAAAGACCCTTGGGTTACATGTTGTGAATCAAAGTAAAACAAACCCAAAAGAATTCTATAGTTATATCAGAAAGAAGAGAGTAGTTACTTCAACTGTTGGACCGTTAGTCGATGAAAATGGAGAATATACCAAAGACGAAGTACAAATGAGTATTGCCCTCAATACATTCTTTGCATAAGTTTTTTATAACAGAAGACCTCATTGATATCCCTACAGCATCGCCGATTCAGATAGATCATTTTTATGTTCTAAGCAATATCACCATTACAGAGAGAGAGAAGTATTGAAATGTTTAGATAAACTCAAGGTAAATAAAACGCCCGGACCTGATACAATCTCACCTAGAGTTCTAAAGGAAGCTAAGGATGAGCTCTCCAAACGACTGATATTGCTATTCAATAAATCCTTGCTGTCTGGAACTATGTCTGATCAGTGGAAGCTAGCTAACGTAACGCCAAGTTTTATAAAAGGCAGCAAAACCCTACCCAGTAAATATCGTGCAATTAGCTTAACCTCAGTTGTATGTAAAATGCTAGAAACGCACATAAGATACAGACTCGTAAATCACTTAGAGGAAAATAACATACTTAAAAATAGTCAACACAGCTTTTGTAACCTCTTAGACTTCTTCCACGATATCCTCAACCTCTATGATGAGAGTAAAGCTGTAGATATTATATACCTTGCTTTTCAAAAGGCCTTTGATAAAGTTCCTCACAAACATTTACTGTTAAAACTAAAAGTGCATGGAATACAAGACGGTGTGTTGAAATGGATAGAAAATCGGCTCCGCGACAGAAAGCAAAAAATAGTCATAAACGGTAAGGTATCTAAATGGACCAATGTAAGTAGCGGGGTATCCCAGGGATCGGTACTAGGACCAATTCTCTTTCTAATTTACATCAACGAGATAGATGAGGGTCTCACTTGTACAATCTCAAAGTTTGCTGGCGATGCAAAAATTGCAAATAGCATACTCTCAAAAGAACAAGTAGACAATATGCAACACAATCTAGATAAGTTGTCATGTTGGGCCTGTTACGATCCAGGTTCTCAAAGACACAGGGCTCTTCAACATTGGACTAGATAATGGCAAAATGCAACAACGGTAACATTAGATCCAACCCCTGCCTTAAACACTGGAAAACAAAACACCATTACCGCCCTGAGTCGTGCCTGGACAACGAGGTATCCTCTGACTCGGTAACTGGTGCACACACACTAGGCTGACGCTCGATGAAACAGCCTATTCTCAAACAGTAAAAGATTACTCGATTAGGTTACACAAAGAAAAGATAGTTAACGTGATTAATTAACGTTACGGTAGATACTCAAATAACTGGCACTCCTGTATTAAAGAAAGTGCAATGCTAGTCCTGCAACATCAACTGGAAACTTCTGAAATAAGTCTGATGCTGGGAAGATGTTCGTAAAGAATCTTGAACAATTATAATGCAGAATACGGGTCACAATAAATGCTAGGACATATAGTAATAATAGGCAGGCGAATAATAAAGACTGCGCAAAGGTAGTAATGCTCGACAACTAAAGAAATGCTTCGTGACACAATGCAACAGCCTACTAGGGTTGTGCAACTCAATAACAACCTCGGCTCAAAAGTGCAGTGAATAATAAAGTTGCATACATATAATAATGGGGGCTTATCACTAACCAGTGTCTGCTCAGTTAATAAAGTCTAGCTGGGGTATCAAGGCAGGGCAACAATGGGCGACCATGCGGTTCGTAGCCTAACGTTGTCCGAAGGTGGTATAATGACGATTACGTTATATGACGGGGATGCTCTCTTGATAAATCTAGGTCTCTAGTACCTAGTTCTATCCTGGCGATCCCTCAGAAGTCAACACAAAGAGGCAGCACTATGTTGTGAGGGATAGGCTATGGCCTTCTCACACCACAGCGCTGTGCTCGCAAAGTAAACCCACCCGAAGACAACTTAGGCTCCCACAGTACCTGTCGATGTCGTGCAGGGCTTAGCTAACACTGCACACATCGGAGACAACGACACAGTAACCTTACCCCTAGTCTAGCTTTAAATAACCAAGCAGAATCACTCAACACCTTGCCAGGGAGACATATACCGGTCTACAACCTTCCCGAGAGAGGACACACATGGAAAAGTCCGTCTCTCCAACCTCAATAAAGCATAATACCTCCTTAACCTAATACATGGAAATATCTGAGAGCTTCGCGTACAATACGACTGGCCGACGGTGAATGTCTATGCTGAAACCAGAAGGGATGTTGAGTTTAACCCTTAATTAGCGGCTCACCACATAAGTCGAGTTAAATAAAGCTGGACTATGTGGCGGCGCTCGACATAGGTCGAGTGGCAATTTCAGCACGTAATGTTGCTGAGAGAGAGAGACAAGTGGTGGCAGGAGACTAGCGAGCGTATGACTGCTCCAGACCACCGCGGCGAACCTACTGACACGAATCTCAGCTCCCTCCTCCCTCTCTCACTCGCTACATACTGAATTATATGGGGAAAGTACCGAATTACATACTTTTTGCACTCGCGTTGCACGGTTATTGCAAGAAAACTAGCCATCATAAAAGGATCGTTATGGTGTCATTCGAAAGCTCTGTTTATGCCCTTTCAGGGATAGGTACTTGTTTTACGTTCTGGGTCTTATTTAGGCATGAAAATGATCACGTAAACAGCCCTATTTTGGCTAAAAACACCCGGGACGGTACATATAAATAAACCGCATAGGCCGCTCGTAAGGTGTTAATAAAGATTAGAGAATGAGAAAGGAGAAGTCGAGAGAGAGAAATAGTATGCAAAGTGGCGAGTATGGGGGACAGAATTGCAAAGGATGTAGACGATACGCTTGTCAGGCAACCTCTGAGCTGGTAAAGAACACGCGGCCGCGATGGGCAGGGACTAGTTGACCACCCGGCCGCCAACGCCGTCAGCGCCCAAGCGAGCCGCGTGATAGCTCACCCCGCTGCCAGGTGTACCCCATCACCCTCTCTCGCTCGCCTCACACAAGCAACATTTATATTATAGCGAATATAAAATACAAGGCGCGGTCACAGACCAAAACAAAGACCATTTCTAGACTGTCTGTGGCCACACGACACCAATCACAAAGCAGATCATTCTAGGACAACTGTAGCCCATCCCCCCATCCTGGCGAGCGCTAGCGAGCTGCAATGCCCCACGCAACCATTCTGTTAACGCCGGGAGGCATCACACCCCCCCCAAGATATGGGACACTCAACCATGGGCCCATATCTGAACAGACAGAATGTCGCTAGAATCTGCCACTCCTAACCACTCTGCCACTCATGGAATGCAAGCTCAGTCTCCTCAAAAAAAAATACAACAACATTTATATATATAAAAACAAATCTTATCACCCTTCCCAAACATAATACATTAATTCATAACATTGTGCTCCCAGAGCGAGCTTTAAGAAGCACACCCTACTGAGGGAAAATCATCTGCACTCAGTACTCAGCTACAATATTATCTTAAAATTAATTATTAAAAAGAAAGAGTTTTTATTTAATTTTTCATATTTTATTTTAATGTTGTTTTTGGCGGCTACTATAGATGTAGCCTAATTTTTTTTTTTTTTTAATCAAAGCCAACAACTCCTGCCCTGCGACGCTACGCTGATGCTACACACACGAGCCAACAAGCACCAGCGCAAAAATACACCGCGAGCCAAGACAGGAGGCTATACCAACATACTGTGGTAGCCTACCCCGGATCCTCCACCCGCGACAAACAGTCCGCAATCACATTCTCACAACCGGCAATATGGCGAATGTCTAAGTTGTACTCTTGCAACATGAACGACCATCTGGTCAGCCTCATATTCCGGTTGTGGAATTGATTGAGGAATTTAAGCGGGTGGTGGTCGGTATACACTACCACGACTGGCCCATAGGCAGGAACATAGACCTCAAAGTGTCTGAGCGCTAACACGATTGCCAGCAGTTCCTTTTCAACAACCGAATAGTTTTTCTGTGCTGAATTAAATTTCTTTGAAAAAAAACTGACTGGATGCTCAAGACCTTCCTCGTCTGTCTGCAAAAGTACGGCACCAGCCCCTACTCCGCTGGCATCAGTCGCCAACTGAAATGGTCGTTCAAAGTCCGGGGCCCTGAGGATAGGGTGAGTGCATAAAAGGTGTTTAACTACTCGAAACGCCTGCTCACACTCAGGTGTCCAGCGGAACTTTTTATCTTTGGCTAGTAGATCTGTCAAAGGAGCTAACACAATAGAATAGCCTCTTATAAAGCGGCGGTAATACCCAATCATGCCCAAAAATCTCATGATCTGCCGCTTGGTGGTCGGCCTGGGGAACAAGTCGATAGCCTGTATCTTCTGTTGGGGCGGGCTCACCTGCCCTAACCCAACCACAAACCCCAGATACTGCACCGTGGCTTGCACAAAGTCACACTTGCCCAGATTAACCACCAAGCCTGCTTTACTAAATTGACTAAATAAGGCTTCTATGTGCTCACAGTGACTTTGGAAATCATTGTCATAAATGATCACGTCATCAAGGTAGACAGTACAGTTTGGGATGTCTGCTACGATGTCGTTCATTAAGCTCTGGAAAGTGGCCGGTGCATTTTTCAGACCATATGGCATCACGTTGCAACGGTAAGTACTGCCATCCACCACAAACCCGCACACCTCTTTAGCCCGCTCAGACAGTGGTACTTGCCAGTAGCCTTTGACGAGGTCTACCTTGGTCAAGTACCTTGCTTTCCCGATCTTATCCACACTGTCATCCACCCGGGGAAGAGGATTTGCATTGGTGGGGGTCAACCCGTTCAACCGCCTAAAGTCAATGCAGAACCGAACTTTTCCATCAGGTTTGGGCTGCAGAGTGACAGGAGAAGTCCACCGTACTGCCCCCTTCTCGATCAAGCCTCTCGCCAGCATATACTCCAGCTCATCCCTGAGCGCTGGGAGTTTAATGGGTGGCACCCGATAAGGTATCGACTTGAAGGGGGGGTGCTCTCCTACATCGATGTCATGCACCGCTTGAGTAGTGAGGCCTGGGTGCTCGGCAAATACAGTGGGGTATGAATTGAACAGGCGCTGCACTGCCACCTGCTGTTCCTCCGGCAGGTCCGCCAGAGCATCATGCGCACATTGGCTCGAATTCCCCGCCCACTGATCAGCCGAGACATGACAATCCCAGTTATCATCCACCTGATCATTGCTGCCCCCCTCTCCTTCTCCACCATGACCGCAGCAGGTCAACACAGGGACAGCTAGTGACTCAGGTGGGCGCCTCACATATTCCTTCAACAAATTAATGTGGCATAGTTGGTTACGCTTCTTCCGGTCTGGAGTGGCAACGAGGTAATCCAGATCGGAGATCTTTGACACCACCCGATAAGGCCCAGCGTACTTGGCAGCCAGAGGATGACCTGCCAAAGGCAACAGGACCAACACCTCTTGACCTACCTGAAACTCATGGAGATTTGCCTTAGTATCGTACCTGTCCTTCATACGGGCCTGCGAACTCACCAAATTACGCCCGGCCAACTCCAGACTTCTAAGCATTCTCTCTCTGTTCTCGAAGACGTATCTCAACATAGAACATGGCTTAGCGGTACCCTCCCAAATCTCCTTCACCATGTGGAGAGGGCCCCTCACCTGATGCCCGAAAACAAGCTCATTCGGACTGAAACCGAGACTCTCTCCAGGTACTTCTCTTGCCGCGAACAAAACATACGGCAGACCAAGGTCCCAATCCTTTCCGTTCTCTGCGCAATAACATCGAAGCATGCTTTTCAGCGTGGCGTGCCACCTCTCCAACACCCCTTGACTCTCCGGGTGATACGCAGAAGAGACGACAGTGCTGATGCCATGCTGAATCATAGTTTGTTTGAACAGATTAGAGGTAAAATTAGAACCTTGGTCCGATTGCACCTCTTGCGGGTAACCATACCGCGAGCAATACAAGAGCAGGTTCCGGACAACAGTTTTCGCCGTGCCATTTCTCATTGGATATGCACCAGGATAACGAGTGGCCACATCCATGATAGTTAATAGAAATTTATTACCGGCACTAGTAGGGGTTAGGGGTCCGACCATATCAATGATGACCTTACTGAAGGGCGGTCCACTGACAGGAATGGGGTGCAACGGGGCTCTCGGAATTGTTTGGTTAGGTTTTCCAACCCTCTGGCACGTATGACACCTTGCTATCCAGGTTACCACCTGCCCCTTCAACCCCGGCCACCAAAACAATTTTTCTAAAGCCGCCACCGTTTTTCTCACCCCTAGATGTCCTGCCAGTGGTATGTCATGCGCCAACCTCAGTAGGCTATCCCTGCACTCCCGTGGCACCACCAACTGGTCCACTACTCCGGACCCTTCTTGCCAACTACGTTTAGGGTCTTGAAAACGCCTATAGAGGATGCCTTCTAAATAACAAAAATCTCCTGGCTGTGCATCGCCGTCCTCTTCGAGCTCTACAGCTCCATTAGCACACGTTTGGAGCTCAGGGTCCTCTAGCTGCAACCGACGTATATTTGAGGGTGCCAAGCGATCTAACTGCTCCCGGAGCAATGCATGACCTTCCCCGATACTGGGCTGCTCCCTCTGTCTCTCTCGATGTACATAACGTTGCTGTCGTGGAGACTCGTCATGCCCAGCCTCGTCACTCTCGATGACAGGCCCAGGGGCTATTCCAGAATTAAGTAATGGTGCTAATACTGAATCACCCAGGAGATCCGCCGAGTCAAAACTCTTAAAACCAACTCCAGCTTTAGCCTCCTCCTGTTGATCGTTCCTCCGCTGGGCTGAAGACGGAGGACTAGGCTGTGACACTTTAGCTGCCCGAGCTCGGGTGACAACACACGCCATGGGTTGTGTCTGGCACCGCTCGACCCACTCTTGCTCTTCCCTACTCACGTCGGCCGGCCTCTCGGCAACGACTAAGGGTAGAACCTCAGAAGCGGGCATTGCAAAGTCGTTGCCGAGAAGAAGGTCGACGCCCTCCACTGGCAGTTTCTCCACAATCCCGACATCCAATTCACGTGCCACACCATCCACCTCCAACTCCAACCGCACCAGCGTGTATGACCGAGTTGCATTAATACCCTGCACCACCACCACCCGAGCCGCGTTTATAGGGTAGCCAGTCAAGTTTTTCATCAGAGTCTGGGAAGCACCTGTATCACGCAAGACCTCTACTCCATGCTTGCGCCCCGCCCACATCACACAACCCCGCCCTCTATGGTCGCAAAAAACATCCTGAGCAGGGTTCGAGCCTCCCAGGTGCTTCTGCATTGGCTGTGCCTCAGCTTCTGACGAACTGCCCCGGGCAAACTCAGATGACTTCGGAGACACACCAATGTTGCAGGCCAAAGACACAGCTGCTGTAGGTGGTTTGCTAGGACAGACTCTTGCAAAGTGCCCCTTTTTATGACAATGATAACACTCCAACTCCCCTTTGGGCTTCCCGTGGTACTGGGAAGGGCCCGGCCCCTTCTTAAATGGGACGGTGCTAGTCTTGTGGTCAGTCTTGGTATCATGGCTCTTGTACTTGTTTGCATAAGGTATATCACTAACTCGGGGGGGTGGGGCGTCACGCCCCTTGTTACCTGCCTCACTACGCTGGGCAGACCCGCACCCACGAATTAGTGATAGCCAGAGGTCAGCCATCTCAGCTGCCTCCTGTAGAGTTTTTGGTTGCTTTTCTTTAAGGTTTAACATCAGGCCGCCGCCCGTGCATTTGAAAAACTGCTCTAAAAGCACCAACTGTTTAATGTCGTCAAACGTAGTAGCTTTCTCCGACCTAAGCCAATTCCCAAAAGCATCGGACAGCTCCCGGGCATGCTCCAAAAAGGTGCTCTCCCGACCCTTGGTAACACCCCGGAACTTCAACCTGTACGTCTCTGGTTGTAGTTCGTATGCTCTCAGGACAGCCTCCTTGAGTTCCTCATAGATAATACAAGACTCTATAGGCAACGCATCGTAGGCTTTAAGACCCTTGCCTATTATTCTAGAGGATACAAGTGCTGCCAATTTATTCTCTGGCCACTGGTGTTCCTGGCACTTCTTCTCAAATCGTGTGAAAAATTCTGTTACACCACTCTCATCAAACACCGGAACCAGTTTCAATAAGTGCGAGAGAGACTGCTGATGAACACAGTTACCAGCCCCAAGTCGCTGTCCCGTTGTCTCTACTCGCGACTTCTCCACGTCCATGTCGGCACAGTACCTAGTCGACTCAGTTTGGATTTTTGCTAGCTCTATGTGCTCATGACTGATAGTTTTTCTCTCTTCTATCTTGGCTAATTCTATTTGCTGCCGGATCTTAGCTAATTCGAGCTGAAGCAATAATTCTGGAGTTAACCCTTGAGGAGGTGAAGGTGCTACAATGTTTGAAATTACCAGTGGTCCCCCCAGGGGCAACCCACCCTGCCAGTCACTATCCACCTGTGGAAGCATACCCGAGGTCGGCAAACTACTGGGATGGCTGGGAGTCGAGTGTAGGGGAAGCATGGCCGAAGGGCTCTGAGCACTCAACCCATCTCGCTCACCAGTCACCCTGCCCAGTACACACGTTATCAAGTTATCCTTGGTCATGCTGCTAGTAACCGCATGACCGATAGCTGTGGCCAGGCATTGAAGACCGTACCGATCCATACCCTCCAACCGCTCGGTAGTAACAGGCCATTGCAAAAATATCCTAGCATCCTCCTCACAGTTCACCCGATTAACCCTTTCATCATGCTGCTGTTCCTCAGTTTCGACATTACGTACTGTGTCTCCATTCTCCTCTGACCCGGTATAAGACATGATGCTCACAAAAATTTCTCACCACAATATTCAGAAAAGAAGTACCCCAAACTCTTATGTAGCACTATTCACTTGCCAAAAATGTCTGCAGACTCTCAAGTGCTATACTACTTTGCCAAAAAAAATATTAACGTGCCCACTATATTCCTTAATAAAAACAAATGACCACAACAATCCTGCAATTATCTCTTAGTTCACAAGATCATGAGCTAGGTCGCCATTTGTTACGATCCAGGTTCTCAAAGACACAGGGCTCTTCAACATTGGACTAGATAATGGCAAACTGCAACAACGTTAACACTAGATCCAACCCCTGCCTTAAACACTGGAAAACAAAACACCATTACCGCCCTGAGTCGTGCCTGGACAACGAGGTATCGTATGACTCGGTAACTGGTGCACACACACTAGGCTGACGCTCGATGAAACAGCCTATTCTCAAACAGTAAAAGATTACTCGATTAGGTTACACAAAGAAAAGATAGTTAACGTGATTAATTAACGTTACGGTAGATACTCAAATAACTGGCACTCCTGTATTAAAGAAAGTGCAATGCTAGTCCTGCAACATCAACTGGAAACTTCTGAAATAAGTCTGATGCTGGGAAGATGTTCGTAAAGAATCTTGAACAATTATAATGCAGAATACGGGTCACAATAAATGCTAGGACATATAGTAATAATAGGCAGGCGAATAATAAAGACTGCGCAAAGGTAGTAATGCTCGACAACTAAAGAAATGCTTCGTGACACAACGCAACAGCCTACTAGGGTTGTGCAACTCAACAACAACCTCGGCTCAAAAGTGCAGTGAATAATAATGTTGCATACATATAATAATGGGGGCTTATCTCTAACCAGTGTCTGCTCAGTTAATAAAGTCTAGCTGAGGTATCAAGGCAGGGCAACAATGGGCGACCATGCGGCTCGTAGCCTAACGTTGTCCGAAGGTGGTATAATGACGATTACGTTATATGACGGGGATGCTCTCTTGATAAATCTAGGTCTCTAGTACCTAGTTCTATCCTGGCGATCCCTCAGAAGTCAACACAAAGAGGCAGCACTATGTTGTGAGGGATAGGCTATGGCCCTCTCACACCACAGCGCTGTGCTCGCAAAGTAAACCCACCCGAAGACAACTTAGGCTCCCACAGTACCTGTCGATGTCGTGCAGGGCTTAGCTAACACTGCACACATCGGAGACAACGACACAGTAACCTTACCCCTAGTCTAGCTTTAAATAACCAAGCAGAATCACTCAACACCTTGCCAGGGAGACATATACCGGTCTACAACCTTCCCGAGAGAGGACACACACGGAAAAGTCCGTCTCTCCAACCTCAATAAAGCATAATACCTCCTTAACCTAATACATGGAAATATCTGAGAGCTTCGCGTACAATACGACTGGCCGACGGTGAACGTCTATGCTGAAACCAGAAGGGATGTTGAGTTTAATAAAGATTAGAGAATGAGAAAGGAGAAGTCGAGAGAGAGAAATAGTATGCAAAGTGGCGAGTATGGGGGACAGAATTGCAAAGGATGTAGACGATACGCGTGTCAGGCAAGCTCTGAGCTGGTAAAGAACACGCGGCCGCGATGGGCAGGGACTAGTTGACCACCCGGCCGCCAACGCCGTCAGCGCCCAAGCGAGCCGCGTGATAGCTCACCCCGCTGCCAGGTGTACCCCGTCACCCTCTCTCGCTCGCCTCTCACACAAGCAACATTTATATTATAGCGAATATAAAATACAAGGCGCGGTCACAGACCAAAACAAAGACCATTTCTAGACTGTCTGTGGCCACACGACACCAATCACACAAAGCAGATCATTCTAGGACAACTGTAGCCCATCCCCCCATCCTGGCGAGCGCTAGCGAGCTGCAATTCCCCACGCAACCATTCTGTTAACGCCGGGAGGCGTCACAGGCCCAAATATGGCAAATGAGTTTCAATGCGGATAAATGTAAAGAACTACATATTGGATACAGAAATGGGAAAGCAAACAATTGATGAATGGCACTCAGCTTAAAACTGTAGACAGAGAAATCGATCTGGGAGTAACAATATCGAATAACCTAAAACCGAGTCAACAATGTTCAGAAGTCGTTAAGAAGGCATACAAAATAATTGGATTTATAGGCAGGTCATTTGAGCATAAATTTAAAGAAGTTATCCTAACACTTTACAATTCCTTAGTCCGCCCTCTTCTGGAATACTGCGTTCAATCCTGGTGCCCTTATTACCAAAAAGATATAGACAAGCTAGAATGAGTTCAACGTAGAGTTACTAAAACGATACCTAGCCTAAAGAACAAACCATACAAGGAGCCTCTTAGAGAATTAAATTTATTTCCTTTAACCCAGCACAGATTAAGAGGTGACTTAATTCAAGTGTTCAAAATCATCAAAGGCATCGACAATATTAACTGTAGTAAGTACTTCACTATCGACCAATCTAATTACACGCAAGGAAACGGTTGCAAAATTATTGGTAAATCTTTTAACTCACACGAATCTAAGAATGTCTTCTTCAATCGAGTTGTCAACTTGTGGAATGGGCTTCCCCGAGACGTTATTGACTACAGCACCGTTGATTCTTTTAATCTTCGCTAGACAAATATCTTGCATCAAACCCGCAACTGACTGTTTGTAAATGAATAGCTTTATTTACCTCAGATTCATCAAGGATTATTGCGTATATATATTACTAAGACATTATTCTCTTATTCCAAGATATATAGCGGAAGATCACTTATAACTGCGTTATGTTACTAACCCATCTGTCCCCTACTAACTTCCTAATCCTGCCATGGACATAAGTTCCAGAGCAGTAGTTCCCTTTCCAATTTTGTCCTTACCCACTCTAAACCACTGTTTGGACACTTGATCCTCAGTGTTTTGGAGGACAACCAGCCTAGAGGGGTCACTAGACCTGTTGTTGCTTGATTCCCTTTGTACTCCTTTATACTCCTTTGCACCATCCCAGGTGTTACCGTTACTGGTACAGGGGGGCGGGATGATTCAGAGGGGCCCTCACCCTCATCAGCCGTAACTCTCATCACCGTCCCAGGTGTTACCGTTATTGGTACTGGGGGGCCGGATGATTCACAGTGGCCCTCACCCTCATCAGACGTAACTCTCATCACCATCCCAGGTGTTACCGTTATTGGTACTGGGGGGCCGGATGATTCACAGTGGCCCTCACTCTCATCACCATCCCAGGTGTTACCGTTATTGGTACTGGGAGGCCGGATGATTCACAGTGGCCCTCACCCTCATAAGACGTAACTCTCATCACCATCCCAGGTGTTACCGTTATTGGTACAGGGGGGCCGGATGATTCACAGTGGCCCTCACTCTCATCACCATCCCAGGTGTTACCGTTATTGGTACTGGGAGGCCGGATGATTCACAGTGGCCCTCACCCTCATCAGACGTAACTCTCATCACCATCCCAGGTGTTACCATTCTTGGTACTGGGGGCCCGGATGATTCACAGTGGCTCTCACCTTCATCAGTCGTAACTTTCATCACATTAACAAGGTTTTGAACTAAACATAGCAGATTAATAGCAACTTAACCCTTTCACCATCATTACGTACATTTCATCATATGCTGGTTACCTTAGACGAATTTCTTTAGCATATAATCTACCTCTGGGACTTAAAGGGGTACATACCACCTTAATAAACCCTCTTGGTACCATTGGTCAAACATAAACTGCATAACATCATCTAGTTTTAGCTAGAATCAAAGGTGAAAAGGCACCATGGCGCTGAATGGGTTAACTTAAAATGTGCAAGAAAAAGCGCCTGTTTGAATCCGCAAGACAAAATTACCATTTGCGAGTTTCGATCTAAAAGGAAGTTGGAGGTGTAGATATCGATATGTGCTTGCAGTACATTTATAAACACATGAAATAAACATCAACATACTTTCTAGCCATCAGAAACCTATATTAGTATTGCATTTCCTATAAATATCGAGGTTTGCTGCTCCAACTTCCTTATAGCCTAAAACTCGCAAGTGGTCACTTGAGAGGTCCATTTCCAGGCTTACCCCTTCTCCTTACCCAGCTAGTTACTGTCCTGTTCACCCTCAAAGGGTCCAGTTTTCGAGGGGTCGATGGCAATTAGGCTCTTTTACTTGGCTTGGGTCGGGTCGGGTTGGGGGAGAGAGCGAGACAAGAAATAGAGAGAGGTTGTGTGTGTGTGTGTTTGTATGTGTGTGTGGGTGTGTATGAATTTGAGTAGGATGAAAGACAGAGAGAGGGTGTATGTGTGTGTGAATTTGAGTGCACGTTTATGCGTCCGGAAGATAATTGTATAAATGAAAGAGAGAGTACAAAAGAGTACAAAGGCAATCAAGCAACAACATATCCAGTGACCCCTCAAGGCTGCTTGCCCTCCAAAACACTGATGGTCAAGTGTCCAAACAGTGGTTTAGAGGGGGTAAGGGAAAATGGAAAGGGAATACTGCCCTGGGACAAATTTCCGTGGCAGGATTAGGAGATGTTAGTTTGGGACAGTTGTTAGTAATAAATTAGAGGGAAAAAAACTACTTCATTCATTTACAAATACAGTCAATCGTGGATTAAAGGCAAGATGTTTGTCTAGGCGAAGTTTAAAAGAAATCAATGGTGCTGTCATAGAATATTGCAGTCTATGACATCTGAGGGAAGCCCATTCCACAAGTTGACAACTCAATTAAAGAAGAAATTCTTAGGCTCGTGTGAGTTAAAAGAATTACTAATTATTTTGCAACCGTTTCCCGCATGTAATTTGATTGGTCGAGAGTGAAATATTTATTACAGTTCATATTGTCGATGCCTTTGATGATTTTGAACACTTGAATTAAGTCATCTCTTAATCTTCACTGTGTTAAAGGAAATAGATTAACTTATCTAAGACGCTCCTCATATGGTTTGTTCTTTAGGCAAGGTATCATTTTGGTAACTCTACGTTGAACTCGTTCTAGCTTGTCTATATCTTTTTGGTAATTATGGCACTAAGATTGAACGTAATATTCCAGGAGAGGGCGGACTAATGAATTGTAAAGAGTTAGGATTACATATGTATATTTATTCTCAAATGACCTGCCTGTAAAGCCAATTATTTTGTTTGCCTTCTTAACAACTTCTGCACATTGTATACTCGGTTTTAGGTTACTCGATATTGTTACTCCTAAATCAGTTTCTGTCCAGACTCTTAAGCTGGTTGCCATTCATTGAATAGTTTGCCAACTCATTTCGGTTTCCGATATGGAGTACTTTACATTTATCCACATTGTAACACATTTGCCATATTTGAGCCCAATGTGACAACTTATCTAGATTATGTTGCATAACTTCAACCTGTTCATTTGAGAGTACGCTATTTGCAATGTTTGTATCGTCAGCAAACTTTGAGGTTGTACAGGTGAGACCCACATATAACAGTATTATGTCATTAATGTAAACTAGGAAGAGAACTGGCCCCAGTACAGATCCCTGGGGTACCCTGTTACTTACATTGATCCATTTGGATGCTTTACCGTTTATGACTACTCTTTGCTTTCTGTCACTGAGCCAATTTTCTATCCATTTCAACACACCATCTTGTATTCCATGGACTTTTAACTTTGATCAATACATGTGTGTGGGGAACTTGTCCAAGGCCTTTTGAAAATCCAGGTATATAATATCTACAGCTTTATTCTCATCATGTAGGTTGAGAATATCTTGGAAGAAATCTAAGAGGTTTGTTAAGCAGGAGCATTTATTACGAAAACCGTGTTGAGTATCTTTAAAAGTATGTTATTTTCCTCTAAGTGGTTTACGATTGTGTCTCTTATGAGTGTTTCTAGCATTTTACATACAACTGAGGTAAAGCTAATTGAACGATAGTTACTAGGTAAGGATTTGCTTCCTTTTTTGTAAATATCGGTGTTACGTTGGCGTTCTTCCATTGATCAGGCATAGTCCCAGACTGTAAGGATTTATTGAAGAGCAATGTCAGTGGTTTGGAGAGCTCATACTTACCTTCCTTTAGACCTCTAGGCGAGATCATATCAGGTCCAGGCGATGTATTTAACTTAAGTTTTTCTAAACATTTCAAAACTTCTCTCTCTGTAATTCTGATACTGCTTAGAACATCAGAATTAGCTTTCTAAACCGGTGATGTTGTAGGGATATTACAAGGGTCTTTTTGTTGTAAAAACTGACGCAAAGAAGGTGTTGAGAGCGTTACTCATGTTTGCTTCATATTTAATGTAATCTCCTTTCTCATCGACTAACGGTCCAATCATTGAAGTCACTACTTTCTTCTTCTTGATGTAACTATAAAATTCTTTCGGGTTTGTCTTACTTTGATTTGCAACATGTAATTCTAGCGTGTTTTTACTTTGTTTGATTAACTTTTTGGCTTTGCGTCGTAGATCTATAAATATCGTTTTATATTCAGGGTGTCAGGGATTATTAATTTATTATGAACGTTCTTTTTTACAAGCAGACAATTCGCAATGTCTTTATGCCACCACTTAGGCCTATTATTATGAACTGATTTTTGTTTTTTTAATGGTATACACTCATGTACTGCATTCGAATATGTGGAGGGGAAAAATCTCCATGATTGGTTTAGATTAATTATCGTTGTTAATCATACAACTCCATTCAATTTTTTTTAATGTTGCTCTAAGGTTACGGAAGTATGCTCTCTTGAAATTTGGGACTTCTTCTTTGCTAGTATTGTGTTAGTTGCTATTGAATTTTAAATGGAACGTGATCGTACGATGGTCACTATTACTGAAATAATTAATAACATTAAAATTATCTATTAATTCTTCTTTTGTTGCCAGTACAAGGTCAAGAACGTTATTACCACGTGTCGGCGATTGAACAAATTGATAGAGCGAACTTTCTTGCAAGTTCGCATACAAGTCGTGTCCAGAGTGTGAAGTAAGAGTATCACCACACTTGGTAACAGATAAACTAAAATTGCCAAACATGATGGTATCTTATGAGTTACTTACAGCTGCAGTTTGTTCGTAAATTTCCCATTGAGTTTGCACTGATTGAGCTAGAGGTCTGTATATTAATGCAAGTATTATTTTTGTACCTTTATTATTTTTTATTACCACAAAGGATGTGTCGACGTTCACAATTTGGGGTTTTGACAAGAGGATCGGGTTAAGACTATCTTTGATACTAAATAAAACGCCACCTCCATTTCTATTATCCAAATTTGTGGTTCTTGACGGATTAGGATTTAAGTCATTCATAGGTCGCCATCCTCGCTGTCCTCGTTCCGCCTTCCTGGTTGTCCTATGTTGAGTCGATTTCTTCTCCGAAAATCATTCAACTCATCGTTGAGAAGACGTCCAAAACGTGCTGCTCCCACCTGGTTCAGATGAACTCCATCGTTCGAAAACAAATAGTCATTGTAGTAAAAAGTGTCCCAGATGTTGACGAATAGGTGTGCAAATGTACAGCTCATTTGCTCTAGCTTGTTTTGGGTTACAGAAATTAGGGTTCACGATTTCTGGCCTACCCATTTGGAACAGGTTATAGTCATGATGAACGTGTCCCTGTATGTCAAAGGAGATCGGCCTTTTAGTTTAGCTTTCTAGTCCAGTTGCTATACCTTGTTTCTAATAGGTAGTCCAGTAATCATTAACCCTAACCTCTGTAACCCAAGAAGGGCTAGAGCAAATGGGATGTAAATCTTCACACATATTCCCTGGCTAATGTTTCTCAAATAGTAGAAATGTTAACTTCAGTACTCAAGTCGTTTGTGAGTCATAGAGGTTAATGTTCAAGAGTTTTGGACTACTCACTTGGAACAGGGTATACCTCATTAGAACCCAGAACAGGTATGTATCTTAACCCTTCCGTACCTGTGACGTCCTTTTATCTTGTATTTTAGTAGTATTCAGTTTTAAAAGGGAATCTAGAAGTTAACAGGCTTCAAACTCTCTCACTTTACCAGTTTTACTACTACAAATCCTTCGTAATATGCACAAAAACGTATACATATAGCTAGAATATAATTAAATAGACGTTGCCGGTACAGAAGGGGTTAAAAGGAAAACACCCCACTTCGCATTACCTAGCCAATTTTCCATATGTTTGGCTGGATATTCACGGGCAACTGTACGGTAGCGCTAATAAGTCATGCCTCAGCCGTCATTACTTTTGGCTCGCTCTGTGCTGTAATAATGTCTGTCAGATGTTGAATAGGGTGGGAAAGTGTAGAAACATGTTTGTATATCATACTCGAAATGATTAAATAATATTTCAGATATAGTTGATATCAATTATTGATCAAAATATGCTTGGTGCCGAGACATCACTTATTTTGGCCAACTGTACACTGGCCTGTACAAGTAACTGGTGCCCTGCCACATGATGAACTGGAGAGAATAGTTAGTTGAATTAGGACCCTTCTGGATTATTAAGCCAGCACACTAAGAATAGTGTCAGGACTGGGGCCCCTTTTGGAGAACCCCAATACTTTGGAGATAGTTAACATTGACTTAGGAAAAAAATAATTAAACACGCAATTCCATCTGATAGACTTTATATTTTCGGGTTGGGACAACTGTCCCCATGATTGTCTTAACCCCTATATGCTGGCAGTGTTCACGATATATATATATATATATATATATATATATTGTTACGAACTGGCACTCGGGTACACAAGGGCACTCAATCAGGACTCGAAAACGGCTCGCTGCCACAACGGAAACACACGATCCCAACCCCTGAGTACTGCCAGCCGAACAAAAAACACCAATACCCTCCAGAGTTCAATCTGCTATAACGGGGTATACAAGAACTCGGTACTAGTGTTCAACAACAGACTAATAAAGAGACAGGAATTATCTAGTCTGGTCAACAATCAAACAATGAAGTAAGAAACAACAACACCAAAGAATAGTGTTGGCCGAAGCCGAAGTAATCCACCCTTGACTATGAACTTAAGAAGTCCACCACCCTCTACTTCGGATCGGCACTATTACGTTACGTTAATTAATAGTCCTTCAGCATCGAGCAAGGAATCTTCTGAAAAAAGTTAGATGCTTCTCGGATGCTCGTAAGAAGTACGTATCGGATTTTGAACAGTAATTCAATAAGCAAAGACACTGGCAATTAAATACTATTAAAGGCTTAAATTGGCATAAGAATAATTAAAAGAATATGCAATAGTAAATGGCAAACATTAAAAGGAAGTACTCCGCAAATGCAACGGCAATAGCCTACTCGGATTGTGCTCGTGGGCCACTAATCACTAAAGTAGCCAAGCTTGCAACACATGAAATCAATAGTGCATAAACAATATCATACATAAGGAAAGCTTCAATAGTATTCTGTATCTACTAATCGAGTAAAGTCTAGCTGGGGTACTGTGGGCAAAAGGTAGCAGTGACTGAGCAAAAACGGCTTGTAGCCTAGCGAAGTCCTCACGACTGTTTAAAGTATTACGTTAAAACTAACAAGTGCACTTTGAGAAATCCAGATCCCTTGTATCTGGTTTTCTCCCGGCTCTTTGACAAAGTAAAAACAAACTGTTAATAAAATACAGGGTGGTTAGGCTCTTGCCCTCACGCACTCTAAATTATTAACTCAACACAGTCATCCGCGAAGACAACCTAGGCTTCACTGAACCGAAACGAGTATGCAGGTTTATCGCTTAACCACTGCATCAAACAACAACTCGTAACACAGAAAAGCCTTACCCCAGTCTAGCATTACCTAGACTAGCAGAAAACAGGAATAATAATAATAACACACAGGGAAATGCATATACAAGTGCAAGAAACATAAATCACTCCTATTCTAAGTCAACCCTTCCAAAGTAGGCTATCTAATAGGCAAGTATCTCATGAGAACTCAAGCGATAATACGTTGGCTGACTAGCTCTGCACCAACGGGACAATGGAAGTTAAACAGGGCAGGGAAAAGAGGAAATAAGAATGTAAGGTAGTAGAGAAAGTTCCCATCAGTCAGAAGAATATAAATAGTTAGCAAGGGAAATGAGAAGTCGCTCTGCCTAATGAGTTCTGATGAAAAAATGGCTAGACTTCCCTTTTATACCCGGCCCTCTAGTGAGCCCAACGTGAACTACTAAGGACCACCCCATGACAACCATTACGTAATTTCTCTCTCTCCTCTGGGATACACAAAGGCTCCCCCTAGCACTGAGGGAGGGAGGAGTGCTAGTGAGTTAGGCCTACCTCCTGCCTGGCGTACCCACTGACACCTAACTGTGGCTGTTTCTCTTCCCATCATTACAAATAAGTTTTACACACAATACTTATAACTAATGATATAAAATAGAACTCGTTGACTCAGATGAAAACAAAATACATATTCATAATACTTATAGTACAACGGCTCACACGAACTAAGTTAGGAAACTCTACATAGACTACAGCCAAAGTTCCTGCCCAGACGATCCTAGCGAGAGTGGGGCATGACTAGGCGTTCTGTACAGCATGCTCACACGTGGACATGCGTCACAATATATATATATATATATAATACAGTATATACCGTATACACTGAAAGAGCTCTGAGGAGCACTGATTATTGTAGTAGCGATAGAATAGCTAGAGAGATGCAACATTGCGGCGAAGAGAGAGAGTTTGCAAAGAGATGGTGAGTGGGCGGGAATTAATGATATGACAGGCCTTCCTGTCTACTTTGTCTAGAAGTACGGTGTGCGAGGATCCTCCCCACACATGTGATCAATACTCAATACAAGGACACACTGTGCCCCTGTACAGAACAAGAAGCTGTGCAGGGGTTAAGAACCCCTTGAGGCGGTTAATCACACCCAGCCTCTGGGAGGTTGCCTTAGCAAGACGGTGTAGTAGGACATTTTTACCCCCGGGAAAAGTAGCCTAGGCTCAATTTCCCCTGGGGAAAAGTGGCCTGGGCTGTTTTGCCCCCGGGAGGGGGGGGGGGGGGGGGGGGGGCGGGGATTTCAGACCTAGGATATTTTTCCCCCCTCTTTATGGAAGGACTGTTTAACCTAACCTAACCTAACCAAACCTAACCTAACCTAACCCTAACCCAACCTAACCAAACCTAACCAAAGAAGTGGGAATAATATCCTAGGCCAAAACTCCCCCCGGGGGATATCTATCCTGGGCCAAATTTCCCCCAGGGGGAATTTCGGATGGGGGGAAAAGCAGACTGGTACACCTGTAATATGGTCATTCCAAGTGAGAACAGAAGAAAGAGAGACATGTAGAATATTGAAAGAAGATGAAGGATTGATGTTTGTATTATTGAAAAATAAGGGATAATCCACTGGGTGTTCCGGACTGGTTGATAGATGGAGAAATTGGGTTTTGGAAGCATTAAAGGTAGCAAGGTTTTCTCTGCCCCAACTGGAAATAGTAGTTAGATCAGAAGATAAGTGTTCTATGGCTTCATTATGTTTGTCTTTGAGCGATTGCTGGCTGGGGCGTTCTGGAAAACCAATCGAGTAGGGTAAGGTAGAGTTGTCTGCGCATGAATGGATGGGATTGGAGATACTCTTGAGAAGATCGTTTTTGAAAATTAGGAAGATAATAGAAGATTGGACAGAGCCATGAGGAACACCGGAGTTGATAGGATGAAGAAGTGAACGATGGCCGTCCACAACCGCAGCTATGGAACGACCGGAAAGGAAATTAGAGAGAAAGGCAAAGATGGAGGGATAGAAACTGAAGGAGAGCAGTTTAGAAATTACAAATTTGTGCCAGACTCTATCGAAGGTTTTCGATATGTCTAGTGCAATAGAAAAGGTCTCACCGAAGTCCCGAAAGGAGGATGACCAAGAGTTAGTAAGATATGAAAGAAGATCACCAGTAGGGCGACCCTTAAGGAAGCCATACTGGCGATCTGAGAGCAGATTATGAGAAGAGAAATGCTTAAGAAATTTGGAAGCGAGAGTAGTTTAAAAAATTGGAGCGATACAAGAGATGAGAGCAATTGAACGATAGTTGGAGAGTTAAGCGCGGTCACCCTTCTTTGGGACAGGTTGAATGAGAGCAAACTTCCAGCATGAAGAGAAGATGTTAGAGGAGAGACAGAGATTAAAGAGTTTGCCTAGACAGGGAGTCAGCACGGAAGCACAGTTGTTTAGTATAATAGGAGGAACAACGTCTGGACCTTATGCCTTCTCAGTATTAAGCCCAGAGAGGGTAAAATGTACATCTTTAAAAGAGATTAGGATATTAGGCATAAGGAGGAGAGAGAGGGGTGGAGAGGGAGGAATAGCACCGGAATCATCCAAGGCGGAGTTTCTAGCAAATGTTTGAGCGAAGAGTTCAGATTTGTCAGAGGAAGAAGTGATGGTTGTGCCATCAGAGTGAAAAAGGGTATGTAGAGACGAGGAGGAAACAATGCTGGAGAGGTTTTTGGCTTGATGCCAGAAAGCTTGGGAAGAGCTAGAGTTGAATAGTTCAGTGCATTTATTATTGATGAAAGAGGGCTTTGGCATGGCGAAGAACAGATTTGGCTTGATTCCAGCAAGAAACATACGAAGAATGAGATTATTGAGTTTTAAGGCGTTGGTACCGTTTGAATGCTTCCTCCTTGTATATATATATATATATATATATATATATATATATATATATATATATATATATATATATATATATATATATATGCCATTCAATATTCAAGTCCAGAGAGGAATGAATATGCCAACTAACATCAGTACTTCCTTCTACCCTTGCATGTTTGTGTTTCAATATAGTGTGTGATAATTTGATGACAACAATAAATATGACAGCAATAAGTGTTATCGACGAGTAGTAATTTAAGATGGCATTATTCAATAAGTGAAACGAGAAAACCAAAACTTTATATACTCTCCAGCGTAATTCATATCGGGTCAGAAGCAAGGGAGCGCTGGAAATTGACAATCAATGCCGAAAATGCTAAAGTTTGCGTGGTACCAGCCTTTACTTACCAAGTGGAGTAAAATCATTTCCAATTTTTATTGTAACTCCAGCACTCCAACAACTGGTGACGTCACCGTTCAAATTACCTTAGCATATTATAGTTTTCATTTGGTTTTAATTATATGTATCCAGGATTGAATAGCCGTAGTACATGAACAATGCCTTGAAGGTGAAATCTATATGAAACTATTAATATATACAAAAGTTGAAAATATTTTGAACCAAAACAAAAACATTTGTGAGGAAGAAGGTAGAATATACTGACATGGTAAAAAGGCCTCAGCAATTATTTTGTCCAGGAAACAAAAATAATAATAATTATAATAATAATAATAATAATGTATATATATCCTCGTTTATCCCAGGTTAATCCGGGCAAGGTTTGAGCACGTAATTTACTATTCATGCAGCGTTGTCACCTGAGAAAACATTTTTTGTTTTCCCCTGGGTAACACACTTTTGTACACAACCCCGTAATAACAATTGGCAACATAATTATATAACCTGAGAATGTCAAATATTTTCCCCCTATTCTATTCCATATATTATTATTATTATAATTATTATTATATATTTGTATTTATTATATATATATTTATTTGATTCGCCAGACATCGTAATTCCCGGCCATGAACATTAGGGGTTTGTCACGATGTTCATGGCCACCCCTTCTCGGGTATTAATACCAGTAGTTATTATCAGCACAGTATTCTATGAATGAAAAAAAAAGAAAAACACAACAGATGAGACACAGTGTTCCAATACGTACCAAAAACTTAATTGCACAAAATTGACTGGCTTCCGGAATCTCGCGCCGGCTGTACTCTCATGTTGCAGGCGGACACTATCTCAGCTTTGCTTTAGTCTTGGCCCGTGTTGTCTGTGTCAACACTACAGTAAGGGGAAGTCCTATTTGTCTCATAGTTTGCTTGTACACACTAGACACAAGCTATCGCGTGTAGTGATTAGCTCTCCAAATAATTATTTTTAATATTATTATTATTATATGAGTTGCCGAAGTCTCCAACCAGGGTGCAGAAACACCATCAAGATGAATCCACACAATACACCCGGAGGCACTGGAGAGAGACTACGGCAACTTAGGACAAAATTAAAACATATACTGTATACTGTACATATACACATGTTAAACACAGATAACATATAATGCAGTGGAGGATATCAAGTATAAATATAATACAATTAAATAGAATAAAATAAGTTTAAAATATTAGAATTAATGCTGCAAAAAAGCATTAACTCTAGACTTCAAAATGGAGATATGAGCTGAATTGACTAGCTCATTTGGCAACTTATTCAACAAGTCGACCATGGCCGGCACAAAACACCGTGAAAACTGTGTAGTAGAAAAATTAACACGGCTCATGGCAAGATCATTAAGATTGCTTGTGAATCTAGTTGCACGAGCCTGGACATAGGGCCCAGGCAGAACCCCATGTAAGGGATGCTGAGGGTTGTTAAAAATTTAAATAAAAGACTAAGGGCACCAACTTTACGTCGATGACACAGATCAAGAGACAAATGAGGTAGAATAAAAGTGATGGAATTTAGCGACCTGTCAAGCAACTTGAGATGGCAGTCAGCTGCTGACAACCAGACAGGTGAGCAGTACTCGAAATGTGGCAAAATAAAAGCATAAAAAGACTTGATAACTGTGGCATCACAAGCAAATGTTTTATAAACCTTGCGAAGCAGACCAATATTTTGGGAAATGGAAGAGGAGAAAGAATGAATATGCTTTTCAAAAGTAAGTTTGGGATCAAGAGTAACTCCTAACAAACGCAGAGTATCCACATTCTCAATTTGCTCGCCAGAAACTTGTACATAAGGATGGGGAGGATCCAAGGTACGAGATCTGCTGTTGATAATGGAGTGTGTTTTACTAGCATTAAGTTTCATGCCCCAAAGTTCACACCATGATGTAATTTTGGCTAAATCCCTATTCAGAGCAGTAGCAATTACGTGTCGATCTATTGGTGATGGAATTGACGCATATAAAGTTGTATCATCAGCATAGGAGATTAGTTTATTTTCAAGCTCGGAACACAGGTCAGCAGTAAAAATAATAAAAAGCAAAGGCCCAAGGACACTGCCTTGTGGAACACCCGAAACAACAGTAACAGAAGGGGAATGACACCCATCAATGATCACAGACTGAGATCTTTTCGTCAAAATATCTTCAAAGATTCTTAAAAAATTCCCACCAATACCGATGAGCTGTAACTTATACAGAAGTGCTTTATGGTTGACTAAATCAAAAGCAGAATTAAAGTCAATAGCCACGACGCGAGACGCATGTCCCTGGTCCAATGAAGATTGCAAGTCATGGGTGAGTGTCAGAAGCGCATCACATGTACCCAGTCCCTTATGAAAACCAAACTGTGAGTTTGGTATCAAATTATGACTATTACAATAAGAGGAAAGGCGTCTGGACAAAAGCCTCTCATAGAGCTTGGATAGAATAGGTGTAATGGAGATAGGGCGATAGTTTGCTCACATTCAACCTGTCCCAAAGAAGGGTGACCGCTCTCAACCCTCCAACTATCGTCCAATTGCTCTCATCTCTTGTCTTTCTAAAGGTTTTGAAACTATTCTTGCTTCCAAAGTTCTTAAGCATTTCTCTTCTCATAATCTGATCTCAGATCGCCAGTATGGCTTCCTTAAGGGTCGCTCTACTGGTGATCTTCTTTCATATCTTACTAACTCTTGGTCATCCTCCTTTCGGGACTTCGGTGAGACTTTTTCTATTGCACTAGACATATCGAAAGCCTTCGATAGAGTCTGGCATAAATCTTTAATTTCTAAACTACCCTCCTTCGGTTTCTATCCCTCCATCTGTGCCTTTGTCTCTAATTTCCTTTCCGGCCGTTCCATAGCCGCGGTTGTGGACGGCCATTGTTCACTTCCTCACCCTATAAACTCCGGTGTTCTTCAGGGCTCTGTCTTATCTCCTATTCTCTTTCTAATTTTTATAAATGATCTCCTTAACTGTACCTTAATTCCCATCCATTCATACGCAGACGACTCAACCTTACACTACTCCATTAGTTTTTCAGAACGCCCCAGCCAGCAATTCCTCAACGACAAACGTAATGAAGCCATAGAACTCTTAAATTCTGATCTAAATACTATTTCCAATTGGGGCAGAGAAAACCTTGTTAACTTTAATGCTTCCAAAACCCAATTTCTCCATCTATCTACCCGTCAGGATCTCCCAGCGGACTATCCCTTATTCTTCAACAATACAAAAATCAACCCTTCATCTTCTCTCAATATTCTTGGTGTCACTTTTTCTTCTGCTCTCCTTTGGAAGGACCATTTTACTAGTCTTGTTAAGGCAGCCTCCCAGAAGCTCGGTGTGCTCAACCGCCTTAGGGGGTTCTTTTCCCCTGCACAGCTTCTTGCTCTGTACAGGGGCATAGTGCGCCCTTGTATTGAGTATTGTTCACATGTCTGGGGAGGTTCCTCTCACACCGCTCTCCTAGACAAAGTTGAAAGGAAGGCCTTTCGTATCATTAACTCCCGTCCACTCACCAACTCTCTGCAGTCTCTCTCTCTCCGCCGCAATGTTGCATCTCTCTCGCTATTCTATCGCTACTATAATAATCAGTGTTCCTCAGAGCTATCCCAGTGTATACCACCTCCTTTACGTAGGGCACGTGGTACCCGTCTTGCAACTCAATCCCACCCCTACTCTGTGCAACTCTCCAACCCAAGAGTGAAACGTTACTCTCAAACTTTCTTCTACTCAACAGCTGAGCTCTGGAACTCTCTCCCAGAATCAGTCTTTCCCTCTTCCTATGACTTAAATTGCTTCAAACTCCGTGTGTCCAGGCATTTTGGCTCGAACGTCCCTTGATTTTGGCCCTGTCACTCTTTCAACTATGGGGGAGGCACTCGCTATAAGCAGTAATGCCTTTTGCCTCCCTCAATCACATATAAAAAAAAAAAAAATAAAAAAAAAGTCATTAGGAGATGACTCTCCAAACCATTGACATTGCTATTCAATAAATCCTTGCAGTCTGGAACTATGCCTGATCAGTGGAAGCTAGCCAACGTAACACCGATATTAAAAAAAGGCAGCAAATCCCTACCCAGTAACTATCGTCCAATTAGCTAACCTCAGTTGTATGTAAAATGCTAGAAACGGTCATAAGAGACAGACTCGTAACTCACTTAGAGGAAATTAATATACTTAAAGATATTCAACACGGCTTTCGTAAAAAACGTTCCTGTTTAACAAACCTCTTAGACTTCTTCCATGATATCCTCAACCTCTACGATGAGAGTAAAGCTGTAGATATTATATACCTTGATGTTCAAAAGGCCTTTGACAAAGTTCCCCACAAACGTTTACTGCTAAAACTAAAAGCGCATGGAATACAAGACGGTATGTTGAAATGGATAGAAAATTGGCTCAGCGACAGAAAGCAAAGAGTAGTCATAAACGGTAAGGCATCTAAATGGACCAATGTAAGTAGCGGGGTACCCCAGGGATCGGTACTTGGACCAATTCTCTTTCTAATTTACATCAACGACATACAGTAGATGAGGGTCTCACCTGTACAATCTGAAAATTTGCTGACGATACAAAAATTGCAAATAGCGTACTCTCAAAAGAACAAGTTGACGGTATGCAACACAAACTAGATAAATTGTCATGTTGGGCCCAAATTTGGCAAATGAGTTTCAATGCGGATAAATGTAAAGTACTACATATCGGATACCTAAATGAGAAAGCAAACTATTCGATGAATGGCACTCAGCGTAAGAAAATAAACACAGAAACCGATCTGGGAGTAACAATATCGAGTAACCTAAATCCGAGTCAACAATGTTCAGAAGTTGTTAAGAAGGCAAACAAAATAATTGGCTTTATAGGCAGGTCATTTGAGCATAAATCCAAAGAAGTTATCCTAACCCTTTACAATTCCTTAGTCCGCCCTCTTCTGGAATACTGCGTTCAATCCTGGTGCCCTTATTACAAAAAAAGATATAAACAAGCTAGAACGAGTTCAACGTAGAGTTACCAAAATGATACCTAGCCTAAAGAACAAACCATACGAAGAGCCTCAGATAATTAAAGCTATTTCCTTTAACCCAGCGCAGATTAAGAGGCGACTTAATTTGTGTTCAAAATCATCAAAGGCATCGACAATATGAACTGTAGTAAGTACTTCACTATCGACCAATCTAATTACACGCGGGGAAATGGTTGCAAAATTATTGGTAAATCTTTTAACTCACACGAATCTAAGAATTTCTTCTTCAATCGAGTTGTCAACTTGTGGAATGGGCTTCCCCGAGACATTATAGACTGCAGCACCGTTGATTCATTTAAACTCCGCCTAGACAAATATCTCGCATCAAACCCGCGACTGACTGCGTTTGTAAATGAATAACTTTATTTTATCCTCCCCTCAGTTACTAACCCATCTGTCCCCTACTAACTTCCTAATCCTGCCACGGACATTAGTTCCCTTTCCAATGTTCCCTTACCCACTCTAAACCACTGTTTGGACACTTGATCATCAGTGTTTTGGAGGACAAGCAGCCTAGAAGGGTCACTAGATCTGTTGTTGCTTGATTTCCTTTGTACTCCTTTGTACTTTGTACTCCTTTGGGTTGTATCCAATCGGCCCCTTTCAGCCTACTGTTTTAAGACGTTTAACCTCATCCTGGTCGATTTATACGTGGCGAGCGACCGTGAGCCACCATAATTTAGATAATGTGTTAAACAGCTGGCTAAATTTGTACATTTATCGATAGAAAAAATTATCCGGCGAAGCCGGATTTCTCCATAAAATGCTGGCTCATTATCGCTGGTCAGGAAAAAATCGACACATGGATGGCGATAAATGTCTTAAAACAGTAGGCTGAACGGGGCCGAATGGACACAACCAAGACAGATTTAGCAATTCAGGTCACCACCCCTTAATAGAGGATATATTTAACATTTTGATCCAATGCAGACCTTCCTAAGCTGCATAATATCTAATTGTAGCCTGAATGAAATGATACACCGTCGTCTTATTCAGGCAGTTAATACTAGGACACTACAAAGGTGTAAATTGTCTAAGAAAAAGAGAATACATTGTAAATCAGTGACGGAAGAGAAAAAGGGTGGGTACAGTAAAGGTTTTACAGCCCTACATATTTACGTTATGTATGGAAGTAATCATACATTGATTGACTTACAATAATACATTACTATAAGAAACACCCCGTTCTTAACATTAATCATCAATTACAAACCCCAATGTACTTTAATAAACTATAAATCAGATAGTGAACCATATAAATGAACTACTATATAACATGATTCAATTGCGTTTAGCTCTTCGAGATAAAAGTGCTAAGGACATCCAAACAAATTAGTAGCCAATATTCTTGAAGAAGCTTACTAAAATATAATACTAATTACAATAATAATATCATAATAGTAATAATAATATTAATAAACACAAAATAATAATAATCCAAATAATAATACATTCTTATTCCTCACATTAACGAATCTATCAAGCATGTGTTATGATTCATTAAAAAGGTTGACATAAGACAGTTGGCACCAATTGTATTAAACACACAGAATGCTAATTCACGACAGAATATGATATCTAATTGAGTTTTTTTTTCGTTTACCAAATAACAATATCGCATTGAAGGAAGATTATATATTTATATGTCAATTACACACGAGCAAGTACCTGAAATTAATAATGCAAATGTTCACGATGAACGTTAATGAACTAAGAGTAGAGATCAAATGCTGTCGCCAAGAACGTGGATGATATAGACGTTATTTATATATATATATACAGTATATATATCTACAATCTGTTGTTAAGGAATAGTATGTCAACGTATAATTAAACCCTTCCCACATGTTAAGAACTTAAGGCCGTAAATTTATGTCACAGTTACTTGATCCATCGAAACAAAAAGTGCGATATCCCAGCGAGGTGAGTGTAGAGGGTAGCAATGTCAACTCTATATTAGCTTTCGGCGGCCCCCAGCGTCATAACCAATAGTAAAAAGTGAGAGATGCCACCATTAATCAACCAGGATCCCTGTAAATATGGGACAGCATCCTACTGATGTAGCTAGATTAGATCATGTTATAGACTCCCATTTTGCTTACTTAACCAATTGTATTCCTTACTTACATATTTACAGAAAGTACTTGCATTATAACCTTTCATACTTGTATTCCTATTATAACAGCTTAAGTATAAGTATCAATGTATTTCTTATATTACATACATCTAGTGTAGCCTACAGGATAAGCCAGAGGAACGGGTCATGGGAATCACTGTAATCATCATATCTGACTTGCCTTCTATCACGTGATAGGGACATGGTTGAGGTGTGAACGGGGTGAGGATGACATGTGTTATGGGTGTGATTGAAGATTAAAACTACGCCCCTTTTATGTAATCTTGACAGGTACTGGTTATGAGTTCTGTAAAATACCTAATGTATGGTAAGACGTCATTTAGAGGGCATAACCCGATGTTATATAAGGTTGAACTAACGACATTTGGCAGGAGAGAAGAGGGCCCCATCATTGTTGACAGAGAGGGGTCAGAGGCCAGTCTTGATAGTGAAAGCCAGACATTTATACTAGTATTGTTTGCTTATTTAATTTTGAATTCTATAAAGTACTTCTGAATAAGTTCTAAGCTTCCATTCAATAAATTGGATATGAAGTACACTCAAGTTTTAGTTTCCCTTACATTTTATCTTTAAGGTCTGATAACATTATATATACATTTATATATTATTCTCCCTAATATACAGGGAGTGGTGGCAGTCTTTTGAGAGTTACTTAAACAAGATATAACTCTAATCTTTAGTGTCCATTATAATAATTTACCAGCTTCAAGATCGGTTACTAAACGTTAACCCCTTCAGCACGAGGACATATTTATAACTTATAATCTGGCTAAATTAGACGATGCTATGCAGTTTACGGTCTTATGTTAATCACAGAGTTTATGGGAATCGAATTTACCCCTATAAGTCCTGAAGGTAAATTATAAGCTAAAGGAAATCGTCTAAGGGTAACCAGAATATGATGCCAATTACACCATCGTGCTGAAAGGGTTAATTATGTGGGAGAAGGCGATAATGACGGTGGTGGTGGTGAGGCGTCAAGGCACTCACTCAAACACGATGCTTTCAATATTCGTCCAAGGTGAGTGCACTTAATTAGTCTGATTGCAGGTGTACTCACTTAGCCTGTTGTTCTGTTTAATTTATTTGTCCGCTGGGGATGTACCAAGAACTCAAGTCATGTGGCTGCTTCATACAAAAATCGTTGGTTCTTTGTGTACTCCACTATTACCTCCTCTAATGAATGTGAAGGAATTAGTGATTTGGCCTCCATTTGTTCGTTTAGTTTGTCTTTAAACTAGATATATCGCATAGATATTAACCAATGTTCACAACATTTTGGTGGGCAGATATGATATGCGCCGAGGAAGTAGTGATTCAAATTAGAGGGTGATCTGTAGAGCACATACCTCCAACAGCTTAGGCGAAGTTATGCGCTCTCCCGAGTGACCCTCTAGTTGTATTACTGTATTTGACTGATTTTTGTTGTGTGCACCCTATTAGTGTGCGCCTACATTCAAATTACCGTTGCTATATTATACACTGACGTAATAAATTACTTGTGCAAGCAACTGATCTCTGTAGTACACACTATTATCCCACACAAACAACCTTGGATTGAACCATGGGACAAGTGATCAACAGTCAAACCTGCTACCATCACAACATACCAGCATTAACGAGTTTTTGTAACCTTAGAGACAGCTGCTGCCCAGAGGTAATTTGAGTTGACGTACTACTGACGACACAACAGAAACGATTTACACTCCAACCCCTACCAGTGAGGTGAAAAGGCAACTCTCATTATATAGGAATACAAATAATATTGAAATCAAACACACTGTTCGAGAACATTTCGACCCCCCCCCCCCCCCCCCCGTAATGGAGCCCTTTTTATAATATGTCATCCTGTTCGTCGTGCCACGCGCTTTGGAGTTAACACATCCGCACGGACCTACTGTATAGACCGCTTGGAATTGTTTAAAAGCAGTGTTAATGGTTTTGTTGTCTCCTCTCTTCATGCTGTCAAAGCTCTTGGAGAAATGTGTCAGGCACTTGGGTTATATTTGGCTTAAGTTTGTTAATGTTATTTAGTCAATCTATTTCCGTAATCGTGATATCCCTTAGAATGCCATTATTGTTTATGATTCACATTCATATCTGCTCTAAAGTCTGATACAAAGAATTCTTTAAATCTATTACTCATCTGGACTTCGCCATTAGCAAGATCTCAAATCTCGTTAATTAGTGGTCCAATTTGAGAAGTGATCGCCTTATTACTTCTATTAAATCCATTAAATGCCCTTGGGTTTGACATGATTAAGTTTGCAATGTGATTCAAATATGTTCTTACTAAGTTTAACCAAGTGTTTTGGTTGAAGACAATCAGACAGACAGACTCAAAGTTCCTGGAAGAAGATTGGGTGAGGAAGGTGTTCACCATTAAAGCATATTCCACCTTTAAAACGAGTGATACTAAAGATAGAGAACATTTGGGTACAGTAGAAAGATAATACATCACACACCTAAATGGCACGAAAGGTGTTAATATTGTGACAGACGGAGCAACCAATCTGGAGATATGAACTACCCAGTTGGCGGAATTAAGCCCTCTACACTCATCCCACCATGACCCCCAGGACCCACTCTGGACATAGAAAGCTGGTCAATGGTTTAGGCCCGTGTGGAGGGGTAAACAATGAGGGTGAGAGCTGTCTGATTGACGCCGGCATGACACAAGCGATATGATTGGAAGCGGCACCACGAGACTGAAACTTTCCATCACGTCATGATAATGGGGCTTGGTGATTCGCTAGAGACCAAATAGAATGTGTATTCAGGGGTAGACTGGTGTTTGGAAATGAGTAGTATTCCTGACTTGGCTGATATCGTGAGTGTGAGGAGAGGCGACGGAGGAGAGAGTCAGACATGGTGGTAGACAGATAAGATATAAGATATTAATTTAAATATTTATTGAAGTGGAACACATGTATATAAGATTTTAAGAATAATTGAAGTGGTAATGGTGCTCTATTTACTTGAAAGTATTTAACTTAACTTTGAATTGTAGCTCTAAGATACGGTACTTAACATACGTGGTGTGGTCTTGCAATTAAATGATGACAGGTTATAAGGCAAACAGGATTCTCGGGTTCATCTCTAGGAGTGTGAATAACAGAACTGCTGATGTTATCTTAAAACTTTACTTGTCATTAGTGAGACCCCATATGGATTATGCTGTCCAATTTTGGTGTCCTTATTACAGAATGGACATAGATTCATTGGAGAGAATTCAGCGTAGAATGACAAAAATGATCCATAATATTAGAAATTTTCCGTATGAAGAAAGGTTGAAGAAATTAGGTTTACATTCGTTAGAGAGACGCAGAGTTAGAGGAGATATGATAGAGGTGTTGAAGTGGGTTAGTGGGATTAACAAAGGGGACATGACAAATGTACTAAAGCTCAGTGATAGCGAAAGAACTCGTACCAATGGTTTCAAATTAGATAAATTTCGTTTCAGAAAAGATATAGGCAAATATTGGTTTGGTAACAGAGTTGTAGATGGGTGGAATAGGCTACCAAGTGATATATTGGGATCAAGAACGATAGGGAGCTTTAAGAAAAAATTGGATAAGCATATGGACGAGAAGGGTTGGGTGTGAAGGGGGATCAGCCGGGTTAGGCCAATCAGCGCTCTGCAGACCCCCGTAATCCTGCGTTAATCTCTAACCGGTTTGGTAAGATGATCCTCAGGGTATTAGAGTGTTGAGCCTATAATTGGGCTTTGTAATTGGGGTTGTGTGGGACAGGGATCTGCCTTGCTTAGGCCAATCGGCTTTCTGCAGACTCCCATTTTCTTATGTTCTTATGTTCTTAACTACCAGGTGTGTTGAGGTGATTTTTCGTGCCGCCTTGTGTTAATTTGTATTTGTTCTGTGAATCTAGAAAGGTTAATAATGCGGCGTGACAATTGAGAGGTTTGTTGGTGACTTTAGCAATGAATAGTTAAACTAATTGTTTACTTATCAATTTGTCAAGCACATTATATTTTGATACTTAAAAAACTTGCAATGCGTCCTTGTCATAATTTCTATTAACAATAGTGATACTTGATTAAGCATTGAAATCATTTAATATTAGGGAAACTAGCGAGCAGTGAACGATCGGACAATTATAATATACCGGTACGTCCTGGGTCTTATTTATTTCTCTATTTATTTTTCCTTTGTTTTGTACATACGTTATCTTTTTGTTAATTGGGTTTATAAATACATTTATTATTGTTGAATTGGTGACTTTAATATCTTCCCTTCTTCGATAGTACTTGTAAAGGATATACAAAGATAATGATACTGAAGGATAATAAGATTACCATAACTATTTATAATAAATAATACACTATCCAAGTAAATAACAAATATCTAAATACTTAAGAACAAATAATTTATAAAAATTTATCTCGATTGGAATTAATTAATCTTAACCCGTTAGTTGCGGGAACCATTCTGGACAAATCATCATAATAAATAATAATAATAATAATAATATCTAATATAATAATTAATCATAATTAATTATATATAATCATGCTAATCATAATTAATCTAAATAATCATTAGTAAATGAATTATGATCTTATAGTGCTTTTGAAACTTATAAATTATCTAGCTAAGCTTCCTTTATGACTAGTACATCATTCTTGAGCTGTCTGATTTATTTGAAGTAAAAGGAAAGCAAGTAACAACAGACAGCCAAAATCCTACCAGAGACTTGAGAAGCATAAAAACTCACTGTTGCCACTCTGGTCAAGCGAGCCGACTGCTTCGTGGCCGCCAGGGTCGTAACAATATTGATAAAGACATAGGACAAAAGGGCATAACATCGACAAACAAATGGTGCGAACGTCTTAAAACTTCATAACTAATGGGACTAAACATGGGAGAGTAGGGGGTCCAGAAAATAACTACTAGGTGTGTGTTATAATCAATAGTGTGTGTGTGTGTTATAATCAATAGTGTGTGTGTGTGTTATAATCAATAGTGTGTGTGTGTGTGTTATAATCAATAGTGTGTGTGTGTGTGTTATAATCAATAGTGTGTGTGTGTTATAATCAATAGTGTGTGTGTGTGTTATAATCAATAGTGTGTGTGTGTGTGTTATAATCAATAGTGTGTGTGTGTGTTATAATCAATAGTGTGTGTGTGTGTTATAATCAATAGTGTGTGTGTGTGTGTTATAATCAATAGTGTGTGTGTGTGTTATAATCAATAGTGTGTGTGTGTGTTATAATCAATAGTGTGTGTGTGTGTTATAATCAATAGTGTGTGTGTGTGTTATAATCAATAGTGTGTGTGTGTGTTATAATCAATAGTGTGTGTGTGTGTTATAATCAATAGTGTGTGTGTGTTATAATCAATAGTGTGTGTGTGTTTTTTTCTGAAACAAGTTTAAACTATGTGTGTATTTTAGCTGCTAACTTCAGCCATCTTCAAAATATACAGTTGCAAAAATATCTTGCTAAAAGTTTAAATTCGATGCTGATGTCTGCATTATCTTTTTAAATTTAACAATTCTGTTCAAGGAAAATTTCACACTTCCACCGGTGATTCGATCTCTGGAGACTTTGATCAACAGGCAAACGTGATAACCACTACACCATCAAGTGGGAGGTAGTGGCTTATTCTGGACCCCTTTCTCCCTCATTATTAACCCCATTATTTTTCAGATGTAAGACATTCGCCCCATTAGTTTGTCATTGCCTCCTATATCTTAATTAATATCAAGACCTTTCGTTCCATTTAGCTGTTGATTTTTTTCCTGATGAGTGATAGCGAGCCTGTAATATTGAAGGAACCGGCTTTCGGACGACACATTTTTGTGCCGAAAAATGTACAACTTTATCTCAGAGGGGATTTTGAGGATAGCCTATTAAGTTTGATGGAGGTTCAGGGAAGAAACTAAAACAATAATAAATAAATAAATAAATACATAATTTAAAAGAATAGACCCTACCCCCTTAAAGAGGGGGTAGGGACATCTGCTCCCAAGGGGTCGTCAGGGTCTAAATATAGACAAAGTGTGTGAGTTGTGTCCTTATTCCTTATACTCTGGCTATTATTAGACGATTTTACTCTGCTAATAAATGATGTATGACACTCAACAAATCAATGATTATATAATGCAGCTCTCTGATTAGTAGATGTGTGTCCTAACATGCATACAATCGCCTAATAATAGCCAGAATAGAAGGGATAATGGCGTCACCCCTACTAAAGTGGCTAAAAACAAGAAAACAACAAATAATATATATATATATATATATATATATATATATATAGTTATAGTTATGAGAACCTCAGCAGGTGATCTTGGACACCGCAACTTCCAAATTAATAGGGCAATGAGAAGAAATACGTTGTGGAACATCATGATTTATTCTAATTTTCGGCGACGTCACGCAGCCATCCTCAGGAAAGGGTTACCAACAGATCCTAAAAATTGAGTATAACTCTGTATATATTGCTAAAACAGGATCACTAAAATGTAATGCATTGTTGAACACGTGGCAATTTGCCTATCTAAAAAACAATTAAACAACATAATTTTGGCCAACTAGGCAAGGTTTAAATATAAAATAAATCTACGGCTAGACACCACAAAATTCAAAATAGCTAAATCTCAATGCAACAAAAGAAAATAATCAAAACGCATAAGATATCAAATTTATATTATCATTTCTTGTTCAATTCAAATATTATTCTTAACTGTAAAGGCTAAAATATATTAAACAAAATTTAACCTACCGCTAAACAGCGTCCAAAGTATTATGCTAATATCCAACCATGTGAGGACAAGACTTAGCAAAAGCAATCATAATAAACGAGAATAATAAAATGAAGGACTCTACAAAACATTTCAAATTATCTAGTAAAATTAGAAGCAAATCATAGTAATCATAAGCAACCAATTGTACCTAATAATGAACCTTCAACTATTATTGACAAGATTTATTTCTGGTTTGTGCTTATTTATCAGCATGTTTTCGCCTATTAAAGCCTCATACTTGCTTCTAATCCTGCCGATGATTTCAAAATCCCTCTCCGAAAAAGGGTGATCTTCATTACGGGAGTGTTCCCTTACTGCAGAAAATGACATACTCCTCAAAAATATTCCAGACCTGAAGCTTTTCCCCAAATGCTCATACATTCTCATTTTGAATGATCTACTCGAACATCCAATGTACCCAGCCTGACAACTGGGACAAGTGAATTTATACACGATATTTGAGCATAAAGAGTCCGGCACCCGATCTTTGAAGTTGAAGAAGGTCCCTATCCTGAAATCATTGGTGAAAACAATTCTAAAATTTATTGCAGGAAAACTTTCCCGGAGTACGTTACTAAGTAACTTGCGAAAATCATAGCTCACTCTCCCATAGAAAGGCATTTTGACATACTTAACAAGTTTAGGCACATCGTAAGTTACCGATCTGCTGTCTAACACTTTATTATACATTATTTATTATTTATTATATATATATATATATATATACCCCTGGGGGTAAGGGGGCCTCCATCTTATGGTGGAGGAAAAAAATAATATGCCCCACGCGTCCTACTGCGTGTCGTACAAGGCGACTGATAGGGGGAATGGGGGTAGATTGTAGGCACCAATCGAACAGGGCTATACCCAAGAAAGGCTGTGGGCATTTGATAAGGAATCGCTGGAACTCATGTTTCATTTGCTTGGCCTCTCTTACTGATTCCCTTTGTGCCTCACTTACACTGAGAGTAGTCCAGCATGATCTCACAAACCCCTCCTCCTCCTATCTACTTCACTACACTTAACATGCACACCACACTTCCTCCTTCATAATTTATTAAAAATTATGTACAAAGGCGCAGCCTCGGAGTCCCCAGGGGGGGGGACCATAAATGCCCCCACACATGTCCGACCTTCCCCTGACTACCCATCTAAAAACTCTGGACCACGGCCTGTCACTCTTACTATCAACTTTTGTAATATTCGCGGCCTTTCCTCTAATTTTCACTCTATCGAACACCATCTCTCCTCTTCCAAACCTGATCTTCTTTTTCTCACCGAGATTCAGGTGTTTGAAGCAACTGCCAGCAGCCCCTTCTCTGTATCATCCTACTTTCTCTATCCGAGTTTCAAAGCCAATGGCGGATGTTGTGCACAACAAACTCACTTGCTCTCGTGTTCCCGATTTCGACTCCTCTGAATTCTCAACTTTATGGCTCAAACTATCCTGTCATTCTCATACTAGATATTTCTGTGCTGTCTATCTTTCCCCTAACTCTACTGACTTTCACAAATTCTTCGACTAAACTCTAAAGTGGAACACATTCTATCTATCTCTCCCTTCTCTGAAATCTCCATCTTAGAGGATTTCAACGTTCACCACCGCCAATGGCTCTCCTCTCACTCTACTGACCCACCTGGTGAACAAGCCTATGTCTTTTCTATCATAAATGACCTAGAGCAGCTGGTCCAGCAACCCACCCGTATCCCGGATCGCTTCGGAGATCGGCCCAACATTCTTGACTTATTTCTGACTTCTAACCCTTCTTCTTATACTGTCAATCTTTTCTCTCCCTTGGGCTCCTTCGACCATAAACGTATCTCCGTCACCTCTCCTATCTCTTCAGTACGGCCATCCGATCCTCCCAGTCGGCGGCGCTTGTGGCACTTTGGCGCTGCCGACTGGGAGGCTCTCCGGCACTACTTCTTTGATTTCCCATGGAATGACTTCTGCGTCCATGGCCGAGGACCCTCGGAGAGTGCTGAACGCATTACCGAGGTAATCCTCTTGGGCATGGAAACGTACGTCCCATTTTCTTTCTCTCAGTCTAATGCAAAAAATTCTTGGTTTACTCACGCTTGTTCTACTGCTGTCCACAACAAGGAGGAAGCATTCAAACGGTACCGACGCCTTAAAACTCAAGAACCTCATTCTTCCTATTTTTCTGCCTGGAATCAAGCCAAATCTGTTCTTTGACTTGCCAAGCACTCTTTCATCAATAATAAATGCACTGAACTATCCAACTCTAGCTCTTCCAAAGCTTTCTGGCATCTAGCCAAAAACCTCTCCAACAACTTTTCTTCCTCATCTTTCCCTCCCCCTTTCCACTCTGATGGCACAACCATCACTTCTTCCTCTGACAAAGCTGAACTCATTGCTCGAACTTTTGCCAGAAACTCTACCTTGGATGATTCTAGTGCTATTCCTCCCTCTCCACCCCCATCTCTCCTACTTATGCCTAATATCCTAATCTCCTCTAAAGATGTACTTTGTACCCTCTCTGGACTTAATACTAAAAAGGCGTACGGTCCGGATGGTGTTCCTCCTGTTGTACTTAAAGACTGTGCTTCCGTGCTGACCCCCTGCCTAGGCAAACTCTTTCGTCTCTGTCTCTCCTCTAACGTCTTTCCTTCTTGGTTGAAGTTGGCTCTCACTCAACCTGTCCCAAAGAAGACCTGCCAAACTCCGAAAATTGCTACGCTCACTTGTTAGGAAACTTTTTTTTGCTATTGGCCTGAACGTTCACCTATGATTGGCACAATTTTTGGACAGGCCAAAAACTACCCTGTACACAAACTGAATATTGGTCATTCGTTCCCTTAGGTTTGTCATTGAGGTTTCCTAACGTGAAATTTTTGCTGACCGGCCCAGATTTGGCCAAACTAGCCTGTCCCGAAAAAAGGATATTTTCCAGGAACCTGTCCGTCAACAAACATCAACTGGTTTTTATGTTCTATGAGTTACTTAAGTTATTTTAAGGGCAAACCTGGCAGAAATAGGGCTAGCATTACCAAAAATATGCAATAGGAGTAGAATGTTATGCTTTACACCTAAAGAGTGGCCTAGGCGGTATATAATATGTAGCCACCAGCGGGTCTTTTTACCCAAAATAGGGCTGTTTACGTGATCATTATCATGCCTAAATAAGAACCAGAGCGTAAAACAAGTATCTATCCCTGAAAGGGCATAAACAGAGCTTTCCAATGACACCACAACGATCCTTGTATGACCGCTAGTTTTCTTGCAACAACCGCGCAACACAAGTGCAAAAACCATGTAATTCGGTACTTTCCCCATACATTTCACTATGTAGTGAGTGTGAGAGGGTGGAGGAGGGTGGGATTCATGTCAGTAGGCCCGCCGCGGTGGTCTGGAGCAGTCATACGCTCGCTACTCTCCTGCCACCACTCAGCAACATTACGTGCTGAAATTGCCACACGACTTATGGTGTGAGCCGTGAGCCGCCACATAGTCCAAACTTATTTAACTCGACTTATGTTGCGGGCCGCCAGTTAATAATAATAATAATAATAATAATAATAATAATAATAATAATATTTATTCAGTTAGCAATTTATTCCAAATATTGCATCCATTTTATAATAACTGAACAAAATGGAAGTGGTAAAGCCAAATATAACATACGTGGCACCAAAATCGCTATATTTTGGTATGTTAGTGGCATGTTGAGCTTCATTATTTTACGAGAACAATTCGTTCCCAAAACTTCTATAAGACGACTCGGAGGGGGGCGGAGCTTAGAAACGGCAGCACCAAAATACAGTCTATTTTCTCATCAGCCATAATAGCTACTCGAGTTTTGAAGAGCTCCACAGAATTCCGTCCAAAAGTTCTATCGATTAACGAAGAGCAGAACTCTCAACATTCCATATTAATGGAGATATTAATTATTAAAGGTCGATGCTATTGGTAACACATTCCTACAATAGACCTCCATCTGATCTGGTAACACTGGTCAGATTTGAGGTGCCAAGTCTTCCTAATACCTATTCCATTAATTGCAGCCCCTATTGAAAACGTTTGATACCTTTATCTATTACGAAATGCATTATATACTTGATTAATTATACTGGTGGTGCTGAAAATAGGTTATATAATCCTTTTAGCTTCGAAATCCACCCGCCATAGGTTATAGTTTTCAGATACCGCCATGATTTCCCAATACATCACCGTAAAATATCCACCATTTCGCATTTCCTAACAAATCGCTTTGGAAAGCGAGCCATAGATGTATCATAATATTATCTAAGCGTATATATCAGAATGAGGCGATATATAACCGAGAAACTATCAAAATGATTGGTGATACGTGCGAATTGCCTGCGCACTTTTAATTTATTCTACCGTTCTTAACATAGAAAATGTAATAGGTGCATATGCATATAAGAAAATGTACATTAATACACAGACTATAGTATTTTCTTAACTCGTGTTACTGTGTATAGAGGACTACATTATTTATTTTAGATGTCATTAATTAACACATTAACATTATCAGATAGTACAAATATATTAAGCATTAAATGTTATGAAATAGTTAATGGTTTAGGTGCATAAGGTAGAGGCTAGAGCCAAAGGATAATTAGTAGGCTATATATACGATATGTGTTAGTGAGTTGGGCCTATGTCTGACTCTATAGGCTACTTAGGCCTTATAATTAGGGTTGAGTGTGAGGGGGAACTGCCTTGTGTTAGCCAAATAGCTTTCTGTAGACTCCTATTTAATTTTATTCTTATGTATGAAGGTTATTTCTATATTTTGCTATACAGTATATTACTTTTATTGTAGTCGATATGTTATGATGCGATAATGTTAATGAATATTTATATAAGTACAGTCGTGGTTAGGGCTACATGAACACCTCTTAAATGATACAAAAATACCAAGACTGCGAGCATTAACTAAGGTATATATTTTCTGTTAAATTGAATCCCTTAGCAACGGATTTCTAGATAATTTATGGAAAATATGTATATCTATATTTAGCGGAAGAGTATAAGAGGTTAGTAGACACCAATATCATCATTCGAGAAGAAGACACTGAGGCCGACCGTGAGCTCCAGCGGAAGTATACAGATTTGGGACAGTGTGACTCTGAAGTTGAGGCTCTATTCGCTCCCAAAGAGATGACGGCAGTACTCAAGATATTGGTTGAAGACTTTGATATGGCGATGGAAAACTGGACGTGCACCTAGAGGAGTGTGAGAAGTTACGAATCAAATTCGAAGAGAGTTGTGAAGCCAATTGAAGTGAGCAAGAGAAGAGAGACGAAGCCAATCGAAGGGAGCAAGAGAAGAGAGACGAAAACAGGCTGCAAGAAATTGCAATAATGCTGGGAGCTTCCCCAAGGAAAAAAGCAAAACTGTCAGATTAAGTTAATGAATAAAACAATAATGATGATATCACCCTTTTATTTCCTTCTCTTTACATTTTGAGCAGCGCCGAAGGCACCCGCCGCCAAAAGCCAAGCCCGCGCCGGAGGGCGAAGCTCGTGCTTGTCTCTCCTAAAATGTTTCTCTCCTAATTTTTTGTGGGTGAAAGATGTCGTGGCAAAATAATTGACAACTCGATTTCTTTAAATTTTTCACACACACAAATTTAGACCCTCCCGAAGAAAAAAGGTTCACCGTCAACTCAAGTCGTATAGCAGAATTTATTTTTGGTGAGTCGTCTGACTGGGGTAGTCATAGCTCTCAGATCGAAGTATTTCCGATCGATCCCAATTCCACCAACTCACATTGGACAGCAGAAGATCGCCTAAAGATTTGTGTGTGAAAATCACGATAGGGACCCGCACAGCGGCGACGCCGCAGCAGCCCGGCCAGGTAGTCGCCCCTCAGGGTATCTTTGACAACAGTGGACTAAGCACCTCTCAATCCCCTCCCATCAGATCCTCCACTTTCTTAACTTTAGGATCAAGTGAAGTGACCTAAAATTAATGGGAGTAACTGGTACTGTGGTGCTTCGTACTTATAATTCGTCGTATAGCTAGGTCATGCTTCGAATAATGTAAATCGGAAAATAAAATGGAATTTTTCATGTTTTTCTTTTATTTGTCCTTCCTAGTTTTACAATTTCTTCTCTCCTAAATTTTTGTGGGCGAAAGATCGTTTCATAACCCAATCGAGGAGCCGAATACGGTCTCGTGTGTGCCTGTGTTGGGCTGACCGGCCAGATTTGGCCAAACTAGCCAGTCCCGAAAAAAGGATATTTTCCAGGTGCCTGTCCGTCAACAGACATCAACTGGTTTTTATCTTCTATGAGTAAGTTATTTTAAGGGCAAACCTGGAAGAAATAGGGCTAGCATTACCAAAAATATACACTAGGAGTAGAATGTTATGCTTAATAATAATAATAATAATAACAATAATAATAATAATAATAATGATAATAATATTTACTCAGTTAGCAATTTATTCCAAATATTGCATCCATTTTATAATATCTGAACAAAATGGAAGTGGTAAAGCCAAATATAACATACGTGGCACCAAAATCGCTATATTTTGGTATGTTAGTGGCATGTTGAGCTTCATTATTTTACGAGAACAATTCGTTCCCAAAACTTCTATAAGACGACTCGGAGGGGGGCGGAGCTTAGAAACGGCAGCACCAAAATACAGTCTATTTTCTCATCAGCCATAATAGCTACTCGAGTTTTGAAGAGCTCTACAGAATTTCGTCCAAAAGTTCTATCGATTAACGAAGAGCAGAACTCTCAACATTCCATATTAATTGGAGATATTAATTATTAAAGGTCGATGCTATTGGTAACACATTCCTACAAATAGACCTCCATCTGATCTGGTAACACTGGTCAGATTTGAGGTGCCAAGTCTTCCTAATACCTATTCCATTAATTGCAGCCCCTATTGAAAACGTTTGATACCTTTATCTATTACGAAATGCATTATATACTTGATTAATTATACTGGTGGTGCTGAAAATAGGTTATATAATCCTTTTAGCTTCGAAATCCACCCGCTATAGGTTATAGTTTTCAGATACCGCCATGATTTTCCCAATACATCACCGTAAAATATCCACCATTTCGCATTTCCTAACAAATCGCTCTGGAAAGCGAGCCATAGATGTATCATAATATTATCTAAGCGTATATATCAGAATGAGGCGATATATATCCGAGAAACTATCAAAATGATTGGTGATACGTGCGAATTGTCTGCGCACTTTTAATTTATTCTACCGTTCTTAACATAGAAAATGTAATAGGTGCATATGCATATAAGAAAATGTACATTAATACACAGACTATAGTATTTTCTTAACTCGTGTTACTGTGTATAGAGGACTACATTATTTATTTTAGATGTCATTAATTAACACATTAATATTATCAGATAGTACAAATATATTAAGCATTAAATATTATGAAATAGTTAATGGTTTAGGTGCATAAGGTAGAGGCTAGAGCCAAAGGATAATTAGTAGGCTATATATACGATATGTGTTAGTGAGTTGGGCCTATGTCTGACTCTATAGGTTACTTAGGCCTTATAATTAGGGTTGAGTGTGAGGGGGAACTGCCTTGTGTTAGCCAATTAGCTTTCTGTAGACTCCTATTTTCTTGTATTCTTATGTATGAAGGTTATTTCTATATTTTGCTATATATTACTTTTATTGTAGTCGATATGTTATGATGCGATAATGTTAATGAATATTTATATAAGTACAGTCGTGGTTAGGGCTACATGAACACCTCTTAAATGATACATAAATACCAAGACTGCGAGCATTAACTAAGGTATATATTTTCTGTTAAATTGAATCCCTTAGCAACGGATTTCTAGATTATTTATGGAAAATATGTATATCTATATTTAGCGGAAGAGTATAAGAGGTTAGTAGACACCAATATCATCATTCGAGAAGAAGACACTGAGGCCGACCGTGAGCTCCAGCGGAAGTATACAGATTTGGGACAGTGTGACTCTGAAGTTGAGGCTCTATTCGCTCCCAAATAGATGACGGCAGTACTCAAGATATTGGTTGAATACTTTGATATGGCAATGGAATAACTGGACGTGCACCTAGAGGAGTGCGAGAAGTTACGAATCAAATTCGAAGAGAGTTGTGAAGCCAATTGAAGTGAGCAAGAGAAGAGAGACGAAGCCAATCGAAGGGAGCAAGAGAAGAGAGACGAAAACATGCTGCAAGAAATTGCAATAATGCTGGGGGCTTCCCCAAGGAAAAAAGCAAAAGTGTCAGATTAAGTTAATGAATAAAACAATAATGATGATATCACCCTTTGATTTCCTTCTCTTTACATTTTGAGCAGCGCCGAAGGGGCCCGCCGCCGGAAGCCAAGCCCGCGCCGGAGGGCGAAGCCCGTGCTTGTCTCTCCTAAAATGTTTCTCTCCCAATTTTTTGTGGGTGAAAGATGTCGTGGCAAAATAATTGACAACTCGATTTCTTTAAATTTTTCACACACACAAATTTAGATCATCCCGAAGAAAAAACGTTCAGCGCCAACTCAAGTCGTATAGCAGATTTATTTTTGGTGAGTCGCCTGACTGGGGTGGTCGTAGCTCTCGGATCGAAGTATTTCTGATCGATCCCAATTCCACCAACTCACGTTGGACAGCAGAAGATCGCCTAAAGATTTGTGTGTGAAAATCACGACAGGGACCCGCACAGCGGCGACGCTGCAGCAGCCCGACCAGGTAGTCTCTCTCTAGGTGGAGCAGCCCGGCCAGGTAGTCGCTAGGTCATGCTTCGTTTAATGCGTCGTCTACTGTCCTAGGTCATGCTTCGTATAATGTGTCGCACCCCCAGTCAGACGCCTCACCAAAAATAATCCCACAAAAATCTCTCTGGGTGGCAGCAGCCCGACCAGGTAGTCTCTCCTAAATTTTTGTGGGTGTGTCGCCGCAGGAGCCCGGCCAGTTAGTCTCTCTCTACTGTCGGTGGAGCAGCCCGGCCAGGTAGTCGCCTCTCTGAGCGGAACAACCCGGCCAGGTAGTCTCTCTCTGGGTATCTATGACAACAGCGGACTAAGCACCTCTCCATCCCCTCCCATCAGATCCTCCACTTTCTTAACTTTAGGATCAAGTGAAGTGACCTGAAAGTAATGGGAGTAACTGGTACTGTGGTGCTTCTTACTTATAATTCGTCGTATAGCTAGGTCATGCTTCGTATAATGTAAATCGGAAAATAAAATGGAATTTTTCATATTTTTTCATTTATTTGTTCTTCCTAGTTTTTGCAATTTCTTCTCTCCTAAATTTTTGTGGGTGAAAGATCGTTTCATAACCCAATCGAGGGGCCGAATACGGTCTCGTGTGTGCCTGTGTTGGCACAGGTGCACCAACACAGGCAACACGGTGCAGCAAGCACACAGAATACGGCTGTGCTCCGACGAGGTACACACTCTCCCTCTCGCTGTCACGTTTCGTAAAATGTGTCGTATAGCTAGGTCATGCTTCGTTTAATCATGCGTCGTCTACTGTCCTAGGTCATTCTTCGTATAATGTGTCGCACCCCCAGTCAGACGCCTCACCAAAAATAATCCCACAAAAATCTCTCTGGGTGGGAGCAGCCCGACCAGGTAGTCTCTCCTAAATTTTGTCTCTCCTAAATTTTTGTGGGTGCGTCGCCGCAGGAGCCCGGCCAGTTAGTCTCTCTCTACTGTAGGTGGAGCAGCCCGGCCAGGTAGTCGCCTCTCTGGGCGGAGCAGCCGACCAGGTAGTCCCTCTCTGGGTATCTTTGACAACGGCCGACTAAGCACCTCTCCATCCCTTCCCATCAGATCCTCCACTTTCTTAACTTTAGGATCAAGTGAAGTGACCTAAAATTAATGGGAGTAACTGGTACTGTGGTGCTTCGTACGCGGTGCAGCAAGCACACAGAATACGGCTGTGCTCCGACGAGGTACACACTCTCCCTCTCGCTGTCACGTTTCGTATAATGTGTCGTATAGGTAGGTCATGCTTCGTTTAATCATGCGTCGTCTACTGTCCTAGGTCATGCTTCGTATAATGTGTCGCACCCCCAGTCAGACGCCTCACCAAAAATAATCCCACAAAAATCTCTCTGGGTGGGAGCAGCCCGACCAGGTAGTCTCTCCTAAATTTTGTCTCTCCTAAATTTTTGTGGGTGCGTCGCCGCAGGAGCCCGGCCAGTTAGTCTCTCTCTACTGTAGGTGGAGCAGCCCGGCCAGGTAGTCGCCTCTCTGGGCGGAGCAGCCCGACCAGGTAGTCTCTCTCTGGGTATCTTTGACAACGGCCGACTAAGCACCTCTCCATCCCCTCCCATCAGATCCTCCACTTTCTTAACTTTAGGATCAAGTGAAGTGACCTAAAATTAATGGGAGTAACTGGTACTGTGGTGCTTCGTACAAGGTTCAGCAAGCACACAGAATACGGCTGTGCTCCGACGAGGTACACACTCTCCCTCTCGCTGTCACGTTTCGTATAATGTGTCGTATAGGTAGGTCATGCTTCGTTTAATCATGCGTCGTCTACTGTCCTAGGTCATGCTTCGTATAATGTGTCGCACCCCCAGTCAGACGCCTCACCAAAAATAATCCCACAAAAATCTCTCTGGGTGGGAGCAGCCCGACCAGGTAGTCTCTCCTAAATTTTGTCTCTCCTAAATTTTTGTGGGTGCGTCGCCGCAGGAGCCCGGCCAGTTAGTCTCTCTCTACTGTAGGTGGAGCAGCCCGGCCAGGTAGTCGCCTCTCTGGGCGGAGCAGCCCGACCAGGTAGTCTCTCTCTGGGTATCTTTGACAACGGCCGACTAAGCACCTCTCCATCCCTTCCCATCAGATCCTCCACTTTCTTAACTTTAGGATCAAGTGAAGTGACCTAAAATTAATGGGAGTAACTGGTACTGTGGTGCTTCGTACGCGGTGCAGCAAGCACACAGAATACGGCTGTGCTCCGACGAGGTACACACTCTCCCTCTCGCTGTCACGTTTCGTATAATGTGTCGTATAGGTAGGTCATGCTTCGTTTAATCATGCGTCGTCTACTGTCCTAGGTCATGCTTCGTATAATGTGTCGCACCCCCAGTCAGACGCCTCACCAAAAATAATCCCACAAAAATCTCTCTGGGTGGGAGCAGCCCGACCAGGTAGTCTCTCCTAAATTTTGTCTCTCCTAAATTTTTGTGGGTGCGTCGCCGCAGGAGCCCGGCCAGTTAGTCTCTCTCTACTGTAGGTGGAGCAGCCCGGCCAGGTAGTCGCCTCTCTGGGCGGAGCAGCCCGACCAGGTAGTCTCTCTCTGGGTATCTTTGACAACGGCCGACTAAGCACCTCTCCATCCCTTCCCATCAGATCCTCCACTTTCTTAACTTTAGGATCAAGTGAAGTGACCTAAAATTAATGGGAGTAACTGGTACTGTGGTGCTTCGTACGCGGTGCAGCAAGCACACAGAATACGGCTGTGCTCCGACGAGGTACACACTCTCCCTCTCGCTGTCACGTTTCGTATAATGTGTCGTATAGGTAGGTCATGCTTCGTTTAATCATGCGTCGTCTACTGTCCTAGGTCATGCTTCGTATAATGAGTCAAACGCCTCACCAAAAATAATCCCACAAAAATCTCTCTGGGTGGGAGCAGCCCGACCAGGTAGTCTCTCCTAAATTTTGTCTCTCCTAAATTTTTGTGGGTGAGTCGCCGCAGGAGCCCGGCCAGTTAGTCTCTCTCTACTGTAGGTGGAGCAGCCCGGCCAGGTAGTCGCCTCTCTGGGCGGAGCAGCCCGACCAGGTAGTCTCTCTCTGGGTATCTTTGACAACGGCCGACTAAGCACCTCTCCATCCCTTCCCATCAGATCCTCCACTTTCTTAACTTTAGGATCAAGTGAAGTGACCTAAAATTAATGGGAGTAACTGGTACTGTGGTGCTTCGTACGCGGTGCAGCAAGCACACAGAATACGGCTGTGCTCCGACGAGGTACACACTCTCCCTCTCGCTGTCACGTTTCGTATAATGTGTCGTATAGGTAGGTCATGCTTCGTTTAATCATGCGTCGTCTACTGTCCTAGGTCATGCTTCGTATAATGTGTCGCACCCCCAGTCAGACGCCTCACCAAAAATAATCCCACAAAAATCTCTCTGGGTGGGAGCAGCCCGACCAGGTAGTCTCTCCTAAATTTTGTCTCTCCTAAATTTTTGTGGGTGCGTCGCCGCAGGAGCCCGGCCAGTTAGTCTCTCTCTACTGTAGGTGGAGCAGCCCGGCCAGGTAGTCGCCTCTCTGGGCGGAGCAGCCCGACCAGGTAGTCTCTCTCTGGGTATCTTTGACAACGGCCGACTAAGCACCTCTCCATCCCTTCCCATCAGATCCTCCACTTTCTTAACTTTAGGATCAAGTGAAGTGACCTAAAATTAATGGGAGTAACTGGTACTGTGGTGCTTCGTACGCGGTGCAGCAAGCACACAGAATACGGCTGTGCTCCGACGAGGTACACACTCTCCCTCTCGCTGTCACGTTTCGTATAATGTGTCGTATAGGTAGGTCATGCTTCGTTTAATCATGCGTCGTCTACTGTCCTAGGTCATGCTTCGTATAATGTGTCGCACCCCCAGTCAGACGCCTCACCAAAAATAATCCCACAAAAATCTCTCTGGGTGGGAGCAGCCCGACCAGGTAGTCTCTCCTAAATTTTGTCTCTCCTAAATTTTTGTGGGTGCGTCGCCGCAGGAGCCCGGCCAGTTAGTCTCTCTCTACTGTAGGTGGAGCAGCCCGGCCAGGTAGTCGCCTCTCTGGGCGGAGCAGCCCGACCAGGTAGTCTCTCTCTGGGTATCTTTGACAACGGCCGACTAAGCACCTCTCCATCCCTTCCCATCAGATCCTCCACTTTCTTAACTTTAGGATCAAGTGAAGTGACCTAAAATTAATGGGAGTAACTGGTACTGTGGTGCTTCGTACGCGGTGCAGCAAGCACACAGAATACGGCTGTGCTCCGACGAGGTACACACTCTCCCTCTCGCTGTCACGTTTCGTATAATGTGTCGTATAGGTAGGTCATGCTTCGTTTAATCATGCGTCGTCTACTGTCCTAGGTCATGCTTCGTATAATGTGTCGCACCCCCAGTCAGACGCCTCACCAAAAATAATCCCACAAAAAAAATTCTGGATGGGAGCAGCCCGACCAGGTAGTCTCTCCTAAATTTTGTCTCTCCTAAATTTTGTGGGTGCGTCGCCGCAGGAGCCCGGCCAGTTAGTCTCTCTCTACTGTAGGTGGAGCAGCCCGGCCAGGTAGTCGCCTCTCTGGGCGGAGCAGCCCGACCAGGTAGTCTCTCTCTGGGTATCTTTGACAACGGCCGACTAAGCACCTCTCCATCCCCTCCCATCAGATCCTCCACTTTCTTAACTTTAGGATCAAGTGAAGTGACCTAAAATTAATGGGAGTAACTGGTACTGTGGTGCTTCGTACGCGGTGCAGCAAGCACACAGAATACGGCTGTGCTCCGACGAGGTACACACTCTCCCTCTCGCTGTCACGTTTCGTATAATGTGTCGTATAGGTAGGTCATGCTTCGTTTAATCATGCGTCGTCTACTGTCCTAGGTCATGCTTCGTATAATGTGTCGCACCCCCAGTCAGACGCCTCACCAAAAATAATCCCACAAAAATCTCTCTGGGTGGGAGCAGCCCGACCAGGTAGTCTCTCCTAAATTTTGTCTCTCCTAAATTTTTGTGGGTGCGTCGCCGCAGGAGCCCGGCCAGTTAGTCTCTCTCTACTGTAGGTGGAGCAGCCCGGCCAGGTAGTCGCCTCTCTGGGCGGAGCAGCCCGACCAGGTAGTCTCTCTCTGGGTATCTTTGACAACGGCCGACTAAGCACCTCTCCATCCCTTCCCATCAGATCCTCCACTTTCTTAACTTTAGGATCAAGTGAAGTGACCTAAAATTAATGGGAGTAACTGGTACTGTGGTGCTTCGTACGCGGTGCAGCAAGCACACAGAATACGGCTGTGCTCCGACGAGGTACACACTCTCCCTCTCGCTGTCACGTTTCGTATAATGTGTCGTATAGGTAGGTCATGCTTCGTTTAATCATGCGTCGTCTACTGTCCTAGGTCATGCTTCGTATAATGTGTCGCACCCCCAGTCAGACGCCTCACCAAAAATAATCCCACAAAAATCTCTCTGGGTGGGAGCAGCCCGACCAGGTAGTCTCTCCTAAATTTTGTCTCTCCTAAATTTTTGTGGGTGCGTCGCCGCAGGAGCCCGGCCAGTTAGTCTCTCTCTACTGTAGGTGGAGCAGCCCGGCCAGGTAGTCGCCTCTCTGGGCGGAGCAGCCCGACCAGGTAGTCTCTCTCTGGGTATCTTTGACATCGGCGACTAAGCACCTCTCCATCCCCTCCCATCAGATCCTCCACTTTCTTAACTTTAGGATCAAGTGAAGTGACCTAAAATTAATGGGAGTAACTGGTACTGTGGTGCTTCGTACTCGGTGCAGCAAGCACACAGAATACGGCTGTGCTCCGACGAGGTACACACTCTCCTCTCGCTGTAACGTTTCGTATAATGTGTCGTATACGTAGGTCATGCTTCGTTTAATCATGCGTCGTCTACTGTCCTAGGTCATGCTTCGTATAATGTGTCGCACCCCCAGTCAGACGCCTCACCAAAAATAATCCCAGAAAAATCTCTCTGGGTGGGTGCAGCCTAACCAGGTAGTCTCTCCTAAATTTTGTCTCTCCTAAATTTTTGTGGGTGCGTCGCCGCAGGAGCCCGGCCAGTTAGTCTCTCTCTACTGTAGGTGGAGCAGCCCGGCCAGGTAGTCGCCTCTCTGGGCGGAGCAGCCCGACCAGGTAGTCTCTCTCTGGGTATCTTTGACAACGGCCGACTAAGCACCTCTCCATCCCTTCCCATCAGATCCTCCACTTTCTTAACTTTAGGATCAAGTGAAGTGACCTAAAATTAATGGGAGTAACTGGTACTGTGGTGCTTCGTACGCGGTGCAGCAAGCACACAGAATACGGCTGTGCTCCGACGAGGTACACACTCTCCCTCTCGCTGTCACGTTTCGTATAATGTGTCGTATAGGTAGGTCATGCTTCGTTTAATCATGCGTCGTCTACTGTCCTAGGTCATGCTTCGTATAATGTGTCGCACCCCAGTCAGACGCCTCACCAAAAATAATCCCACAAAAATCTCTCTGGGTGGGAGCAGCCCGACCAGGTAGTCTCTCCTAAATTTTGTCTCTCCTAAATTTTTGTGGGTGCGTCGCCGCAGGAGCCCGGCCAGTTAGTCTCTCTCTACTGTAGGTGGAGCAGCCCGGCCAGGTAGTCGCCTCTCTGGGCGGAGCAGCCCGACCAGGTAGTCTCTCTCTGGGTATCTTTGACAACGGCCGACTAAGCACCTCTCCATCCCTTCCCATCAGATCCTCCACTTTCTTAACTTTAGGATCAAGTGAAGTGACCTAAAATTAATGGGAGTAACTGGTACTGTGGTGCTTCGTACGCGGTGCAGCAAGCACACAGAATACGGCTGTGCTCCGACGAGGTACACACTCTCCCTCTCGCTGTCACGTTTCGTATAATGTGTCGTATAGGTAGGTCATGCTTCGTTTAATCATGCGTCGTCTACTGTCCTAGGTCATGCTTCGTATAATGTGTCGCACCCCCAGTCAGACGCCTCACCAAAAATAATCCCACAAAAATCTCTCTGGGTGGGAGCAGCCCGACCAGGTAGTCTCTCCTAAATTTTGTCTCTCCTAAATTTTTGTGGGTGCGTCGCCGCAGGAGCCCGGCCAGTTAGTCTCTCTCTACTGTAGGTGGAGCAGCCCGGCCAGGTAGTCGCCTCTCTGGGCGGAGCAGCCCGACCAGGTAGTCTCTCTCTGGGTATCTTTGACAACGGCCGACTAAGCACCTCTCCATCCCTTCCATCAGATCCTCCACTTTCTTAACTTTAGGATCAAGTGAAGTGACCTAAAATTAATGGGAGTAACTGGTACTGTGGTGCTTCGTACGCGGTGCAGCAAGCACACAGAATACGGCTGTGCTCCGACGAGGTACACACTCTCCCTCTCGCTGTCACGTTTCGTATAATGTGTCGTATAGGTAGGTCATGCTTCGTTTAATCATGCGTCGTCTACTGTCCTAGGTCATGCTTCGTATAATGTGTCGCACCCCCAGTCAGACGCCTCACCAAAAATAATCCCACAAAAATCTCTCTGGGTGGGAGCAGCCCGACCAGGTAGTCTCTCCTAAATTTTGTCTCTCCTAAATTTTTGTGGGTGCGTCGCCGCAGGAGCCCGGCCAGTTAGTCTCTCTCTACTGTAGGTGGAGCAGCCCGGCCAGGTAGTCGCCTCTCTGGGCGGAGCAGCCCGACCAGGTAGTCTCTCTCTGGGTATCTTTAAACAACGGCCGACTAAGCACCTCTCCATCCCTTCCCATCAGATCCTCCACTTTCTTAACTTTAGGATCAAGTAAAGTGACCTAAAATTAATGGATGTAACTGGTACTGTGGTGCTTCATACGCGGTGCAGCAAGCACACAGAATACGGCTGTGCTCCGACGAGGTACACACTCTCCCTCTCGCTGTCACGTTTCGTATAATGTGTCGTATAGGTAGGTCATGCTTCGTTTAATCATGCGTCGTCTACTGTCCTAGGTCATGCTTCGTATAATGTGTCGCACCCCCAGTCAGACGCCTCACCAAAAATAATCCCACAAAAATCTCTCTGGGTGGGAGCAGCCCGACCAGGTAGTCTCTCCTAAATTTTGTCTCTCCTAAATTTTTGTGGGTGCGTCGCCGCAGGAGCCCGGCCAGTTAGTCTCTCTCTACTGTAGGTGGAGCAGCCCGGCCAGGTAGTCGCCTCTCTGGGCGGAGCAGCCCGACCAGGTAGTCTCTCTCTGGGTATCTTTGACAACGGCCGACTAAGCACCTCTCCATCCCTTCCCATCAGATCCTCCACTTTCTTAACTTTAGGATCAAGTGAAGTGACCTAAAATTAATGGGAGTAACTGGTACTGTGGTGCTTCGTACGCGGTGCAGCAAGCACACAGAATACGGCTGTGCTCCGACGAGGTACACACTCTCCCTCTCGCTGTCACGTTTCGTATAATGTGTCGTATAGGTAGGTCATGCTTCGTTTAATCATGCGTCGTCTACTGTCCTAGGTCATGCTTCGTATAATGTGTCGCACCCCCAGTCAGACGCCTCACCAAAAATAATCCCACAAAAATCTCTCTGGGTGGGAGCAGCCCGACCAGGTAGTCTCTCCTAAATTTTGTCTCTCCTAAATTTTTGTGGGTGCGTCGCCGCAGGAGCCCGGCCAGTTAGTCTCTCTCTACTGTAGGTGGAGCAGCCCGGCCAGGTAGTCGCCTCTCTGGGCGGAGCAGCCCGACCAGGTAGTCTCTCTCTGGGTATCTTTGACAACGGCCGACTAAGCACCTCTCCATCCCTTCCCATCAGATCCTCCACTTTCTTAACTTTAGGATCAAGTGAAGTGACCTAAAATTAATGGGAGTAACTGGTACTGTGGTGCTTCGTACGCGGTGCAGCAAGCACACAGAATACGGCTGTGCTCCGACGAGGTACACACTCTCCCTCTCGCTGTCACGTTTCGTATAATGTGTCGTATAGGTAGGTCATGCTTCGTTTAATCATGCGTCGTCTACTGTCCTAGGTCATGCTTCGTATAATGTGTCGCACCCCCAGTCAGACGCCTCACCAAAAATAATCCCACAAAAATCTCTCTGGGTGGGAGCAGCCCGACCAGGTAGTCTCTCCTAAATTTTGTCTCTCCTAAATTTTTGTGGGTGCGTCGCCGCAGGAGCCCGGCCAGTTAGTCTCTCTCTACTGTAGGTGGAGCAGCCCGGCCAGGTAGTCGCCTCTCTGGGCGGAGCAGCCCGACCAGGTAGTCTCTCTCTGGGTATCTTTGACAACGGCCGACTAAGCACCTCTCCATCCCTTCCCATCAGATCCTCCACTTTCTTAACTTTAGGATCAAGTGAAGTGACCTAAAATTAATGGGAGTAACTGGTACTGTGGTGCTTCGTACGCGGTGCAGCAAGCACACAGAATACGGCTGTGCTCCGACGAGGTACACACTCTCCCTCTCGCTGTCACGTTTCGTATAATGTGTCGTATAGGTAGGTCATGCTTCGTTTAATCATGCGTCGTCTACTGTCCTAGGTCATGCTTCGTATAATGTGTCGCACCCCCAGTCAGACGCCTCACCAAAAATAATCCCACAAAAATCTCTCTGGGTGGGAGCAGCCCGACCAGGTAGTCTCTCCTAAATTTTGTCTCTCCTAAATTTTTGTGGGTGCGTCGCCGCAGGAGCCCGGCCAGTTAGTCTCTCTCTACTGTAGGTGGAGCAGCCCGGCCAGGTAGTCGCCTCTCTGGGCGGAGCAGCCCGACCAGGTAGTCTCTCTCTGGGTATCTTTGACAACGGCCGACTAAGCACCTCTCCATCCCCTCCCATCAGATCCTCCACTTTCTTAACTTTAGGATCAAGTGAAGTGACCTAAAATTAATGGGAGTAACTGGTACTGTGGTGCTTCGTACGCGGTGCAGCAAGCACACAGAATACGGCTGTGCTCCGACGAGGTACACACTCTCCCTCTCGCTGTCACGTTTCGTATAATGTGTCGTATAGGTAGGTCATGCTTCGTTTAATCATGCGTCGTCTACTGTCCTAGGTCATGCTTCGTATAATGTGTCGCACCCCCAGTCAGACGCCTCACCAAAATAATCCCACAAAAATCTCTCTGGGTGGGAGCAGCCCGACCAGGTAGTCTCTCCTAAATTTTGTCTCTCCTAAATTTTTGTGGGTGCGTCGCCGCAGGAGCCCGGCCAGTTAGTCTCTCTCTACTGTAGGTGGAGCAGCCCGGCCAGGTAGTCGCCTCTCTGGGCGGAGCAGCCCGACCAGGTAGTCTCTCTCTGGGTATCTTTGACAACGGCCGACTAAGCACCTCTCCATCCCTTCCCATCAGATCCTCCACTTTCTTAACTTTAGGATCAAGTGAAGTGACCTAAAATTAATGGGAGTAACTGGTACTGTGGTGCTTCGTACGCGGTGCAGCAAGCACACAGAATACGGCTGTGCTCCGACGAGGTACACACTCTCCCTCTCGCTGTCACGTTTCGTATAATGTGTCGTATAGGTAGGTCATGCTTCGTTTAATCATGCGTCGTCTACTGTCCTAGGTCATGCTTCGTATAATGTGTCGCACCCCCAGTCAGACGCCTCACCAAAAATAATCCCACAAAAATCTCTGGGTGGGAGCAGCCCGACCAGGTAGTCTCTCCTAAATTTTGTCTCTCCTAAATTTTTGTGGGTGCGTCGCCGCAGGAGCCCGGCCAGTTAGTCTCTCTCTACTGTAGGTGGAGCAGCCCGGCCAGGTAGTCGCCTCTCTGGGCGGAGCAGCCCGACCAGGTAGTCTCTCTCTGGGTATCTTTGACAACGGCCGACTAAGCACCTCTCCATCCCTTCCCATCAGATCCTCCACTTTCTTAACTTTAGGATCAAGTGAAGTGACCTAAAATTAATGGGAGTAACTGGTACTGTGGTGCTTCGTACGCGGTGCAGCAAGCACACAGAATACGGCTGTGCTCCGACGAGGTACACACTCTCCCTCTCGCTGTCACGTTTCGTATAATGTGTCGTATAGGTAGGTCATGCTTCGTTTAATCATGCGTCGTCTACTGTCCTAGGTCATGCTTCGTATAATGTGTCGCACCCCCAGTCAGACGCCTCACCAAAAATAATCCCACAAAAATCTCTCTGGGTGGGAGCAGCCCGACCAGGTAGTCTCTCCTAAATTTTGTCTCTCCTAAATTTTTGTGGGTGCGTCGCCGCAGGAGCCCGGCCAGTTAGTCTCTCTCTACTGTAGGTGGAGCAGCCCGGCCAGGTAGTCGCCTCTCTGGGCGGAGCAGCCCGACCAGGTAGTCTCTCTCTGGGTATCTTTGACAACGGCCGACTAAGCACCTCTCCATCCCTCCCATCAGATCCTCCACTTTCTTAACTTTAGGATCAAGTGAAGTGACCTAAAATTAATGGGAGTAACTGGTACTGTGGTGCTTCGTACGCGGTGCAGCAAGCACACAGAATACGGCTGTGCTCCGACGAGGTACACACTCTCCCTCTCGCTGTCACGTTTCGTATAATGTGTCGTATAGGTAGGTCATGCTTCGTTTAATCATGCGTCGTCTACTGTCCTAGGTCATGCTTCGTATAATGTGTCGCACCCCCAGTCAGACGCCTCACCAAAAATAATCCCACAAAAATCTCTCTGGGTGGGAGCAGCCCGACCAGGTAGTCTCTCCTAAATTTTGTCTCTCCTAAATTTTTGTGGGTGCGTCGCCGCAGGAGCCCGGCCAGTTAGTCTCTCTCTACTGTAGGTGGAGCAGCCCGGCCAGGTAGTCGCCTCTCTGGGCGGAGCAGCCCGACCAGGTAGTCTCTCTCTGGGTATCTTTGACAACGGCCGACTAAGCACCTCTCCATCCCCTCCCATCAGATCCTCCACTTTCTTAACTTTAGGATCAAGTGAAGTGACCTAAAATTAATGGGAGTAACTGGTACTGTGGTGCTTCGTACGCGGTGCAGCAAGCACACAGAATACGGCTGTGCTCCGACGAGGTACACACTCTCCCTCTCGCTGTCACGTTTCGTATAATGTGTCGTATAGGTAGGTCATGCTTCGTTTAATCATGCGTCGTCTACTGTCCTAGGTCATGCTTCGTATAATGTGTCGCACCCCCAGTCAGACGCCTCACCAAAAATAATCCCACAAAAATCTCTGGGTGGGAGCAGCCCGACCAGGTAGTCTCTCCTAAATTTTGTCTCTCCTAAATTTTTGTGGGTGCGTCGCCGCAGGAGCCCGGCCAGTTAGTCTCTCTCTACTGTAGGTGGAGCAGCCCGGCCAGGTAGTCGCCTCTCTGGGCGGAGCAGCCCGACCAGGTAGTCTCTCTCTGGGTATCTTTGACAACGGCCGACTAAGCACCTCTCCATCCCCTCCCATCAGATCCTCCACTTTCTTAACTTTAGGATCAAGTGAAGTGACCTAAAATTAATGGGAGTAACTGGTACTGTGGTGCTTCGTACGCGGTGCAGCAAGCACACAGAATACGGCTGTGCTCCGACGAGGTACACACTCTCCCTCTCGCTGTCACGTTTCGTATAATGTGTCGTATAGGTAGGTCATGCTTCGTTTAATCATGCGTCGTCTACTGTCCTAGGTCATGCTTCGTATAATGTGTCGCACCCCCAGTCAGACGCCTCACCAAAATAATCCCACAAAAATCTCTCTGGGTGGGAGCAGCCCGACCAGGTAGTCTCCCCTAAATTGTCTCTCCTAAATTTTTGTGGGTGCGTCGCCGCAGGAGCCCGGCCAGTTAGTCTCTCTCTACTGTAGGTGGAGCAGCCCGGCCAGGTAGTCGCCTCTCTGGGCGGAGCAGCCCGACCAGGTAGTCTCTCTCTGGGTATCTTTGACAACGGCCGACTAAGCACCTCTCCATCCCTTCCCATCAGATCCTCCACTTTCTTAACTTTAGGATCAAGTGAAGTGACCTAAAATTAATGGGAGTAACTGGTACTGTGGTGCTTCGTACGCGGTGCAGCAAGCACACAGAATACGGCTGTGCTCCGACGAGGTACACACTCTCCCTCTCGCTGTCACGTTTCGTATAATGTGTCGTATAGGTAGGTCATGTTTCGTTTAATCATGCGTCGTCTACTGTCCTAGGTCATGCTTCGTATAATGTGTCGCACCCCCAGTCAGACGCCTCACTATTAATAATCCCACAAAATCTCTCTGGGTGGGAGCAGCCCGACCAGGTAGTCTCTCCTAAATTTTGTCTCTCCTAAAGTTTTGTGGGTGCGTCGCCGCAGGAGCCCGGCCAGTTAGTCTCTCTCTACTGTAGGTGGAGCAGCATGGCCAGGTAGTCGCCTCTCTGGGCGGAGCAGCCCGACCAGGTAGTCTCTCTCTGGGTATCTTTGACAACGGCCGACTAAGGACCTCTCCATCCCTTCCCATCAGATCCTCCACTTTCTTAACTTTAGGATCAAATGAAGAGACCTAAAATTAATGGGAGTAACTGGTACTGTGGTGCTTCGTACGCGGTGCAGCAAGCACACAGAATACGGCTGTGCTCCGACGAGGTACTCACTCTCCCTCTCGCTGTCACGGTTCGTATAATGTGTCGTATAGGTAGGTCATGCTTCGTTTAATCATGCGTCGTCTACTGTCCTAGGTCATGCTTCGTATAATGTGTCGCACCCCCAGTCAGACGCCTCACCAAAAATAATCCCACAAAAATCTCTCTGGGTGGGAGCAGCCCGACCAGGTAGTCTCTCCTAAATTTTGTCTCTCCTAAATTTTTGTGGGTGCGTCGCCGCAGGAGCCCGGCCAGTTAGTCTCTCTCTACTGTAGGTGGAGCAGCCCGGCCAGGTAGTCGCCTCTCTGGGCGGAGCAGCCCGACCAGGTAGTCTCTCTCTGGGTATCTTTGACAACGGCCGACTAAGCACCTCTCCATCCCTTCCCATCAGATCCTCCACTTTCTTAACTTTAGGATCAAGTGAAGTGACCTAAAATTAATGGGAGTAACTGGTACTGTGGTGCTTCGTACGCGGTGCAGCAAGCACACAGAATACGGCTGTGCTCCGACGAGGTACACACTCTCCCTCTCGCTGTCACGTTTCGTATAATGTGTCGTATAGGTAGGTCATGCTTCGTTTAATCATGCGTCGTCTACTGTCCTAGGTCATGCTTCGTATAATGTGTCGCACCCCCAGTCAGACGCCTCACCAAAAATAATCCCACAAAAATCTCTCTGGGTGGGAGCAGCCCGACCAGGTAGTCTCTCCTAAATTTTGTCTCTCCTAAATTTTTGTGGGTGCGTCGCCGCAGGAGCCCGGCCAGTTAGTCTCTCTCTACTGTAGGTGGAGCAGCCCGGCCAGGTAGTCGCCTCTCTGGGCGGAGCAGCCCGACCAGGTAGTCTCTCTCTGGGTATCTTTGACAACGGCCGACTAAGCACCTCTCCATCCCTTCCCATCAGATCCTCCACTTTCTTAACTTTAGGATCAAGTGAAGTGACCTAAAATTAATGGGAGTAACTGGTACTGTGGTGCTTCGTACGCGGTGCAGCAAGCACACAGAATACGGCTGTGCTCCGACGAGGTACACACTCTCCCTCTCGCTGTCACGTTTCGTATAATGTGTCGTATAGGTAGGTCATGCTTCGTTTAATCATGCGTCGTCTACTGTCCTAGGTCATGCTTCGTATAATGTGTCGCACCCCCAGTCAGACGCCTCACCAAAAATAATCCCACAAAAATCTCTCTGGGTGGGAGCAGCCCGACCAGGTAGTCTCTCCTAAATTTTTGTGGGTGCGTCGCCGCAGGAGCCCGGCCAGTTAGTCTCTCTCTACTGTAGGTGGAGCAGCCCGGCCAGGTAGTCGCCTCTCTGGGCGGAGCAGCCCGACCAGGTAGTCTCTCTCTGGGTATCTTTGACAACGGCCGACTAAGCACCTCTCCATCCCTTCCCATCAGATCCTCCACTTTCTTAACTTTAGGATCAAGTGAAGTGACCTAAAATTAATGGGAGTAACTGGTACTGTGGTGCTTCGTACGCGGTGCAGCAAGCACACAGAATACGGCTGTGCTCCGACGAGGTACACACTCTCCCTCTCGCTGTCACGTTTCGTATAATGTGTCGTATAGGTAGGTCATGCTTCGTTTAATCATGCGTCGTCTACTGTCCTAGGTCATGCTTCGTATAATGTGTCGCACCCCCAGTCAGACGCCTCACCAAAATAATCCCACAAAAATCTCTCTGGGTGGGAGCAGCCCGACCAGGTAGTCTCTCCTAAATTTTGTCTCTCCTAAATTTTTGTGGGTGCGTCGCCGCAGGAGCCCGGCCAGTTAGTCTCTCTCTACTGTAGGTGGAGCAGCCCGGCCAGGTAGTCGCCTCTCTGGGCGGAGCAGCCCGACCAGGTAGTCTCTCTCTGGGTATCTTTGACAACGGCCGACTAAGCACCTCTCCATCCCTTCCCATCAGATCCTCCACTTTCTTAACTTTAGGATCAAGTGAAGTGACCTAAAATTAATGGGAGTAACTGGTACTGTGGTGCTTCGTACGCGGTGCAGCAAGCACACAGAATACGGCTGTGCTCCGACGAGGTACACACTCTCCCTCTCGCTGTCACGTTTCGTATAATGTGTCGTATAGGTAGGTCATGCTTCGTTTAATCATGCGTCGTCTACTGTCCTAGGTCATGCTTCGTATAATGTGTCGCACCCCCAGTCAGACGCCTCACCAAAAATAATCCCACAAAAATCTCTCTGGGTGGGAGCAGCCCGACCAGGTAGTCTCTCCTAAATTTTGTCTCTCCTAAATTTTTGTGGGTGCGTCGCCGCAGGAGCCCGGCCAGTTAGTCTCTCTCTACTGTAGGTGGAGCAGCCCGGCCAGGTAGTCGCCTCTCTGGGCGGAGCAGCCCGACCAGGTAGTCTCTCTCTGGGTATCTTTGACAACGGCCGACTAAGCACCTCTCCATCCCCTCCCATCAGATCCTCCACTTTCTTAACTTTAGGATCAAGTGAAGTGACCTAAAATTAATGGGAGTAACTGGTACTGTGGTGCTTCGTACGCGGTGCAGCAAGCACACAGAATACGGCTGTGCTCCGACGAGGTACACACTCTCCCTCTCGCTGTCACGTTTCGTATAATGTGTCGTATAGGTAGGTCATGCTTCGTTTAATCATGCGTCGTCTACTGTCCTAGGTCATGCTTCGTATAATGTGTCGCACCCCCAGTCAGACGCCTCACCAAAAATAATCCCACAAAAATCTCTCTGGGTGGGAGCAGCCCGACCAGGTAGTCTCTCCTAAATTTTGTCTCTCCTAAATTTTTGTGGGTGCGTCGCCGCAGGAGCCCGGCCAGTTAGTCTCTCTCTACTGTAGGTGGAGCAGCCCGGCCAGGTAGTCGCCTCTCTGGGCGGAGCAGCCCGACCAGGTAGTCTCTCTCTGGGTATCTTTGACAACGGCCGACTAAGCACCTCTCCATCCCTTCCCATCAGATCCTCCACTTTCTTAACTTTAGGATCAAGTGAAGTGACCTAAAATTAATGGGAGTAACTGGTACTGTGGTGCTTCGTACGCGGTGCAGCAAGCACACAGAATACGGCTGTGCTCCGACGAGGTACACACTCTCCCTCTCGCTGTCACGTTTCGTATAATGTGTCGTATAGGTAGGTCATGCTTCGTTTAATCATGCGTCGTCTACTGTCCTAGGTCATGCTTCGTATAATGTGTCGCACCCCCAGTCAGACGCCTCACCAAAAATAATCCCACAAAAATCTCTCTGGGTGGGAGCAGCCCGACCAGGTAGTCTCTCCTAAATTTTGTCTCTCCTAAATTTTTGTGGGTGCGTCGCCGCAGGAGCCCGGCCAGTTAGTCTCTCTCTACTGTAGGTGGAGCAGCCCGGCCAGGTAGTCGCCTCTCTGGGCGGAGCAGCCCGACCAGGTAGTCTCTCTCTGGGTATCTTTGACAACGGCCGACTAAGCACCTCTCCATCCCTTCCCATCAGATCCTCCACTTTCTTAACTTTAGGATCAAGTGAAGTGACCTAAAATTAATGGGAGTAACTGGTACTGTGGTGCTTCGTACGCGGTGCAGCAAGCACACAGAATACGGCTGTGCTCCGACGAGGTACACACTCTCCCTCTCGCTGTCACGTTTCGTATAATGTGTCGTATAGGTAGGTCATGCTTCGTTTAATCATGCGTCGTCTACTGTCCTAGGTCATGCTTCGTATAATGTGTCGCACCCCCAGTCAGACGCCTCACCAAAAATAATCCCACAAAAATCTCTCTGGGTGGGAGCAGCCCGACCAGGTAGTCTCTCCTAAATTTTGTCTCTCCTAAATTTTTGTGGGTGCGTCGCCGCAGGAGCCCGGCCAGTTAGTCTCTCTCTACTGTAGGTGGAGCAGCCCGGCCAGGTAGTCGCCTCTCTGGGCGGAGCAGCCCGACCAGGTAGTCTCTCTCTGGGTATCTTTGACAACGGCCGACTAAGCACCTCTCCATCCCTTCCCATCAGATCCTCCACTTTCTTAACTTTAGGATCAAGTGAAGTGACCTAAAATTAATGGGAGTAACTGGTACTGTGGTGCTTCGTACGCGGTGCAGCAAGCACACAGAATACGGCTGTGCTCCGACGAGGTACACACTCTCCCTCTCGCTGTCACGTTTCGTATAATGTGTCGTATAGGTAGGTCATGCTTCGTTTAATCATGCGTCGTCTACTGTCCTAGGTCATGCTTCGTATAATGTGTCGCACCCCCAGTCAGACGCCTCACCAAAAATAATCCCACAAAAATCTCTCTGGGTGGGAGCAGCCCGACCAGGTAGTCTCTCCTAAATTTTGTCTCTCCTAAATTTTTGTGGGTGCGTCGCCGCAGGAGCCCGGCCAGTTAGTCTCTCTCTACTGTAGGTGGAGCAGCCCGGCCAGGTAGTCGCCTCTCTGGGCGGAGCAGCCCGACCAGGTAGTCTCTCTCTGGGTATCTTTGACAACGGCCGACTAAGCACCTCTCCATCCCTTCCCATCAGATCCTCCACTTTCTTAACTTTAGGATCAAGTGAAGTGACCTAAAATTAATGGGAGTAACTGGTACTGTGGTGCTTCGTACGCGGTGCAGCAAGCACACAGAATACGGCTGTGCTCCGACGAGGTACACACTCTCCCTCTCGCTGTCACGTTTCGTATAATGTGTCGTATAGGTAGGTCATGCTTCGTTTAATCATGCGTCGTCTACTGTCCTAGGTCATGCTTCGTATAATGTGTCGCACCCCCAGTCAGACGCCTCACCAAAAATAATCCCACAAAAATCTCTCTGGGTGGGAGCAGCCCGACCAGGTAGTCTCTCCTAAATTTTGTCTCTCCTAAATTTTGTGGGTGCGTCGCCGCAGGAGCCCGGCCAGTTAGTCTCTCTCTACTGTAGGTGGAGCAGCCCGGCCAGGTAGTCGCCTCTCTGGGCGGAGCAGCCCGACCAGGTAGTCTCTCTCTGGGTATCTTTGACAACGGCCGACTAAGCACCTCTCCATCCCTTCCCATCAGATCCTCCACTTTCTTAACTTTAGGATCAAGTGAAGTGACCTAAAATTAATGGGAGTAACTGGTACTGTGGTGCTTCGTACGCGGTGCAGCAAGCACACAGAATACGGCTGTGCTCCGACGAGGTACACACTCTCCCTCTCGCTGTCACGTTTCGTATAATGTGTCGTATAGGTAGGTCATGCTTCGTTTAATCATGCGTCGTCTACTGTCCTAGGTCATGCTTCGTATAATGTGTCGCACCCCCAGTCAGACGCCTCACCAAAAATAATCCCACAAAAATCTCTCTGGGTGGGAGCAGCCCGACCAGGTAGTCTCTCCTAAATTTTGTCTCTCCTAAATTTTTGTGGGTGCGTCGCCGCAGGAGCCCGGCCAGTTAGTCTCTCTCTACTGTAGGTGGAGCAGCCCGGCCAGGTAGTCGCCTCTCTGGGCGGAGCAGCCCGACCAGGTAGTCTCTCTCTGGGTATCTTTGACAACGGCCGACTAAGCACCTCTCCATCCCCTCCCATCAGATCCTCCACTTTCTTAACTTTAGGATCAAGTGAAGTGACCTAAAATTAATGGGAGTAACTGGTACTGTGGTGCTTCGTACGCGGTGCAGCAAGCACACAGAATACGGCTGTGCTCCGACGAGGTACACACTCTCCCTCTCGCTGTCACGTTTCGTATAATGTGTCGTATAGGTAGGTCATGCTTCGTTTAATCATGCGTCGTCTACTGTCCTAGGTCATGCTTCGTATAATGTGTCGCACCCCCAGTCAGACGCCTCACCAAAAATAATCCCACAAAAATCTCTCTGGGTGGGAGCAGCCCGACCAGGTAGTCTCTCCTAAATTTTGTCTCTCCTAAATTTTTGTGGGTGCGTCGCCGCAGGAGCCCGGCCAGTTAGTCTCTCTCTACTGTAGGTGGAGCAGCCCGGCCAGGTAGTCGCCTCTCTGGGCGGAGCAGCCCGACCAGGTAGTCTCTCTCTGGGTATCTTTGACAACGGCCGACTAAGCACCTCTCCATCCCTTCCCATCAGATCCTCCACTTTCTTAACTTTAGGATCAAGTGAAGTGACCTAAAATTAATGGGAGTAACTGGTACTGTGGTGCTTCGTACGCGGTGCAGCAAGCACACAGAATACGGCTGTGCTCCGACGAGGTACACACTCTCCCTCTCGCTGTCACGTTTCGTATAATGTGTCGTATAGGTAGGTCATGCTTCGTTTAATCATGCGTCGTCTACTGTCCTAGGTCATGCTTCGTATAATGTGTCGCACCCCCAGTCAGACGCCTCACCAAAAATAATCCCACAAAAATCTCTCTGGGTGGGAGCAGCCCGACCAGGTAGTCTCTCCTAAATTTTGTCTCTCCTAAATTTTTGTGGGTGCGTCGCCGCAGGAGCCCGGCCAGTTAGTCTCTCTCTACTGTAGGTGGAGCAGCCCGGCCAGGTAGTCGCCTCTCTGGGCGGAGCAGCCCGACCAGGTAGTCTCTCTCTGGGTATCTTTGACAACGGCCGACTAAGCACCTCTCCATCCCTTCCCATCAGATCCTCCACTTTCTTAACTTTAGGATCAAGTGAAGTGACCTAAAATTAATGGGAGTAACTGGTACTGTGGTGCTTCGTACGCGGTGCAGCAAGCACACAGAATACGGCTGTGCTCCGACGAGGTACACACTCTCCCTCTCGCTGTCACGTTTCGTATAATGTGTCGTATAGGTAGGTCATGCTTCGTTTAATCATGCGTCGTCTACTGTCCTAGGTCATGCTTCGTATAATGTGTCGCACCCCCAGTCAGACGCCTCACCAAAAATAATCCCACAAAAATCTCTCTGGGTGGGAGCAGCCCGACCAGGTAGTCTCTCCTAAATTTTGTCTCTCCTAAATTTTTGTGGGTGCGTCGCCGCAGGAGCCCGGCCAGTTAGTCTCTCTCTACTGTAGGTGGAGCAGCCCGGCCAGGTAGTCGCCTCTCTGGGCGGAGCAGCCCGACCAGGTAGTCTCTCTCTGGGTATCTTTGACAACGGCCGACTAAGCACCTCTCCATCCCTTCCCATCAGATCCTCCACTTTCTTAACTTTAGGATCAAGTGAAGTGACCTAAAATTAATGGGAGTAACTGGTACTGTGGTGCTTCGTACGCGGTGCAGCAAGCACACAGAATACGGCTGTGCTCCGACGAGGTACACACTCTCCCTCTCGCTGTCACGTTTCGTATAATGTGTCGTATAGGTAGGTCATGCTTCGTTTAATCATGCGTCGTCTACTGTCCTAGGTCATGCTTCGTATAATGTGTCGCACCCCCAGTCAGACGCCTCACCAAAAATAATCCCACAAAAATCTCTCTGGGTGGGAGCAGCCCGACCAGGTAGTCTCTCCTAAATTTTGTCTCTCCTAAATTTTTGTGGGTGCGTCGCCGCAGGAGCCCGGCCAGTTAGTCTCTCTCTACTGTAGGTGGAGCAGCCCGGCCAGGTAGTCGCCTCTCTGGGCGGAGCAGCCCGACCAGGTAGTCTCTCTCTGGGTATCTTTGACAACGGCCGACTAAGCACCTCTCCATCCCTTCCCATCAGATCCTCCACTTTCTTAACTTTAGGATCAAGTGAAGTGACCTAAAATTAATGGGAGTAACTGGTACTGTGGTGCTTCGTACGCGGTGCAGCAAGCACACAGAATACGGCTGTGCTCCGACGAGGTACACACTCTCCCTCTCGCTGTCACGTTTCGTATAATGTGTCGTATAGGTAGGTCATGCTTCGTTTAATCATGCGTCGTCTACTGTCCTAGGTCATGCTTCGTATAATGTGTCGCACCCCCAGTCAGACGCCTCACCAAAAATAATCCCACAAAAATCTCTCTGGGTGGGAGCAGCCCGACCAGGTAGTCTCTCCTAAATTTTGTCTCTCCTAAATTTTTGTGGGTGCGTCGCCGCAGGAGCCCGGCCAGTTAGTCTCTCTCTACTGTAGGTGGAGCAGCCCGGCCAGGTAGTCGCCTCTCTGGGCGGAGCAGCCCGACCAGGTAGTCTCTCTCTGGGTATCTTTGACAACGGCCGACTAAGCACCTCTCCATCCCTCCCATCAGATCCTCCACTTTCTTAACTTTAGGATCAAGTGAAGTGACCTAAAATTAATGGGAGTAACTGGTACTGTGGTGCTTCGTACGCGGTGCAGCAAGCACACAGAATACGGCTGTGCTCCGACGAGGTACACACTCTCCCTCTCGCTGTCACGTTTCGTATAATGTGTCGTATAGGTAGGTCATGCTTCGTTTAATCATGCGTCGTCTACTGTCCTAGGTCATGCTTCGTATAATGTGTCGCACCCCCAGTCAGACGCCTCACCAAAAATAATCCCACAAAAATCTCTCTGGGTGGGAGCAGCCCGACCAGGTAGTCTCTCCTAAATTTTGTCTCTCCTAAATTTTTGTGGGTGCGTCGCCGCAGGAGCCCGGCCAGTTAGTCTCTCTCTACTGTAGGTGGAGCAGCCCGGCCAGGTAGTCGCCTCTCTGGGCGGAGCAGCCCGACCAGGTAGTCTCTCTCTGGGTATCTTTGACAACGGCCGACTAAGCACCTCTCCATCCCTTCCCATCAGATCCTCCACTTTCTTAACTTTAGGATCAAGTGAAGTGACCTAAAATTAATGGGAGTAACTGGTACTGTGGTGCTTCGTACGCGGTGCAGCAAGCACACAGAATACGGCTGTGCTCCGACGAGGTACACACTCTCCCTCTCGCTGTCACGTTTCGTATAATGTGTCGTATAGGTAGGTCATGCTTCGTTTAATCATGCGTCGTCTACTGTCCTAGGTCATGCTTCGTATAATGTGTCGCACCCCCAGTCAGACGCCTCACCAAAAATAATCCCACAAAAATCTCTCTGGGTGGGAGCAGCCCGACCAGGTAGTCTCTCCTAAATTTTGTCTCTCCTAAATTTTTGTGGGTGCGTCGCCGCAGGAGCCCGGCCAGTTAGTCTCTCTCTACTGTAGGTGGAGCAGCCCGGCCAGGTAGTCGCCTCTCTGGGCGGAGCAGCCCGACCAGGTAGTCTCTCTCTGGGTATCTTTGACAACGGCCGACTAAGCACCTCTCCATCCCCTTCCCATCAGATCCTCCACTTTCTTAACTTTAGGATCAAGTGAAGTGACCTAAAATTAATGGGAGTAACTGGTACTGTGGTGTACGCGTGCAAGCACACAGAATACGGCTGTGCTCCGACGAGGTACACACTCTCCCTCTCGCTGTCACGTTTCGTATAATGTGTCGTATAGGTAGGTCATGCTTCGTTTAATCATGCGTCGTCTACTGTCCTAGGTCATGCTTCGTATAATGTGTCGCACCCCCAGTCAGACGCCTCACCAAAAATAATCCCACAAAAATCTCTCTGGGTGGGAGCAGCCCGACCAGGTAGTCTCTCCTAAATTTTGTCTCTCCTAAATTTTTGTGGGTGCGTCGCCGCAGGAGCCCGGCCAGTTAGTCTCTCTCTACTGTAGGTGGAGCAGCCCGGCCAGGTAGTCGCCTCTCTGGGCGGAGCAGCCCGACCAGGTAGTCTCTCTCTGGGTATCTTTGACAACGGCCGACTAAGCACCTCTCCATCCCCTCCCATCAGATCCTCCACTTTCTTAACTTTAGGATCAAGTGAAGTGACCTAAAATTAATGGGAGTAACTGGTACTGTGGTGCTTCGTACGCGGTGCAGCAAGCACACAGAATACGGCTGTGCTCCGACGAGGTACACACTCTCCCTCTCGCTGTCACGTTTCGTATAATGTGTCGTATAGGTAGGTCATGCTTCGTTTAATCATGCGTCGTCTACTGTCCTAGGTCATGCTTCGTATAATGTGTCGCACCCCCAGTCAGACGCCTCACCAAAAATAATCCCACAAAAATCTCTCTGGGTGGGAGCAGCCCGACCAGGTAGTCTCTCCTAAATTTTGTCTCTCCTAAATTTTTGTGGGTGCGTCGCCGCAGGAGCCCGGCCAGTTAGTCTCTCTCTACTGTAGGTGGAGCAGCCCGGCCAGGTAGTCGCCTCTCTGGGCGGAGCAGCCCGACCAGGTAGTCTCTCTCTGGGTATCTTTGACAACGGCCGACTAAGCACCTCTCCATCCCTTCCCATCAGATCCTCCACTTTCTTAACTTTAGGATCAAGTGAAGTGACCTAAAATTAATGGGAGTAACTGGTACTGTGGTGCTTCGTACGCGGTGCAGCAAGCACACAGAATACGGCTGTGCTCCGACGAGGTACACACTCTCCCTCTCGCTGTCACGTTTCGTATAATGTGTCGTATAGGTAGGTCATGCTTCGTTTAATCATGCGTCGTCTACTGTCCTAGGTCATGCTTCGTATAATGTGTCGCACCCCCAGTCAGACGCCTCACCAAAAATAATCCCACAAAAATCTCTCTGGGTGGGAGCAGCCCGACCAGGTAGTCTCTCCTAAATTTTGTCTCTCCTAAATTTTTGTGGGTGCGTCGCCGCAGGAGCCCGGCCAGTTAGTCTCTCTCTACTGTAGGTGGAGCAGCCCGGCCAGGTAGTCGCCTCTCTGGGCGGAGCAGCCCGACCAGGTAGTCTCTCTCTGGGTATCTTTGACAACGGCCGACTAAGCACCTCTCCATCCCCTTCCCATCAGATCCTCCACTTTCTTAACTTTAGGATCAAGTGAAGTGACCTAAAATTAATGGGAGTAACTGGTACTGTGGTGCTTCGTACGCGGTGCAGCAAGCACACAGAATACGGCTGTGCTCCGACGAGGTACACACTCTCCCTCTCGCTGTCACGTTTCGTATAATGTGTCGTATAGGTAGGTCATGCTTCGTTTAATCATGCGTCGTCTACTGTCCTAGGTCATGCTTCGTATAATGTGTCGCACCCCCAGTCAGACGCCTCACCAAAAATAATCCCACAAAAATCTCTCTGGGTGGGAGCAGCCCGACCAGGTAGTCTCTCCTAAATTTTGTCTCTCCTAAATTTTTGTGGGTGCGTCGCCGCAGGAGCCCGGCCAGTTAGTCTCTCTCTACTGTAGGTGGAGCAGCCCGGCCAGGTAGTCGCCTCTCTGGGCGGAGCAGCCCGACCAGGTAGTCTCTCTCTGGGTATCTTTGACAACGGCCGACTAAGCACCTCTCCATCCCTTCCCATCAGATCCTCCACTTTCTTAACTTTAGGATCAAGTGAAGTGACCTAAAATTAATGGGAGTAACTGGTACTGTGGTGCTTCGTACGCGGTGCAGCAAGCACACAGAATACGGCTGTGCTCCGACGAGGTACACACTCTCCCTCTCGCTGTCACGTTTCGTATAATGTGTCGTATAGGTAGGTCATGCTTCGTTTAATCATGCGTCGTCTACTGTCCTAGGTCATGCTTCGTATAATGTGTCGCACCCCCAGTCAGACGCCTCACCAAAAATAATCCCACAAAAATCTCTCTGGGTGGGAGCAGCCCGACCAGGTAGTCTCTCCTAAATTTTGTCTCTCCTAAATTTTTGTGGGTGCGTCGCCGCAGGAGCCCGGCCAGTTAGTCTCTCTACTGTAGGTGGAGCAGCCCGGCCAGGTAGTCGCCTCTCTGGGCGGAGCAGCCCGACCAGGTAGTCTCTCTCTGGGTATCTTTGACAACGGCCGACTAAGCACCTCTCCATCCCTTCCCATCAGATCCTCCACTTTCTTAACTTTAGGATCAAGTGAAGTGACCTAAAATTAATGGGAGTAACTGGTACTGTGGTGCTTCGTACGCGGTGCAGCAAGCACACAGAATACGGCTGTGCTCCGACGAGGTACACACTCTCCCTCTCGCTGTCACGTTTCGTATAATGTGTCGTATAGGTAGGTCATGCTTCGTTTAATCATGCGTCGTCTACTGTCCTAGGTCATGCTTCGTATAATGTGTCGCACCCCCAGTCAGACGCCTCACCAAAAATAATCCCACAAAAATCTCTCTGGGTGGGAGCAGCCCGACCAGGTAGTCTCTCCTAAATTTTGTCTCTCCTAAATTTTTGTGGGTGCGTCGCCGCAGGAGCCCGGCCAGTTAGTCTCTCTCTACTGTAGGTGGAGCAGCCCGGCCAGGTAGTCGCCTCTCTGGGCGGAGCAGCCCGACCAGGTAGTCTCTCTCTGGGTATCTTTGACAACGGCCGACTAAGCACCTCTCCATTACCCTCCCATCAGATCCTCCACTTTCTTAACTTTAGGATCAAGTGAAGTGACCTAAAATTAATGGGAGTAACTGGTACTGTGGTGCTTCGTACGCGGTGCAGCAAGCACACAGAATACGGCTGTGCTCCGACGAGGTACACACTCTCCCTCTCGCTGTCACGTTTCGTATAATGTGTCGTATAGGTAGGTCATGCTTCGTTTAATCATGCGTCGTCTACTGTCCTAGGTCATGCTTCGTATAATGTGTCGCACCCCCAGTCAGACGCCTCACCAAAAATAATCCCACAAAAAACTCTCTGGGTGGGAGCAGCCCGATCAGGTAGTCTCTCCTAAATTTTGTCTCTCCTAAAATTTTGTGGGTGCGTCGCCGCAGGAGCCCGGCCAGTTAGTCTCTCTCTACTGTAGGTGGAGCAGCCCGGCCAGGTAGTCGCCTCTCTGGGCGGAGCAGCCCGACCAGGTAGTCTCTCTCTGGGTATCTTTGACAACGGCCGACTAAGCACCTCTCCATCCCCTTCCCATCAGATCCTCCACTTTCTTAACTTTAGGATCAAGTGAAGTGACCTAAAATTAATGGGAGTAACTGGTACTGTGGTGCTTCGTACGCGGTGCAGCAAGCACACAGAATACGGCTGTGCTCCGACGAGGTACACACTCTCCCTCTCGCTGTCACGTTTCGTATAATGTGTCGTATAGGTAGGTCATGCTTCGTTTAATCATGCGTCGTCTACTGTCCTAGGTCATGCTTCGTATAATGTGTCGCACCCCCAGTCAGACGCCTCACCAAAAATAATCCCACAAAAATCTCTCTGGGTGGGAGCAGCCCGACCAGGTAGTCTCTCCTAAATTTTGTCTCTCCTAAATTTTTGTGGGTGCGTCGCCGCAGGAGCCCGGCCAGTTAGTCTCTCTCTACTGTAGGTGGAGCAGCCCGGCCAGGTAGTCGCCTCTCTGGGCGGAGCAGCCCGACCAGGTAGTCTCTCTCTGGGTATCTTTGACAACGGCCGACTAAGCACCTCTCCATCCCTTCCCATCAGATCCTCCACTTTCTTAACTTTAGGATCAAGTGAAGTGACCTAAAATTAATGGGAGTAACTGGTACTGTGGTGCTTCGTACGCGGTGCAGACAGAATACGGCTGTGCTCCGACGAGGTACACACTCTCCCTCTCGCTGTCACGTTTCGTATAATGTGTCGTATAGGTAGGTCATGCTTCGTTTAATCATGCGTCGTCTACTGTCCTAGGTCATGCTTCGTATAATGTGTCGCACCCCCAGTCAGACGCCTCACCAAAAATAATCCCACAAAAATCTCTCTGGGTGGGAGCAGCCCGACCAGGTAGTCTCTCCTAAATTTTGTCTCTCCTAAATTTTTGTGGGTGCGTCGCCGCAGGAGCCCGGCCAGTTAGTCTCTCTCTACTGTAGGTGGAGCAGCCCGGCCAGGTAGTCGCCTCTCTGGGCGGAGCAGCCCGACCAGGTAGTCTCTCTCTGGGTATCTTTGACAACGGCCGACTAAGCACCTCTCCATCCCCTCCCATCAGATCCTCCACTTTCTTAACTTTAGGATCAAGTGAAGTGACCTAAAATTAATGGGAGTAACTGGTACTGTGGTGCTTCGTACAGCAAGCACACAGAATACGGCTGTGCTCCGACGAGGTACACACTCTCCCTCTCGCTGTCACGTTTCGTATAATGTGTCGTATAGGTAGGTCATGCTTCGTTTAATCATGCGTCGTCTACTGTCCTAGGTCATGCTTCGTATAATGTGTCGCACCCCCAGTCAGACGCCTCACCAAAAATAATCCCACAAAAATCTCTCTGGGTGGGAGCAGCCCGACCAGGTAGTCTCTCCTAAATTTTGTCTCTCCTAAATTTTTGTGGGTGCGTCGCCGCAGGAGCCCGGCCAGTTAGTCTCTCTCTACTGTAGGTGGAGCAGCCCGGCCAGGTAGTCGCCTCTCTGGGCGGAGCAGCCCGACCAGGTAGTCTCTCTCTGGGTATCTTTGACAACGGCCGACTAAGCACCTCTCCATCCCTTCCCATCAGATCCTCCACTTTCTTAACTTTAGGATCAAGTGAAGTGACCTAAAATTAATGGGAGTAACTGGTACTGTGGTGCTTCGTACGCGGTGCAGCAAGCACACAGAATACGGCTGTGCTCCGACGAGGTACACACTCTCCCTCTCGCTGTCACGTTTCGTATAATGTGTCGTATAGGTAGGTCATGCTTCGTTTAATCATGCGTCGTCTACTGTCCTAGGTCATGCTTCGTATAATGTGTCGCACCCCCAGTCAGACGCCTCACCAAAAATAAT